>CAJQZJ010032438.1:2609764-2620763 GCA_907164525.1 Lophiomys imhausi
CACACACACACACACACACACACACACACACACACACACACACACACTTTAAAATAAAGCCTTTCAAACGTTTTCTTCAGGAATGGAGGGGAAATGACTGGCCACTAGCCAACTCAGTCCTAAAGGTGAGCTAAAGGAAATCCTTGAAAGATGGAGGAGGGGGTGGCAGCAGAAGGGATCCTGGGATGTCAGGAAAGAAGAAACAATGGCCAGACTGGAACACAGAAGCATTCAGCTGACGCTTTCCTTCCTCTTGAGCTGTAAAGCCCAAGCTCTCGCTTTAGCGAAGACATGCTGTCCATATGATACGTCACAGCAGGGAAGGTAACCGAGCCAAAATGGAAAGAGGTTTCCACACTTCACCTGGGGAACACCAGGCTGTGGGTTCAGATGTGGATGCTGCAATTAATGCTCAGGCAGCCATCATGACATGTACCCCAAAAACGCTGTAATTAAAGCAAGATGGAATCTTGGGCTTAAAGTAACTCTCAGAAAGGCAAGAATGCAGAAGCAGAACCAAGAACCCAAGAAAGCAAATAGAAAGAAATCATATAAAGGGAAAATTAAGAGCTGGCATACCAACAATTACCTTAATTGTAAATTGTCTACAAGCACCAATGGGAAGACAGAATTGCAGAGTGGATTTAGAAAGAAGAAAATGACCCAGGTTTACACTGCCAACAAGAAACTTACTTCAAATTTGATGACATAGACAAGTTGAAAGCTTTTTTTTTTTTTTAATGGAAATACTACAGCATTAGGGGCTGGAGAGATTGCTTAGTGGTTAGGTGGTTAGGGCATGCACTGCTCTTTTAGAGGGACCCAGTTCAATTCCCAGTTGTGGCTCACAACTTCCTATAACTCTAGCTCCGGGGGTGGGGGGGTCTGACACCTCTGGCCTCTGCAAGCACCTGCACTTATGTGTACACACACACACACACAGAGGGGGTGGAGAGAGAGAGAGGGAAACAGCAAACTTCTACGAGGTTTCCCTATGCTGTCTCTCTCAGTCCTCCAGAGCCTCAGCAAACAAAATGTAGCCCTGTGGAAAGGTTTTTACTTGGGGGAGCACATTAGAGACTTGATATTCCAAGATTTTATCAGGAGCTTGTCATACAAGCCCCCTCTGCCCAGCACATGTCTAAGTAATGGAGTCCCCAAAGGAAAGCAGATGTCCTGCATAAACCATATTATTCGTAGGTCTACACCCTGAGAGCCACTCTTACCAGCAAACTGCCCCTGGGAACATTCCACAAGTCAAGTTCCCAGACGCCAGCCAAGGACTGACCTTGCACAGGCCTTTCTAAGGACTGGCCTTTCACAGGCCTTTCTGAGGCCTGCTGTCTCTGACCTGCCAGGTTACCTTTTATCTGCTCAGTTGCACCAGTCTGTGAATATACTGGGAAAGCATTGAGTTTCTCTCCTTAAATGATTGAGTTGTGTCTCTTACTGATGTTTTTATTTTAAAAATCCCAGCAGGATTTTTCTCTTGAATATAAAAACATATTCATAGGCTGTATGGGAGGCAAATACCTCAAAGGCCTTAGCAAATCAGAGTAACTGCAAGCAGTCCATCTTAGTAAGCGCTCTGTGTATCTGCAATATAACCAGGCCATGTGCTTTCAGCGGCAGGCAGTGCAGGAACACAGGGCAGGGGAGACTCTGGAAAGGGACCCATCGAATATGATTAACTAATTTTTAATTAAAAATACAATGTTATTATTATGTTTGCATTCACATGCATACTATGGTACATAAGTGGGGATCAGAGGACAGCTTGTAGGAACAAGGTTGCCTTTCACTTAGTGGGTTCCAGGGGCCACACCTGGGTTATCAGGCCCAGCAGCAAGCACCTTTACCCACTGCACCATTTTGCCGGCCCTCAAGGGATGACAGAGCCACACAAGTAACTTAACAGAAGAGGGTAGTGTTTCAACAGTTAGAAAGCCACATGCAAAAGAAAAATGATCTTCAACAAAAACTGCACAACTTTTATGGCAGTTAGCTCAAGACAGATCCAAGGTTTAAATATACTTAAAATACAAGGGTAAGAATGAGGCTGTGCTGGTCATGGTGACACACTTAAGAGGCAGAGGTGGGCAGATGTGCATGAGTTAGAACTCAGACCGGTCTGTATAGTGAGCTCCAGGACATCAGGTTATGTAGAGAGACCTTGTCTCAACCTCCCACAAAAAGAATTAAGCTGTACGTCCATCTAGTCAGGAGGCTGAAGTTCCCAATTGTAGGAGTTTTTTAGATTATTCTAGGTAATATTAGCAAAAATTCATCTCATCACAAAATTAACAACAACAATAAGGCAAACAAGTATAAGATTATTAAATTTTAAAACTAGCCGGGCGTGGTGGCGCACGCCTTTAATCCCAGCACTCGGGAGGCAGAGGCAGGCAGATCTCTGTGAGTTCGAGGCCAGCCTGGTCTACAACGTGAGTCCAGGACAGCCAGGGCTGTTACCCAGAGAAACCCTGTCTCAAAAAAACCAAATAAAATAAATTTTAAAACTAGAATAAGCTTAATGGGACCTATGGCTTGGCAGGAAGTTCCCAGACTTTCTACCAAGTGCATGAGCCATGGAAGGAAAAACTTAGTTGGACTTTTTCAAAAGTGCTTCAGAAGGCTGGAAAAGACACAGACTAACTGGAAGAAAATATATGCAATTCACACAGTTGTCAGGTGACTTGATTCTAGACTATAGAAAGAATATGTAAAACCCAACAGTATGAAATCTCAAAACAATCCTATTAGAAAACAGACAAGAGACCAACACACACCTTACAAAGTAATCCCTTCCTGCAGTGAGCTGTACCTACACACCTGTGAGACTAGCAAAAATAAAAAGACCAAATCCTGATGAGGCTGCTAAGAACCTGGATTAGTTCCACATCTCTGGTGGGAATGAAAAATGATTAGTCACCCTACAAAACAGTTTGGCACTTTTTAATAAAAATGTAAGTACTGTCTAACCACCCATTGATCTCCTAGACATTTGTCCCCGGGAAATGAAATCTACATGCAAACCCACACAAGAATGTTCACAGTGGCTGTGGTAATAACAGCCTCACACTGGAGGGTTCACCCTGGTGTCCTTCAGCAGGTGACTGGTTTATCTAACTGTGGTGTGTCTACACCATAGAATATTACCTAGCAGTAAAGATGAACAAAAAGAGATGCACGTTGAAACTTGGATAAATCTCTGTGGGGTTTTGCTAAGTGAAAATAGCCCCAACCCCAAATGATTCCATTTATAGCACGTGTTCAAACAGTGGAATGAGGGACAGATAGAAGCTGGAGGAACTGAGTGGAGCAGGGCTGAGGGTGGCAAGGGACGACCGTGGTGATAAAAGTGCCAACCCTCTCAGCATTATTTCTCTACCTGGTTTATTTTCCTCTATTTTTGGTACTATCCCTGTTTATGTGCTTTGCAAATATTTTCTTGAATTCTGTATCCTGTCTTTCCATCCTTATCCCATGGGTTTCCCTAGAACAATATCTCAGCTATGGTGAGAGATACATGAACCTACGAAGGTGATAAAATTGTTTACACACACACACACACACACACACACACGCACACGCACACGCACGCACGCTCACACACACATGCACATGCACACGAGTTTAAGTAAAACAGAAAATTTGAGTAACATGGGTGAGCTGTACCATGGCAGTATCTGGGCTGTGGTATGATACAGCTTGGCTCTCTGTCCCTGAAGCTTTCACAGCCTCCATTTCAATCGACCATGGGGTGGGGATTATTTGGGGGAAGTTTTTTGCCTGCACTGAACATAGGAACTGGTTTTTTAGCATTATTTCCTAAACAGCACAGTGTCATGGCTTTTTACATGGGATTTCCATTGTTCTAGGCACTGTGTGTCAACCAGTGCTGGTTTTGAGTGTGGAGGTGCATGCAAGGTCACTGCAAACACTACATTTCATACATGGCATTGAGTTTCCTTAGGGAGTTAGTGGGTTCTGGAATCAGGGCCCAGTAGATATGAAGGGATGATTGTACAATAGTTTTTGAACAGTGTTACTTACCACTGGATGGAACTGAGCAGAACATAAAAGGGATCTCTCCCTTAATTATTTCTTACAGCTACATATAAATCTATAATTACATCAGTAAAAAAGCTCAATTAAAAATAATAAAGCAAATGTAACTCCATAGTCCAGGGGGAAAGGCATGGCAGGCCCCACTGTGTCTCCCAGCAGGGTCCTTAGGGAAGCCAGGGGTCTCAAAGCTTCATAATCCGCTCCCATTCCAATCCTTGCTGCCATTCAAAGTCCTCTTGGCCTTCTCCTCACATGAAAAGTGAGATGGCAGTGTCTGGGCGTGTACAGTCTGTCTAACAGATCTGAGGTGCCAGGGACTCATTAGCAAGGGGGAACCAGCAGGGAGGAGCGCAGCTCTGCACACCTGGAAGCCATCAGCCCGAGGGAGTGAGTGCAGCTGGGTCTGCTTCCACTGGCTTCCCCAGGTGTAAAACCCAAGGGAGAGCTCCAGGCAAGGCTTCAGATGAGAGTTTTTGAGGCTCCCCCAAATTTGTCTGCCTCACTGAGGCCGGTGTGGGTCTTTATGAGTTAAGAGGACAGCTCATGTACTACAGACAGCTCAGATATTTACTGAGGAGCAGGTTAGAGGTTCCAGTGGGGAGATAGCCTTAGATTGGGAGTGTAGCTCAGCGGTGAAGTCCTTGCTTAGCATGTGCACGTGTGAAGTCCAGAGTTACAGCGTCAAAACAGAAAGAAAGGCAAATATTTCTTACCACAACCATTCACAAACTCTCTAAACCAACTGGCTGGGACACTAACCTAGGCCTAGGCTGTTCAAGAGTGTGGTTCAACACTCTCCCACCCGCCATGATGCACACACGCACATGCACATGCTCACACACACACATGCGTGCATTAGCCCAGAGGTGGCTTTCAGCATTATGCCACTGTTCCCAAACACTCCAAAGAGGTACAGAGCCTAGCTAAAACACGTTCAGTGTCAGGACAAGCATGCCTTGTCTACTCCCTTCTGCTTCTATACAGCTGCCCATCAGTCTCCACTCCTCCTTCCTCCATACCCTGTGCTGGGGAAAGGAGATGTCCCAAGATGCAGCAGGAGGCCTGGTCCCATCCCAGGACCAGGACCCAGATGTCTGCTCACCACCTGCACAGGTGACAGGGCACAGGTGTGATGCTGTGTGTGGACGGTGTGGCAGCTCTTCCCCTCAGCCCAGGAGAGGCCAAGGTCTGAGTAATCACTTGATATTTTTGTTTGCTTCTTAATAAAAATTACTGTAAATGTACCACATAACAAAGACCCCCTCATGAAGTCCAGAGCTCTCTCCTCTGCTCCGTCTCTAGGGTACTGTAATTTTGCAGGGAACAGGCATCCCAAGATCCCATTGTGTTTCTTGGATAGTCAGACAGAGACATGGACCTAGTGTGATGGCTGACCTAGAAACTCACAGACTGAGGCCAACATGCAAAATGCCTCCCTCCCTTGCGGGAGTGGAGTGTGTACACATGTATACATGTGTAGGTGTGCGTGTGTGTCTAATCATTCCCAGGGAAGCAGCCCTGCTTAAATACCAAGTTAACACATTTCAAAGAAAATATCTGTCCTTTTTTATTCTATTTAATATAAATTCCAAGAAGAATTAGATGTGATCTCATGTTTCTCTTCAGGATGTAACAGGACTAACCTTTGGCCTCCTCCCTGTCATCATACATGTGTGAGCACACACAGACACAGATACATACACATTCATACATATATACACACAGACATTCACACACATACACACAGAGACATAGATATACATACACACATACACACACAGACATTCACACACACACACAACTTTTCCAGCTTAGCAAGCTAAGGCCTTTGAAAGTATTTAAACTGTCCCTCAAATGCCAAGCCTTTTTTCTTCCATTTCTTTGTTCTCCTGCCAGCCCATGAGCTCAGGGAGGTGCCTTGGGGAGGCAGCCTGAGCCTGTGGAATGCAGCTGTGGGTCCACAGCTGGATCCACGCACCAACAAAGCAGAACAGGCAAAGTGCTCCTCTTCCAGCTCCCCCCACTGTTGGAAAAGCAAGTGAGGAGAAGCCAGCTGCAGCCTGGCAACTGTGGCCACAACCTGAGGATGCCAGATCACAGCAGCTCGGCCAGAGGGTTCTCTGCCCCAGTAAGGGCCTCTCTTCCTTCTTCTTAGTCAGCGGTGTACAAGAAGAAATAAGATGAAACAGCCTTTGGGGCCAGGACCCCCCAGTGAGACCGCTGATGAGCCTCCCTGCTAATGAGGTGTCCAGGTTGCAACCAGCTTTTTGGCCCTGTCCACCCTATGGTTTCCAGGGCTGGTTAGAACTTGTTAAGGTTAAACATATGTGTTACACGGTTGTTCTCTACAGCTTAAAAAATAAAATGTCATGTATGGAGAATCATGACACCCTGGCTCAGTAAAGGCTTTGGAAGCAGATTCTACCCCTAAGCACCCCCCCCCCACACACACACCCTCAGAAACTTACCCTTTGCCCCAGGCACTCCCTCGCCCTTCTCTGTGGAAAGCCACCCGCATGGATGCCTGGTGTTATTAGCTGTCTGGCTATGAAACTTGACCCCCCACTCCCAGAGGCTGAAGTTTGCATCAAGAAGCAAATGTGGCCAACTCACACTTTGAACACTCACAGAGGCTTTCATGTAGGTCGTCATTTTGCAATTAAGTTATTCATTAAATCTATTGGGTCAGGAGGAAGTTAAATAGTTCAGTAGCAACCCTCCTCCATGAGGAAAATGGCTAAGCTCCAGTTTCAGCGCGCCACCCTCCTCCATGAGGGAATGGCTAAGCTCCAGTCTCAGCGCGCCACCCTCCTCCAGTAGCATAATTCTTGTACATTTTAGTTTCAAAAGACTTTTACTACATGTTGTGTGTGTGTGTATGTGTGTGCATGCGGATGGAGGGATGGAACCCTGTCCCCCTTGCATGGTAGGTAGGCTGAGTTCTACAACTCAGCTATGTCCTCAACCCTTATATCATTATTGCCTTGACAGGACATGTGTACCCTAAAAGAACAGGATGATAGGTAATCTCTCTGAACTCAGATCAGAATCTCCTCTGAATTCTTCTCTTGCCCATTCTATAAAATGTAATAACAGTTCTTAACCACCATCTTTGTAGGACTGTCTAGGGATTAGGGTGAGTGGTGTACAACACCAAACAAGTAAGGGATTTAAGTGTATTTTAGAGATGCCTACAATTAACATAACCAAAACAGCACAGATTTTATTATCATAATGAATCTATGTTTATATTTTAACTTCATGTCCAAAACTATCTGTGAAGAGGCTCTTCCAATCACAGCCAAAATAGTTATTTCACATGTGGTGAGAGCGCACTGCAGGTGGACCCACAGTGACCGGGACACAGAGCTCGAGTGTCATGCTAGACAAGCATGGTCTGAGAGTTGGATTTTATTACATTTTTATCCTCTTACCTTTGTAATTGCTTTGTTTTCCCCACTGTTAGAGTGATATACAAGGGAGATGGGGGAGCCAGAGTGATGTAAGGGAAGTCTGGATTCATGACAGTGATGTCAAAGCCTGAGAATGTGGAGGCAAACCAGAGTTAGAGCCAACACCATACTTGGAAAGCTTGTGGGGGGTATTCTTTCTATCTATCTATCTATCTATCTATCTATCTATCTATCTATGTATCTATCTATGTATGTATGTATCTATGTATCTGTCTATGTATCTATGTATCTATGTATGTATCAATCTATGTATCTGTCTATCTATCTATCTATGTATCTATCTATCTGTCTATGTATCTATCTATCTACCTATCTATCTATCTGTCTATGTATCTATCTATCTATGTAGCTATCTGTCTATGTATCTATCTATGTATCTATCTATGTATCTATCTATCTGTATCTATCTATCTATGTATCTATCTATGTATCTATCTATGAATCTATCTATCTATGTTATCTATGTATCTATCTATGTTATCTATCTATCTATGTATCTCTAGCTATGTTATCTATCTATGTATCTATGTATCATCATCTATCTATCATCTATCTATCTACTTATTTAGGATTCACCGTGTGTCTTGGAAGTATATCTTGGTCTCCTTAGTGCCAAATGATTATGAAAACTGACCAAAGTAATTTGATTCTCATAATGCATAAAGCAAACAGGCATTTTCTGGTCCCCAAAGAAACAAGCGTTCCCTGGGCTTTCTCCATGGAGAACTCAGAAAGAACGTAACTATAGGCGATCTCAGAAGGAAGTCTGAGTCCACATGTTAGCAAATATTTAGAGACTCTGGGCCTTACATAGGACTTAGAGCTGTCTGACCCCATGCCTTTCCTGTCCTGAGGCCCCAGAGCCCAAGGGTCTTGCTGAAGGAAGTGCAGCTTTCAGCTATTGCAGCAGGATACCACCTCTTCCCTCCCTGGTCTCCTGGCTTCCCCTGGTTTGGCTGACCTTGCCCTTGGCCCATTGTTTATTAGATCCAAATAGCCTAGGTTAGGATGCAGCAGCTGAAGGGGTAGCCCACAAGGACCACACATCTTCAAGGGACAGACTGACACAGGGCCACTGCTGCGCCATAGGCTTCCTATAGATAGCCGCAGAGGGCCTGGACCCCTTCCTTCTCAGCAGGGCCAGCTCTGAGAATTGTGGCTACACGGGGGCCATAGTTTAGCAATGACTGTGCTTCGGCTCAGGGCCTGATAAATGTCTCGATGGTCTGAATCAGAACCGCACTGGGGAATGACATAGGGCCAGTGAGCCAAAGACATGCAGCCTTCCCAGCCGGCACCCTGGACTCCTCCCCTCTAGACCCACTCTGACCTTATTCTCACTGTGGCTGCTCCTGGGTAGCAGAAGACTCCAGTGCAGGAAAAGTGGAACTCGGATCTACCACAGCCTTACTTGCCAGCCCAGCTTTCCAGGTTCAAGCACAGCCAGTGTCTGCAGTGTGCTCTGGGTCCAATCTGCCAGGTCTTTACTGCAACACTTTTGACTGAGACCTCCAAGCTCCCACACCTGGCCTTAAGGCTAGACCCCAGAAATTCTCTGTTCATGTTTATCAGCCTTGCAGACCAACTGTTACTGTTGTGTCCAATTCATGTCCTAACTCATGCTGATTTCTTTATTTTTTTAATTAACAGATACTAATTGTAAAAAAAAAAAAAAAAAAAGGCTTTTAGCTGGGCAATGGTGGCACATGCTTTAATCCCAACATTTAGAAGGCAGAGGCAGGCGGATCTCTGAGTTCGAGGCCAGCCTGGTCTACAGAAAAAGTTCCAGGACAGTCAGGCGACACAGACAAACCCTATCTCATAAAAATAAAAACAAAAAAAATGATAATAATAATAATAATAGTCTTTGTTATGTCTTGATCACAACTGTGCCTGACAAGAGCTAATGAATGCCTGTCTTTTGGTAGACACTCAAGATGGCTGTGATGAGTGATTGAAACAGATAAATGGAGAGTTAATGGATGGATGGTGAACGGATGGGTGGGTGGACGGCTGAACAGACCGATGATTAGATGAATGGGCGGATTGGAAGGCGACTAGAGGGAACAATGGTTTAGTGGACAACCTCTCCCAAATATATTCATACTGTGTTTTGTGTCCATTTCTACATAGAAAAGATAGTAGGAATTCTGTGTTGGCACAATGTAGAAATTATAGAGAAACTGTATTTCTCCTACTTCATTGAAAAAAAATGCCTGGGGCCAAGTGTGGTGGCACACATCTTTAGTCCCAACACCTGAGAGGCAAAGGCAAGCTGATCTCTATGAGCTTGAGGTCAGTCTGGTCTAGAAAACAAATTCCAAGCCTAGCAGAGTTACGTAAGGAGACGCCGTCTCAAAAAGTAAAGAAGAAAAAGAAAAAAGCTTCACCGATGATTCTTAAGATGTCTTCAAATGCTGACAATCATGTTTTTCTGGTTAAGTTCTTTCTCTGTTATTCAGTGAATTTTCACTTCAGATGTTTCCTTCTGTCTTGTTTTACTCTAGGGATTAATTAATTCCTAGTTTATTTATTTTTTATTGTTATAATGTCCCAGCATCTAACATAAACAGTGTTTATGTTTCTTGTGGCCGTGGCCAAGTACCCAACAGAAAGGCAAAGTGAGAGAAAGGCTTTATTTTGGCTCACAGTTCAGACTAATACATTCCCTCGCTGGGGGGCGGGAGGTGACTCAGTGGGCAGCTTGTTTGTGGTGCTCCCCAGGAAGCAGAGAATGGGGGTGCCTAATGCTCTGCTGATCTGCCTTCCCCCTCTTTAGTCAGTCCAAGTCTGCAGTGCCACCACATTCAGGGTAGGTCTCCCCTCCTCAGTCAGTGGTTCTGGAAGAACATTTAGATACATCCAAAGGTATGCCCCAGGGCATTCTAAAGGCAATCAAGTTGACAATCCAAATTCACCATCACAAGCCCGCCCATCCTCTTCAACTTGCTACCCAAGCATTGCACTTTAGGCCATAAAAATCTGCCCTTGGCTTCACAGGCTCATGGCTGTCTTATAATGCAGAGTGCATTCATTCCAAATCTTTATAGCTGCAACACTCTTCAAAAGTTTAGTCTTTGCTAAGACCTAAAGGAAACCTCATTTATTTATTTATTTATTTGTTTGTTTATTCATTTTACATCTTGATCACAGCCCCCTCCCTCCTCTCCACCTGGTCCCACCCTCCCACCCTCTTTCCTCTTTCCCCCCTTCTCCTCAGAAAAGGGGCCCCCTCCCCCTATCAATCCACCTTGGATCTTCAAGTCGCATCAGGACTAAGAGCATGCTCTTACACTAAGGCCAGATAAGGCTGTCCAGCTAGGGTAAAGCGATCCACAAACAGGAAACAGGCAGTCTCTTAACTGTGAATGAATGCTTAGAAAATAAAAAGCAAGTAGCAACATAACTACACACACACACACACACACACACACACACACACACACACACACACA
>CAJQZJ010032438.1:2620773-2632748 GCA_907164525.1 Lophiomys imhausi
ACACACACACACACACACACACACACACACACACACACACACACACAATTCTTACTCCAATTATAGCTACATTAGAGGCCAATACTGCAATATATGAAGTCAACAATCTATTTATGCCAAGAATGAAATTCCTAAAACACTTCAAATTCTCTATGTTCTAGCATTTGCAAGCCACCCTATGTGCAGAACTCATCCGTCTCTATTTCTGGGTTAGGAGCCCAAATTCCATGAGCCTTTCAGAATGTCCAAAGTAACATTGATGTTTTGACAATTCTCACATAAGGATGAAGGCCATGCCTTCCTGGAGGGCTGATATGCAGACTGTCAATCTGTCCACTGCACTTGGGGATAGAGTACTGGGTAGAAACATTATCATATACATATCAAATACTCCCTGCCCGGGTTTTCATGACTCAGACCAGAGAACAGAATGACATCATGACACAAACCATGAGAAGAGGGCTTCTGGGAGGCCTGGCAGGGATGGAGTCTTCTTAGAGGCAGTGAAAGCCAGTGCTAGCCTACTCCCCTTACCCAACAATGGCTCCCTGCTGTGAGGGGGGGGAGACAATCCAGTCTACAGCCCTGCACTCTCAGGCAAGAGGACTTTGATGACTTGGATGGATATCTGCCCTCAGCTCAGCCATGGCCCTGGGGCAGACAGGGAAGAAGATCCCCTCTGCCCCACAGCCAGGGAAAGCACATCCCTGGTGCCCATGGGAGGCCCTGCACCCTGTTCTGTCTTAAGCCCATAATTAAAGGGGAAGTGTGCCACACCACCTCAGTAGGACTAAATCTGTTCTCTGCTGTATGGCTCTTAAACACAGCCATCCAAGAAGCACAGCAAATGAAGCCCACAAGCCCGTTCTCAACCCCCCAAGTCTCCTGTGCTGTGACAGTGCCCCTGCCACCTCCGTCACCCAATGGCATTCTCCTTTCTGGGTTGCTAATGTAAAACACCACCTCAGAAAGTTGTAAGACCCCATTTTCATGGTGATTTTTCTTTCCCCACAGGAACAAAGTTATAACCTTGATGGTATCAAGCCCTTGCTTCTGAAGGGAATACTTTTTTTTAAATTAAAATTCAAGGTTGTCCCAGATACAGAAATAGATTTTTTAAAAATCCCAAGCACGTAAAAATCACCATATGTGGATAGGAACTTGGAGGACAAGTTTTTGATAAGAGTTATATCCTAAACAAATTAGCTTGCTGCAGAAGAAATTCTGTTCTTGTGTTCAGAGACAGGTATCTTAGTCACATGGTTTCTCCATTATCTATTTTTCAACAGTGGTGATGTTGTCGCCTTTGGAAAATCTCCTGTTTCCTTTGGAAAATCTCCTGCTTATAACAGTGTTATACAACAGGAAGAAACAGTGAGTATGACATAAAATAGATACATTTTAATAGACTCACTTGTATTTGGGGGTTACAACTGTTTTCTGTGTATAGTGTTCTGGACAGTCCTCACTCTGCCACCATTTGGTCTCGCTGTTAAGTGACCAGCATACATGACACTCAGCTAAGACAGACCTGGTTCCTGTCCTGGAGGAGCACACTGCTCAGCTACGGTCACTAGTAAGTTGTGTTTCTTGAGGTATAATTCTGACAGGCCCATAGGTAGTTAGTGATTAATTTGCTGCAAGTGTGCCTCTGTGGAATCTCTCACCTCTTAGTCAGGACTTCAGAGCTATTAACAGCTAATTCATGACCCTGTGAGTTGAGCCTTGCTTTCTTTGGCCAAAACATCGTGACATTTTCTTTGACCCTGTTTTAGTTCTGTTTGCTAAAGCAGATTACTCTAAACTGAGCAGTTTAAACACACTGACCGTCAGCTCACGATTCTGGGTGGTTCTGGTGAGGGCAGTTTAAATACACTGACCGCTCATGATTCTGGGTGGTTCTGGTGAGGGCGCTTGCTCCTGAGCTTGGGGGGCAGAGCCTTCTCTAACCTCTAATCTGTGAGAAATCCAGTTCATGAGTGTCCCATCCTCCTGACCAAACCAGTTCTAAAGGCCATCACAGTTTGATTGTGACATCAGTGTAGGGATTTTAAGGAGCACATTATCTCCAGCAGATGCAAACTCATTGACAAGAATCACTTTTTAAACATCTGTTTTGAGGGCTGGAGAGATGGCTCAGTGGTTAAGAGCAGTGGCTGTTCTTCCAAATGGACCTGGGTTCAAATCTCAGCACCCAAATGGCAGTTCACAGCTGTCTGTAGTTGCTGGGTGTGGTGGGGCATGCCTTTAATCCCCCTACTTTGGAGGCAGAAGCAGGTGGATCTCTGTGAGTTCAAGGCCAGCCTCTTCTACAAAGTGAGTCCCGGACAGTCAATGATACACTTAGAGAAATCCCTGTCTTGAAAAAAAAAAAACTTAAAAAAAAAGAGTTCAGATGTACTCTCATAATTCACTAAAGAAAACTAATCCCCCAAACATCTATTTTGTAAGCAGTACTGTTGAGGGATGCATGGGATACAACCCGAAAGTTATAAAGACAAAATTTCATGGCCTTGTATTCGAAGAGCATTGTGTACAGACAGGAAGCAAATAGAACAATGTTGAAGGGCAGTGAGTCCCAAAAGGCAGAAGGGTCCATGCTGAGTCAGAATGGTTGTAAGTGAGGGCTGATCCCCCCTCTTGAATCCCCTCTGGTTGCACTGGTAGTCTTAGCTTCTGAACTGCTGAGGAATTCACCCCTGGACACAGGTAGACAGAGCAGGCTGACAAGAGGGTTGATCAGCAGCTGGCTAAGCAACAGCCACACTGTCAGAGCAGACTGAGCAGAGGCAATGGCAAATGGATGGTGTCTGGACTTGGGGTGCTCTTTCTCCTCCCCTTTCTCCCCTGAACAGTGTGAGGCGGTCTCCTTCCTGGTATAGGCAGAGGCTTTCTTAGGAGCCAAGTCATCCTTACCCACAATTCAGAATATCTGTTACAGTTAGATTCAGGAATACATGAAGAAGTGTAACTATCCAGGGACTGGAGAGAGAGCTCAACAGCTAGAACTCTGGGTGCGCCTCTAGAGGACCCAGGTTCGTTCAATTCCCAGCACTCATGTGGCAGCTCACAACTGTCTGTAACTCCTGTTCCAGGGGATGCATGCCACACCTGTGCATGCAGGCAAACTATCCATATATTTTAAAATATAAAATAAATAAAACAAAATAAACATTTTTAAAGTGTAACTATTTATAAAACTGAGAAGCTAGTCAAGGGGGAGGGCAAGGTGTCTCGTGAAGCTCTGGTGTGTGTGTGGCGAGGGTGGGGATGGCTGGAGACTGGCTTGACTTATTCAGTTGGATCCTTGTCCTTCCTCTTATCTGGCCAGCTTAGCTATTTCACACCCACCTGCAAGCCCTCTTACTCATCCTCCCTATAGTGTCCCCCTCCCTGACTTTCATTTTAACTGTGGAGATGAAAGGGAGCCATGCAAAAGAGTTGGCTATGTAACAGCTCAACACCAACAACACAAACTCACTGCCTCATGCTCTGGGGGCGTATTCCCCATCAGTTCCTAGCAGGCTGAGGTCTGTAGAGCAAGCACTGCTCTAACTGCAGGCTCTGGGGGAATCTTTCAGCTTCTAAAGGCCGCCTATAACCGTTGGCTGATAGCCCCATGCTTTGTCCTCAAAGCCAACACAGGGTATGCTAGTCCTTCTCTAAGCTGAGATAGGCCACCTGTTTTCAAGGACTCTTGTGATCTTCTGACCATCAAGAGAAGGCACCACACTCACTCTATGTCTCCCAAGAACCTTGTGCCATGTAAAGTAGCCGAGTCACAGGACCTGAGCTTAGAGTGTGGATATTTTGGGGCACCATAGTTCTGCCTGTTATAGTAAAATGTAACTGGCCCTGAAAGGGATTTCAAGAATCTTTGTCAGGAGAGTATACATCGTGGGGTGTAGCTTGCATTTGTATTTGACCTGGGAGGTAGTGTTAACAGTGTGGAGGCATCAAGGAATGGCCATGTACTTTGGGTGAGGAAGGTGAAGAAATACCAAATGTGAAGTGCTTGCTAATGCCAGGCTGAGGAATTTGGATTTTATTCAAGAGGGTGTAGCAACCATCGAACCTCTTCCAAAGGAGGACAGGACATACTGGGAGGGGATGATGGAAAATGTAGAAAGGACAAAAGACAAGCAAGAGAAGTTTCCTGAGTGAAGTAACTCGGGAAAAGCAGATGATGCCTGGGGATATGGCAATAGAAAGAAGGTATCCCCATTCTATGCTCAGAGATTGATACATAAGCATTGTATTAGTCAGTTTTCTGCTGCTGTATCAAAATTACGGCTGTGATCAACTTAAAAATCAAAAAGGTTTTCCCTGGCTCACAATTTCAGAAGCTTTATAAACTATTATGGGTTTCCCCCACTGCTTTGGGGCCGTAATGAAATAGAAGGTTGTGGTGTGCAGTGTGTGCTGAAGCAAAGCTACACACCTCATGGCCGTGATGTGAAAAAGAGGGAGGAAGAGAAAAAGCCCCAAGCATTCCACACTTCAGGCACTCATGAATTTTCCTTTTGATGTCTCATGACAATGTAGTTTTATATTCTTATACTCACATATATAATTTATTCTTTGAGAATTTCATATGTGTATACATTACATTTTCATCATATCTGCCCCACTCCCTCTCTCCAACTCCCTCCAGATAGTCTCCAAACTTCACGTCCTCTTGAGTCTAGAGTCCATATGCACACAGGTGTGGGACATTCCCTGTAGCATGGGGATCCCAACAGTGGCCACGTCCCCAAAGAAAGTGACTTCTTCTCCTCCAGCAGCCATCATGTGCCTATAGCTGCTTAGCTAGGGGCAGGAGCCCTTTGTGAGCCCCTCCCCATCCATGCTGGATGGACTCTTGGGTAGCTTTGTCTTATGTGGGTTTGTGCAGTACCATTAGCTCATGAGTGCAGCAGCCATGTTCTGTCCAGACACAGCATTTCACAGCACTGGGCCTTGCATTCTTTCCATGCCCTCTTTGGAGACGTTCCCTGAGCCCTGTGTTGGGGGGGAGATGTTAGTCGGGGAGGGAGGGAAGGAAGGAAGAAAGGAAGGAAAGGAAAGAAGGATAGAAAGAAAGAAAAACAAGAGTGTGCCTAGGGTGGCTGGGATGATGACTTGGTGAGGGATCTGATATTGAATCCCAAGCACCCATAGAAACAGCCAGGCACAGCTGCATGTGCTGTAAACTCAGCATTAAGGAACAGAGACGGGTGTATTTGGATGGCTTGCTGGCCAGCAAGCCTAGACAAAACATCAAGTTTCTAGTTCATTGAGAGACTCTGCATCAAGGCAAGAAGCTGGACAGCAATAAAGCAGTATGCAGCAGTATGCCTGGCATCTACATGGGAGCTCATGTGTGTGCATGCCCATGTACCTACATGTGTGTAACACACACGCACACACACACCCCTACCTGCCTAGATTTATAGCTCTCAACCCTGAGTATGCTAGAAAGGTGGTTGAAATGCTAGATTTCTGGCCTCCTCCGAATCACCCAGGGATGAGGTATCTGGATCCCTAGTACCCACGGCATGGTTTTATGCACAGTTTGAGCAGTTTGAGAAACATTGCTTTGGGAACAGCAGTAGCAGCCAAAGAGCAGATATATCCAGGTCAGGCTGGGCTCTAGATCAGATGGCTGGGTGTAAGTGGGTTGTCACTGCGAGAACCTGCCCAGAGCTGGCTCTGAGGGGTTCTCGTGGATCCTCTCTAGTGGACACACGACAGTCAGGCTGCTGAGCTTGGTGAAACAGGCCCTTTGTGGTGGTTGGCCTCCTCACCATCCCGCACAGACCAGAGAGCAGTGTGCCCTGGCCTGGGGCAGCATCCATAGAAAGAAGCCCTGAGTGTCGCTCAACACTGCTGCCCTATGTGTCTAGACATTGATGTGCCAATGCTTTCAGTCCTCCAGAAGGGCTGTTGATGCAGCTCCCTGGAAACACTGAGCTGGAAGTACACTCTTCCCCAAGTTCCTGGTCACGTGCTTCATAGATGCGCATGGTTAGGAGAACTGGCTGTAGGGCACATCTCCAGCTCCCCAGTCCTGGGTGTGAGTCTCAGTAGTAACAAGGGTTTCACAAAGAAGGAGCAACCCCGGGGAGTGTTTGCTATTGTGTGTGGTACACTATGGGGTGATGGCTGAACACAATCCCTGCCTGGAGGGAGGGTGTCCAGGAGTTCAAAGGACCTGCCCACCCTCAGGAACCAAAATTCTCAGAGACCAGCAAGTAGCTGAGCTCAGCCATGGGCATGTAGAAGCTGAGGAGCCCTGGGGTGGCGTGTGGAGTTCTGATCTGGAAGCTGCCAGAATTCCAAGACCAGAACCAGGCATACCCTTAAATTAAGATGGAGAGAGATGGGACTGGAGATATGGCTCAGCCGTTAGAGGCTAGGCTCACAACCAAAAATATAAGATGGAGAGGTGAACAGTCTCAATTCAGTGCAGTTGGCTTTGCATCAAAGTGAAATTAGTGGGACTCATTTCAGCCCGTTCTATTATAAGGAAACCTTTCAAAAATTCTGAAGAAATAATTCCAAATAAAGTTGGTATATTCTGGCCAGGATTGGGTCCTTCCCCCTGCCCAGGTGGTCAGCACCGTGAGGAGGACCTGTTCGCCTTCTGCCACATCTCTTTCCCCTTCCCTTCCAGCCTGAAATTTGTCACTCAGAAGTGAAGCCCGTAGCCTTCAATTTCCTGTCAGCCCAGGATTCCTGATACAACTAACCCCCTTCACAGCTCAGCCACCCTGAACCTGACAGGACACGAAACTGACAGGACTCCATTTTATTTCATGGAGCAACAATTCTACAGATGATGGCTCTAGAAATACATAGTGACATTGGGCTGCTCATAGGTGATGTTTTTATTGAAAATGACTATTTAGCTCTTGACTGTAGCACAGAACGTTTGGGTAATGTATTAAAGCCCAAACGCCTGCCTTTGTAGTCAACACTATTATAGGGACCATTATCATTGTAATGGAGTATGAGGGGAAGTTGCAGAGACAGCACCACATCCAAGACTGTGGACTGAGTAACTTAGAGTAGCCTGTGACTTGGTTCAGATGCCAGAGAATGCATTTTATCTTAAAGAAATAACCATGGTATAAATGCCTTGTAGGGTGAAAATCACTCACCAATAAAGAGAGACCCTATGGGCTTACCTGTGTCTCCGTTGAGAAGATGTCCCTTCTGGGAGCAAGAACTGGCAAACAAGTACTCCTGTAAGCTGGTATGTCTGGGTCCCTGGGGGAGTGGTTTTCACCTCACCTTAAAGACCAACATCCCCCCTGGGCCTGCTGTCATCCATCTGCCTTCTAAAGTGAGGACTTCCCCCATGAAAGAAGAGACCAGACACAGGAAGCAGAGACCTGGATTCTCTAGGAACGGGAGCTGGGAAATAGTGCAGTGTGTTAGTGTTTAGGAAGAGAGGCCCAGTGGCCTCCATGGGCCTTTGTAAACATGCACAGATATCACACACACACTCACTCACACACACACACACACACACACACACACACACACACAGCACCACCACCAAAAACAAACCCCAAAAAGAGGGAATGGAGTCCTTGAGACTCAGCAGGCAGAGGCTCTTAGCACCAAGCCTGACAACCTGGGTTCAGTCGCTAAGACTCACACAGTGCCACGAGAGAACCTCCTCTGACCTCACACATGTGCTGTGGCAAGCATGTTCACATATACACCCACACCCATGAGTATGATCTCACACATGTTCTGTTTTGACAAGCATGTTCACATATATACCCATATGCATGAATAAATAAATATTAAAATCCTTTTAAAATTTTACATTGTGGGAGCCAGGCATGATGACACAAGCCTTTAATCCCAGCACTCAGGAGGCAGAGGCAGGCTGATCTCTATGGGTTTGAGATCTACAGAGTTAGTTCCAGGACAGCCAGGATTCTGTTACATAAAGAAACCTTGTTTCGAAAAAAGAACCTAAAAGAAAAAAAAAAGTTAAAATGTGAAACATTATAGATGAACACACTGGATGTCACCCTCTGTCCTCTATACGCACATGTACATGTTTGCACACATGTATGTGCACATACACACAAAACACATACAAAAACCACATTACGCATCCTCAAAAGTTATAGGGCTAGAACTGGCCCTGGCAACGTATGAGTTACTAGAGCAAAACTGAAGCTCCATGAGGTAAGTCAGTCAACTGTGCTTACTCCGTGCAAACAGAGAGCCCAGGCCAGGTGAAAAGCCCAGCTACTGTCTTGTCAGAACTGTGAGAAGAATGGCCTCAGAGAGCAGATTCCACTGGCTCTCTCAGGGATCGTCCAGGAAGCAGCCTGACAGATGAGCTAACATTCACTGCTTCCCTAGGTGGTCTTCCTTGCTGATGAGTACTGTGCCTACTGTCAAGACATTTTACAGAATGTGAAGAACCAAGAACTGGAGAAGGTAGGTTTCTATCTGTGAAACTCGAGTGGCTGTCAACCACTTAACTTGAGCAGACCCCTCCAGGGACAGCCAGAGCTCTCCCATTACACCCAACAGCTCATCAGGTAACTGTCTAGCCGTTGGTGAGTTCTAGAAAGTGGCCTGCTCTCGGCTAGTCATTTGGAAATTCTCCAGGGTTCTAATATGGGTGTCACCATGCTTGACAAACAGATCCAGCTGTGCCTGGATAGAGGACGAACAGCCATAGCTACCTTTTCCCAGTAATGCTCACACCATATCGTCAGTGCGTGCCGTGGCAAAAGAAACAGTACTTTGAGGCAGGTGATCTGGCATGGCATTGCAGATTTTATTCTAGAAGTGGCTGTGCAGCTTCGGTGACACAGATCGGTGACAGCCTGGGTGTGAGCATAGCACATGTGTGAGGTCAGAAGACAGTCATACCACCATGTAGGAATCAGGCACGGAACCCAAGAAAGCATGCTTGGAAGTTTACACTATTTTGACTAATAGTATTTTACTTTTATAAGTATGAGATTAAAGATCCAGGGAAACAAGGGCACATTCATATGAAAGCTTTCCTGATGCTCCTGGTATCTAAGCATTTCAGCTTTGAGTGACAAGCTTCTCGGCCTAAACACAATGCAGCGGAGCCAGCGTGAAGCCCTACAGTGTGGGAGACCAGTGTGCCCTGCTCTGCGTCTGCAGCATGGTGACGCCAAGCCTCTCACAGCTTCCTTCACTTGTTCAGCGGATATTTCCTTAAATCATGTCCGGTGACTGGCTCCATTTCTGGGATTAGGAAGGCATTTTCCACAAGGCTTGAGAAATGTATAATTTGGTAGAAAAGGGAATTAGTGTTAGACAGTCAGTTTGATGAGTCCTAGAGTTGCCCATTAGTCACCTTTTCCTGACAAATGTGTTAGTCAGTTACTGTTAACTACAACAAAATACCCGATTTAAGAAACTTAAAATGAAGGGTTGTTTATTCTAATTTATGGTTTGGGAAATTTTGGCCCATGTTTGATTGCCATTGATGTGAAGAGGCAGAATACAAAGGCAAGGAGCGAGCAGAACAAAGTGTTCCTCCCGGTGAGACACTGTGAGGAGGAAGAGGCCAAGGTCTGGCAAGTCTCTTAAAGGTCACACCCCCGGTGGCTGGAATGATGCCCACTAGGCACAATTCTTGAACGTGCCACCACCCCCTAATACCATGGCAGCGACAACCAAGCCTTTAACTGATAGGTCATGGGGAAACTTTATAGATTCAAACTGTAACAGTTACTGTAACAAAATGCCTGTAAAGGGCTCCTTTATAAAGAAAACAAGTTTACTTTGGGCCATAGTTTTAAAGGCTCAGAGTCTTAAGGACTTCATCTGGTGATAGCTTCCTTGTTGGCAGCCTAGAGCAACACAGCAGGCCGTGTCTATCTGTCTATATGTCTGTGTGTTTCTGTCTGTCTGTCTCCTCCTCTTATGGAGCCATGAGGTCTCCACCCCTATGGCCTTCTACAAACCTGATCACTTCCCTGAAGGCCCTGCCTCTACCCACTAATGTCTTCATTCTCCACGGTGGGTATTAAACCCCTGCCTGAGCTCAGTGGAGGACAAACCCCAGCAGGCTGTACAGTTAGAAGGTTCTGGGTGCCCACAGAGGAAGAGCAGAAGTCCAGGAGGACCCCCCACCCCCCAAAACAGCCCACCATGCTGCTGCCATTGCCAGTGGGGCCGTCAGAGCCTAGGGACAGAATGGGTTTCAGGTGGAGCCCATGTTGGGGGCAGAGGCAGCAAGATGTTCCCCGACATGGCAAGATGAAAGAGCCCATTCCTAAAGGAGATGATGGGGGAAGCTGGACTAGCAAAGTTTCTGCCTGCTCCACAAAGAGCCTCAACTCATTGGGAAATCAGGAAGGCCACCATCCTGGACGTGTCTCGCAGAAGTTACATCATGGTCAAAGTGAGAAGGGACAGGGCTTAACCTTGGGCGGTAACAGATGTCAGGCCGAGGAGAAACACTTGGGCTTGTTGCTCACTAGTGAGCAGGAACAGCATGTCAGGCCAAGGAGAAACACTTGGGCTTGTTGCTTGCTAGTGAGCAGGAGCAGAGGATTTAGAGCACAGATCACAAGCCAGGCTATGAGTGGATGGAGATCCCAGGGAGAAGTTTCCTGCCTCTCTGGAGACATCTGTCAACGATCCTGACACAGATCCCAAGTCACAGTCCTCATGGTAGCTGTCCAAGGACTCGCTTCCTGCCTAGGATTCGTGGAGGGACTTGTCAGGCCTCAGGATGTCTCTGCCTGTGGAAATCCCACAGGACAAGAATCTTAGGGCTGGAGAGATGACTCCGTGGCTAAGAGCACTCTCTGCTTTTGAAGAAGACCTGTAACTCTTGCTCCAGGGGATCTGATCCCTTCTTCTGACTCCTCCGACATGCGCACATATGTGTGCATATTCACACAGACACACCCCCCCACACACACACAATTAATAATAAACTTTTAAAGGGAGTACTCTTGATTAGCTGGCAAGTGCCAATCTAGTTCAAAAATGGAATCTGGAAACAGCGGATAAAACAGAAAAAGAAGGAAACCAACACTTTGCCCTCAGCATACTGCCCTCTTGGTGCTGAGGAGGAGGCCCGAAGCACAATCTGTTACTTTTCTTTTTGAGCTGGAAAATGACCAAAGCCATGAGTCAATGAACTTGTTATTCTCAGCCCTTGATTGGGGCCCCCCATGGCCCAACCTTCATCTTATTATAATCAACAAGAGCCCCCTGGTGGCCAGAAACAGATTTCCTTCTAGGAAACATCCTCAAGGAAATAGGTTTCCTAGCGTGGGACCAAGGCAGGGCAGGCCGCTTTGGTTGCTGAAGAGTTCTTTCTACTGGAGAGATGGCTCAGAGGTTAAGATGCTCTTCCAGAAGACCCAGGTTCAATTCCCAGCACCCACATGGGGACTCACCACTGCCTATAACTGCAGTTCCAGGGGATCTGACACCTTCACACAGACATACATGCAGGCAAATCATCAATGCACGTGAAATAAAAAGAGTTTACCATGTGTGACGCTGATAGCAAAGCCTCGCATGTCCTGGTGTGAAACCCATGCCTCAGCCTGCAGGGGTCACTGACTATATGTGGGTTGTGAGATCCGCAAGGCAATGTCTGGGTTTCTGATGATATGTTTTGTCACATTAGGTGGAGGAATTAATTACATCCTTCTGGAAATCTCTGCATCAAGACACAGTCATGTTCATGTCACTGCCTGATGTGCGACACCTCTTCGGATGCTATGACATGCAGCTGTACAAGGTGACTAGGGTGCTGGGACATGCAGTTGTACAAGGGGGGGCAGATCCCTGCTTCCCCTGAACATCCCTTCCAGAAACAGATGCCAATGATTGAGTTATAACGGCACCCACAAAACACACCACCCCAGAACAGCACACTCAGTAAACAGCAGCCCAGAACAGCACACGAATACACACCAGCTCAGAACAGCACACCAATACACACCAGCTCAGAA
>CAJQZJ010032438.1:2632758-2653708 GCA_907164525.1 Lophiomys imhausi
CACACCAATACACACCAGCTCAGAACAGCACACCAATACACACCAGCTCAGAAAAGCACACCAATACAAACCAGCCAGGAACAGCACACCAATACACACCAGCTCAGAACAGCACACCAATACACACTAGCTCAGAACAACACACCAATACACACCAGCTCAGAACAGCACACGAATACACACCAGCTCAGAACAGCACACCAATACACACCAGCTCAGAACAACATACCCCTAATATATCTGTGTACCTGATGGACCAGGGCCTTTTTGCTCTTTTGGATTTCCTCATACAAAGAAAATAATGACCCATAGTTCAGAATTTACTCAGTTTCTGTCTCTGGACCTATCAACCAAAGATATTCTTTTTTCTTTTTCTTTCTTCCCTTTTTTTTTTTTTTGTTTCTTCTAGACAGGATCCCGCTATCTGATCAATACTGGCTTTGAAATCACAATCCTCCTGCCTCAGTCTCTGGAGTATTTAGATTATAGGTGTTCCCAGGCCAGTCTTTTAAAAAGGCATTTTTCAGGAGGCTGGAGAGATGATTCAGAGGTTAAGAGCACTAGCTGCTCTTCCAAAGTACCTAAGATCAATTCCCAGCACCATTCTGATGGCTCACAACTTTCTGTAACTCTGATGCCAGGGAATCCAGTGCCCTCTTCTGGTCTCCTCAGGCATTGCACACATGTAGTACACAGCACTCATACACATAAAACAAAGAACATTTCAGGAAAGAAAAGGAGATGTTTTTGAATCCAGAGCCTGGAATATTACTGTGTAGCGGCCCCACTGCTAGCCCTGCCTTGAACTGGAGCTCTGCTCTGGAGCAGTCTCTGGATTTGGAGGGTCAGACAGGCCTCAGTTCTGTGGTGAAATTGTCTTTTCCGCATCAAAGTCTTACCGTTTAGGTTTTAGGTATCTTGTGCTTCTACTGTGTCAACACAGAAGAATAAAAGGAGCTGACTCTGTCCTTAAATGTGTTGGTTTTGACTCTCCTGACACTAGGCACAGTGGTAGTTATCTGGTTTTATGTGTTTTTGTGTGTATGTTTTAATTGAATCAGGGTGTCCTCAATAACATAGAATTTGCCTGGTATGCATAAGGCCTTGGCTTCCACTCACAGAGTCAGGGGTGAAAAAGATTCCATTACCAATACTTGAAAATCAAGATTCCAGTTCTGGCACACCAGGGTGTCATGGTGTCCTGAAAGCTCTAGCTGCCTTAAGGTCGTTAGTGACCCTCCTCAGACCTGCCATGACCTACCCTGCCCCTGGGCTACTTGTTGGAAGCCCCTGCAGCATCAGTCCAAGTCCTACTGCTTGATTCTTTCTCCACAGGGTCTGGAGGACACTCTTCTCCCCGACTTCCTGGAGGACGTCAGTATCCAGTACCTGAAGTCCGTGCGGCTGTTCAGTAAGAGATTTAAACTGTGGCTTCTCAATGCTCTGGAAGGTTTCCCAGCCATCTTACAGATCTCCAAACTCAAAGGTAGAATTCCACACAAAGCACAAATTCTGTAAGTCGAAGAACTGAGTGTTGCCTCGTGGGCAGCTCCATCCTGTGGTCGGTGGTACACTGTAACTCTTCGCCCCCTCGCCCATCTGAGGCACAGCCAGCACCTGGGAGTGTCCTTCTCAGTGGCTGTCAAATGAACAATGGAGTTCCTTCAGGAGGAGAGTGAGAGGGAGCAGCTCCTTTCCAATTCCCCTCTTTGATAGCTTTTCCAAAGAGATGAGAAAGTTGGGGTATTTGGGGATCTTGGGCGAAAATTCTAGACTCCTTGAAATGCCTGCCATGGCATTTCATAGCTCACAAGCACCTGAGAGCCAGACCTCGGCTGCTGTGGGAATGGCTGCCATCCAGCCTGAGGGCAGTGACAGGTCTAGTCCAGTCAGGACTTGCTTTCTGGTTCACAGATAGTCTGTTGACTTTGCCCTCACAGTGGGGGAGAGGTGAGGACTCTCTCTGAGTCCTGCTTTCTTAAAAGAACCAATTCCTTCTGGAAAGTTCCATGTTCATAAATAAGTCACTCACAGAGGCATGCCCTCTCAGTACTATCACTGTGGGGTGATGTTTCACCATGTGAATAAGGGGAAGACGAACCACTCCATAGCAGCCCAGTTCCGATGCGATGCTAGGATTATACAAGTCTCTGCCACACAGGCTTCCATTGGGACCCTTTAATACAGTTCCTCATGTTGTGGTGACGCCCCTAGCAGAATCCCTAGGCCACCTGGGAGAGGGCCAGCAGATGTATGAGGAGGAGGAGGAAGCCCTCATCAGGAAGTCCATTCTGAGGCAGCACAGCTTTCCTGCTTAGTGTTGGGTGCCTCCCTGCCTCCTACACAGAGGAGCTAGAATGGGCAGTGTCAGTAACAGCCCTTTGTGTGTTCTTCAGAGGTCACTGGATTTGTCAAAAGACTCAGGAGAAAGACATATCTTTCCAACATGGCGAAGGTATGTTGGAGCTCCCTGAGTGTTGCTGAGGTTCACAGTGATGCTTCACATCCAGGAGTCATGGCCTGCAGGAGGGGAGCCATTTCTCCCACCCACAGGCAGAGGGCAGATAGGAGAGCCTGCTGGCCACTGGCGGGGGAGGACCCAGGTCCCATGGTGCAATGCGAGAAGCCCACCCTGCCCCTTGCACTGAAAGAACCCTGTCACCTCTGAGCCCTACATAGACAAGAATGTAAGGCAGTGTCTAGCAGATGCAGGAGGGAGGCCCCTGGGGGCGCTGACCTGGACTGGCTGGTGTCAGAGGTGAAGAGGCATCACGGCCAACCCCTGACAGACAGGTGGACAGACAGACAGACTCCTTATGGGGAACTCTGTATGTCTGGAGTCCCAGTCTTGTCAGCTCTGAGCCTTTGACTTCGGTGGTGATTGTGTAGCACACCTGTTAGACACAGTGGTTCTCAACCTTTGGGTCTCGACCCCCTTGGGCCCACATGTCCAATATCTACATTATGATTCATAACAGAAACAAGATTACAGTTTTGGAGTAATAATGAAAGTAATTTTATGGTTGGGGAGTCATCACAATGTGAGGAACTGTATTAAAGGGTCGCAACGTTGAGAAGGTTGGGAACCTCCATGCTAGAGGATGGTTAGACCGCTCAGTCCTCCTGAATCTGTAGGTTCCTCCCCACAGGCTCAGCAGACCTCAGACTGAAAACGATTCCAAGGCCTTTGACGGTTGTGTCTGAACTGAGTGTGGACAGACATCCTGCCATTGTTCCTGGACAATACCATCCAATAGCTATGCACACACCACTTAATTTATGAGGTGTTCCAAGTCCCCTAGAGAGGGTCTATGCTGTGTGAAAGACTGTCCAGACTGCACAAACACTGCATATGTAAGGGACCTGGGTGTCCATTTCATCCCACCCACAAGCAGAAGGAGCCCCGGGTCTCAGGGTGCTTTGCAAGAAGCCCACCCTGTCCCTTGCCCTGAAAGATTCCAGCCAGCTTGGCTCTCTCCATACACTGGCACACATAGAATCAAGGAACCAAGTTGATGCCAAGGGACAGTGGTATGGTGCCAGCACCCTGGATACCAGCGCTATGCCCCAAGTCCATCTAAGCTGGAGAGGAATGTATCGGGTCTTCTGTGAGCCAGCCCATCTAGCACATAGCCCTCCCTGGGCCCCTAGCTGGTCCTCGGGCCATCCCTGGTCTGCACACACACAGTCATGGGTCCATCTGGCAGTGACTGTGGCCCTTGATTTCACTTCAGTCAGGGTGGTACCTTTGGGTTCTAAACTATGCCCTGCTCTCTTCTGAGTCCTTGAGGATATTTACTAACAGCCTAATGCTGTTTCCTCTTCTGGAAAATGGAGAGTAGTGTAGTTCAGGGATGACCAGGTGCCTATACTATGAAGTCCTGAAATGTAAAGGTTTCTATAGTCCCCACCAGACAGTTCAGTAAATCAACTCTTAAGGGTTAAATTCATATTTGAAGGTTCCAAACTGGAAGCACAGAGACAGGGACAGAGCGACCGCTTGTCATGTGCAAAACCCAGAGTCTGATGCAGAACAAGGAAGGGGGAGAAGGGAGAGAGGGCAGGTTTCAGAAACCCCACAGTTATCTACATAATAACAAGGGCAACATTATAAGATACTGATCAGTTGCCTTCCACTTTTCTTTCTAGAGTAACTTGGGCCTAGGTGGGGGTGCTGAGGAAGAGGGGAACTTTAGCGGGCCTGGCTCCTGGAGCTAGAATGTGTGCAGTCTGAACGTTTTATGTCGTTAGTGGACATACCCACAACCACTTTTCCTTCCCCTCAACAATAGAAAGCTCTATGAAGTCCAGGGGGTCAGCAACAGTGACATGACAGGAATTAATCACTATTCTCCCGGAACATCCTCAGACAATGAAAATGGTCCTGAAGAACAGCCAGAGAGTTGGCCTCTTGAAGTCAGACCTGCGGGCCATCATCAGCGAAGGCACTTTGCACATTTCAAAAAAGGTCCTGGAAGGTGACTCAGGCCCTGAAGAGGAACAGGAGAGCCACACAGAGATGAAATGTAACCCTCCTTCACACTCTCCATTTGGGGCAAGCATGGCCATCTCTAGAAAGGTCTCACTACAGCAGAGTAATATTTACCTAGTGGAATGTTCTCACACATGTCTTCCAGTAGGGAACAACAGACAACCCCAGGAAATCCCCAGTGGCCGTGGTTCTCAACCTTCCTAATGCTGCAACCCTTTAATACAGTTCCTCACGTTGTGGTGACCCGGATCATAAAATTCTCTTCCTTGATACTTCATAACTGTAATTTTGCTACTGCTATGAATCATAATAGAAATATCTGATATGCAGGATATCTGACATTTGACCCTGTGAAAGGGTTCTTTGACCCACAAGAGGATCTTGATTCACAAGTTGAGAACCACCGCTCTCTGGCATCTGCTTGCAGGCCTTTCCTGAGTGTCAGGGTGTCAGTGCGTGTTTGAGGAAAAGGCACACTGAGAGATGAGGCCACAGTACAGCTGCTTGGCAGTATTTCTTTGTAGACATCCTCCTCGGGGAGGAGGGGAGATCATTTCTGAATCTGTCTTGCATATGCACAAATCCACGCGTCTCTTCCATCCTGTGTGATTGGACGGAGTTAGCTCTGTGCATTACTGGGTTCTGTTGACTCTCAGCAGCATAGAATTCTAACTGTGCAGTGTAGGGGTCAAGCTGCACACAATGGGGGGACTCCACAAACAACTGATACAGAGCACCACATTCCTCCCGCTTGACGTTCCATAATTGTAATCGTTTTCTAAGGAAGGGAATATCTCTTTTCTAAGGAGGCCTAATTTATGGTGACACACTGTGTTTGGGGAGTGAGACAGGGACAGACGCAGTGACTGAAGGACGTGCCCAGCGCACCTTTCAGGAGTTGATAGCTACCGGAAGGTGGCAATGGGTGCCAGGATCCTCTCTCAGCCAGATTGCCCTAGGAAAGTCTAGAAGTTTCCCCCTCTGCAGGCACAGTCCCTCCCCCGTCCTCTCGGGTGTGGCTGAAGCTGCCTGCAAAGAGCTCCTTTGTCAGCTGCGCTCCTCTTGACCACCCTAGAACTGCTGCCACACAGCAGCACTTCAGTTTCTGTGACCCAGTGGACGCAGGCTCAGTGACACATCAGCCACCCGCAGAATGACCTTTTCTTTGACCTTGAAGTAGAGTTGACCTTGCTATGACTGTGTTACTTATTAAGCTACTGAACTACAACCATGCTTTTGGTCACAGTGTCTGTCAACTCTCTTTCACTTGTCACACGTGTTCCCTTGTCCCTAAGACCCTGTCCTCAATCCAGATGCCTCCTGGGATGCCCCAGTTTCCTCAGCCAAGCAAGTTTCAGAGCTCTGGGCATCACTTCCCAGTAGGAGGAACCTTAAAGTCTTCACTCCAAGGGCACTGGCTTCCCCAGAAAACCCAGGTGGGCATCCATTCACCGTTCTTAGCCTGAGTTCCAACCGACCTATAGAGTCCAGTGAAGGCATATGGGCCTCAGATCTTGGCCTGCCTGGAGCATGTGCATGCCCACTATCATCCCTGTGTGTCCCTCAAAGGGGATGCAGAGTCCAGTGAGCACATTGCTAGGTACTGTTGGTACCTGCAGGCCTAGTGTTTCTAAATCCCAGGGTCACAAGGCCTGCTGTTTTCATAAACTCCACTTGCTGGGCAGCTGCCCTCTGGAAGGAAGGCTGTTCCTTGCTGTTCTTCTCCAGCACTGCTACCTGGGACACCCAGACCTGACGTCATACACAGACCTGGTTACACCTGTGTGAGTACATAACCCCAGGCAAGGCACTTAACTGCCTTTGATGCCCCCATCATTTAAGTGACACTAATAAACCTCATTTGTGAAACTGTCATGGATAGGTGAGGTCATGTCTGCACTGAGCAGTGAGGTCATCCGAAGCCAGACTCTGTAATTTTAAGGCAGAGCTATTGTCTCAAAACACGCCTTAACCACTGCAGCAAGTGGTAGAGACAGGACTATGGTTTCCAAGAAGGCGACCCCAGAGGGACAGCTCCAGCCAGACAACTGATCTTTTGTGATGGAGATGTGTGTAGGGCCCTGGGAATCCCCTGCACTGTTCTTCAGGTCTGTTCACTCTTATCTTTTATTCATCCTGCTCTGTCTCCTTGCAGGCTTAGGCTGCTTAATTTCTTTGCTGGAAACCTCAACAGATCTTGCTGAACTCCTGAACTGTGTGTCTTCAAACCTCCAAGTGCTTGTCTTCCAGGTACAAACCTGAATTTTTACAGGAAAGAAGTGGGTGTTGATCCTCCTAGCTAAATTATAGCCCCAAGTACCTACCCAGCACTTACCTGTGTGACTCTGGCTTGATGACCAGAGGTAGCAGACTCTGCTCAGAATTCATCCTTTGTTTCCAAAGAGCCTAGGCCTTGGGAGAATCCCTTTGAAGTACTGTCTGTCCCTGGGGGCATGAGAAAGAGGCTCTCTGCTGGCCACAAGTATGCCAGGGCATTGTGGGTGTTAGGGTAGGGACATGGCCTCTCATCTCTGACAAGGCACAGATGAGGAGGTGGCATATCACATTGTGCGTGCTTGTGTGCGTGCGTGCGTGTGTGCGTGTGGATATGAATTGTGTGCACATGTGTGTGCAAGTGTGTGTGTGCATGAGTGTCTGTGTGTGTGTCTGTGCATGTGTGTACTGTGTGTTTGAGCAAATGTGGGTTGCATACATGTGTGTGAGTAGAAGTGTGCAATGGGAGGAAATAGGAAATGTATGGTTGTATATGAATAAGTGTTTGGATAAGCAGATATATGTTAGAATAGGGGGTATGTGTGTACAGATGAGTGTAGGTAGGTATATATATATATATATAAGCATTTGAAAGAGAGACAGAACACGTGGTGAGGGGCTGTGCACCAAGTGGACTGTTGAAAAGGAGGAAAGCTCTGTCTTTGGGAATAGCAGTGTCCATCCGGATGTTTTACAGTCCTGCCCCAATGAGGTCACTTGAAAAAACTCAAGGAGTGGGCATGGTGGTTCACGCTTTTAATCCCAGCACTTGGGAGGCAGAAGCAGGCGGATCTCTATGAATCTGAAGCCAGCCTGGTCTACATAGTAAACTCTAGGACAGCTAGGACTACATAGAGATACCCTGTCTCAAAAAAAAAAAGAAAGAAAGAAAGAAAGAGAGAGAGAGAGAGAGAGAGAAGGAAGGAAAGAAAGAGATGAAGGAAGGAGGGAAGGAAAGTTGGAAGGAAGGACTGAAAGGTGGGCTGCAGCCGTGTACAGGTCAGTGGTACATTTGCTTAGCATGTGAGAAGGTGAGGGTCCCACTCCCAGGACTACAAAAAGCAAACAAAAAGGTGGGTTGGATTTTCAGTGGATGTGAGTAGATTGCTGCTCTGGCAGATGTGCCTCTAGGCCCCCTTTCACTGGGGTCCTAGGCTTGACTTCCAAGTGGGTAGTATGCCATGAAGAGCCAAGCATGGCAAAGAGAAGCTGTAGTACCATGCCTGTGGCCCTGTTCAGCAGGAACTGGAGCTCAGATGGAATCCAGGCACCTTCAAAGGTGACAAAGAGGGCCTTGGAGACAGCATGGGTCTTGAAGTGACCTGTGAAGGTGCACAGCGTGTTAGCTGAGAGATGGGCAATGACTTGGGAAAGAGAGCACAGGCAAAGATGGTCATACAGAGAACGGGGGATAGATACAGCAGGCCAGAACCAGGGCCCGGGCCCGAGACCTGGAAAAGAGCTTCAGACATTCTCCTACTGCAGCCTCCCTGTCCCTCTCTGACTGGCATTCTTGGTGTCCCTGACCAGGGTCTCCAAGAGATGAGCCAGAAAAAGGCCTAAGGAAAGAGCCAAGGAGCCCTTTCCAATTGTTGTTCCCATCCTTTGCTTCTGAGAAGACAATCACCCAAACTGTGTGAGGAGGTACACACCTATGGTTAAGAAGCTGAGGCAGGAGCATGGTGAATTAAAGACTAGTCTCCACCACACAACCAGGTCCTGTGTAAAACAGAAGAGTAATAGGAATACTTGTTCCAAATTCTGTACTGGATATTGACTGGCTGGACAGCTGAGGGCTTGCTCCATGTTAGTGATGCAGCCTTGCAAGGGTCTGTCCCTATTTCTACATGCTCATTCAACCTCCATCTTTAACCAAGAAATCTTTAATGTCAGTCCTGCCTCTGAGCAGCCAGATTGATTCATTCACATAGCAAGCCACATGACACCATGTGACACCCTGTGTTGCTGGTCTCCACCACCCTCTCTGCAGCCTTCACCAATGAGGCACGTTAAGAAAAATGATGAGGTTTGTTTTGTTTTTGTTTTTTTTTAAGTGCATGTCTTGGAAGATCTGGTTACTATAAATTAGCTTAGCTGATTTCAAGAAACATGGACGCCTGTCAGTAAAGCAGTGAGTGCCGAGCCTTGGACTTGTCAAGGATGACTAATGGCTCTGGTTGTCAGCATCTGGCAGGATGCTAGCAGAGGAAAATATCCAACTTTGTTCTCACCTTATGCATTTACACCAAAGAATACTTTCCAAATGTAGAAACAAGACGTGCCTTGTGGTGGCGGTGGTGGGGACAGATGCTCACTGGTGTTTATGACCACCCCCAGAGCTCCCTCTTGCCAGTTGCCTTTGGGAAGGACCCACACTGTGGACTAAGGATGTGTCTCTGTTGGTTAGAGCTCTTGCCTAGTGTGGATGAAGTCTAATCCCCAGCATCTCATAAAACTATACATATTGATGCATACCTGTAATCATATAATCCCAGCCTTCAGAGGTGGTGACAGGAAGACCAGAAATTCATCACCAAGCTTGAGGCCAGTCAAAGTTACTTGAGACCCTACCTCAAAAATAAATAAATAAATAATCAGTAGATGATAGATAGATAGATAGATAGATAGATAGATAGATAGATAGATGGATAGATGTACTCCTGTGTTTTCATGGTTACAATGCCCCTCAACCTCACAAGCATTCCACCACTCCTGATCACCAGTGGGAGCCCCACTCAGAGGTGAGAAATGTGGTAAGAAAGAAGATAAATCTCATAGAAGGCCTTTGGCATATGTAGGTTTTCTGTGGGGTTAAAAAAAAAAAAAAGCAGTAAGAAGAAAAGACATTTCCCTGTTTCCAGCCAAGCTTTCCGTCTCATCTTCAAAGGCATAAAGTCATGCATGGACCATGTGGCATGTGGTGTGAGACCCTTAGAAGGGTCTTGGGGACACTCGAGTGTACATGTTTAAAACTCACAGCATTTCATGGCCGTAGTTCACGTGACTCAATGCTGCTCTTAGTCTGCACAGAGAACATCTTAGTTATGAATGGCAGCATCCTATGACAGCCAGGCCTAGGCCATCAGATGGCCAGAGTTCTGCTTCGCACAAGGGCAGAGCCACACCAATCCTGGATGTCCACACTCCTAGCAGCCAGAGCTGAGTTTCCCACACAGACACCCTCATGTTCCAGTGCTGTGGGTTCTGTGTCCCTCTGTCAGTGAGACATTGCATGCAGAAGAGCTAGTCTACAGAAATCACCAACTGTACCCACAGCACTTCTCCAGGGCACTTCAGTGAAACCACTACGGACGGCATTTCTCTATGGCACCTGCAACAGAAACACTTCAGAAAAAATGAATTAAAGTTAATTTAAGCAAAGAATGGTTCCTGCCTTGGGCAACCCTCAAAGCCTGAGAAGGTCCCCTCTGTTATATTGACAGTGTAGACAGGAAAAGGCCAAAGAAAGAAGAAATAGGGATGAAAAGTAACTGGCCTTTAAGGCTCAAGCAAAGCCCTATCATGCAAGGGACTGTGACTTTGGCTAGTCCCCTTCTCCTCTCCCCCCACTATCTCTTGATTTCTCAACTCAGATAAAAACCTTAGTTTCATCTTAGTGACAGAGCCTTTAGTCTGAGTGAATCCATGTGAGCCAGTTGGGACTCAGTGCAGGAACTCAGTTCAAGTCTACGCCCCCTCGTGGAGTTTACCTAATACATTTCACAATTGACCTCCTTTTAAAGATTGTGTGGAGATTGAAAGTAACATAAGCCAATTTCCTGCCTCCTGCTTCTCTCCGCCTACTTCAGAATGCTCTGCTGCAGAACCATCTGCACAGGAAGTGGACCAAGCTTGACACTAGACTGATGACCTCAGTCCACTGGCCCTAACCAATTGGGTCTGGCCACTCGCCCCACAAGACAAATGGAAAAAATAGGTCCTGGAGTAAGAGCACTTGCTGCTCTTCCAGAGGATCCAAGTTCAGTTCCCAGGACCCACATGGAGTCCAGTGCAGTGCCCTCTTCTGGCATCCACAGGCATCGTACACACACACACACACACACACACACACACACACACACACACACACACACACGCATGCACGCACACATGCACGCACGCAAACACATGCACACACACATCTCACAAAGATGGGACCGGCCTCCTCAGCCCTGTTTTAGGGTTACTGACATGAGCTCCCAGATTATATAGACATGGGGTAGAACAGGATGGGGTAAGGATGTTAGGAAGTGCACATAGTCAGTCAGCTTTGATCAGGTTGTGGTTTGGTCAAGTTAGTGCAGCAGGGCTCTGTCAGTCCTAAGAAAGTTGCTGCTGTCTGTGCGAAGAGGGTGAGTCTTGTCACAAGAGGCTTAGCCACGATACATGCTGCTCCTGGAATCAAAGGGGACACATGGAAGCGGAAACTTCAGGCTTCAGGGTGTCCCCATGTGTGCGCAGGTCAAAGGTCAAGCTTGGGACAGTGCCTCAGACACTGTCCGTCCACCTTGTTTTCTTGAGACAGAGTCTCCTCCCACCTCCCTACAAACACTGTAAAAACAGCCGCAGGGTGACTGGGAGTGGAGTGTGAGTACACAGACTGTATGCGGAGGTCAAAGGTCAACTTTTTAGGAGTTGGTTCTCCTTCTATCTTGAGTTTGAGGCAGGGTCTCTCTTGTTTCTGCTGCTCATGTCTGGCCCTGGACATCCCTGGCAATTCTTTGCGATGGGGGTCCTCCACTGGCCAAGAAACCACCAGGAGGGTAGGCTGGCTGGCTTCTTCATTCTTATGTGTTCTGGGACCAAAGCCTTGCTTATGAGGCAGGCACTCCACCAACAGCTGCCAGCTGAGCCCAGCTTCAATCCTGATCTCGGGACCCACTGGATTTCTGTGGGTACAAACGGACGGTTGGGGCTAACAGCAAAAGCAGCCACTGCATCCTTCTTATAAGACTAGAAATAGGCTCCCTGCCCTCCTCTGCCTTGGTTTTGTTTTTTAATTGAAAATAGATTCTTCCCAACCACAGTTACTCCTCCCAGCTCCCACCACTACCACCTACCTCTCCTCTCCCCTGGATCCATTCCCCTTCCATCTCCCTTTAGAAAAGAGCAGGACCTCCAAGAGACACAACAAAACAAAATACAGTAAGATGAGGCACAGCCCTCCCAGCCAGTCCGCTCAGTTCCTGCCCAGTCATCTCAGCTCCCTCATCTTTTTCCTTTTTTAAATGTCTTCTCATGGGCTGGAGATATGGCTCAGCAGTTACAAGCACTGACTCCTATTCCAGAGGACCCAGGGCCAACTCCCAGCACCCACATGGCAGCTCACAACTGTCTGTAATTCTTGTTCCAAGGGATCTGACACCCTCACACAGACACACACATAGTCAAAACACCAATGTACATAAATAAAAATAAATTGTAAAAAAGTGTCTGCTCATGACAAATACGTGCATTTGAAAACAAGAGGTTTTTTTTCCTTGATTTTATCATAAATGACATTTTCCCCTCTTATACACAAAAAAATAATAGCCAAGCAAAAGCAAGGAGGAGTTTATGAAGCTGGCCGCCAGCTTCCAACTCAAATGGAACTTCCTTCTCACCGCTGTGAGCAAAGCCATGACCCTGAGCCACAGAGACAGTTTTGGTAAGTCCATGACTTGGAGACACGGTTAAGACGTCAGTATAGCACCAAGGTGGGGAGGACTCCGTGAGAGAACCCTTGCTTAATGTGTGCGAGTTCCAGCAAAGAAATAGTAAAACTGTAGGTAATAAACAACATTTTATTAGATAAATGATGTTACCATAGCACAAATTTTCATGTTGCTGTGTAGAATTGATTCATCTTTCTCTTAATGTTTTATGTAATGTACAACATAGACCAGAAAACCCCGGTTATCTGTTTATTAGTGGAAAGGTGATTGTCCATTGACTAAGCAGGCTGTGTGGCATTCTCATTCCCTCCTGGCTGGACACACAGAAGGACTATCCCTGCCATTGATAAAGCCACCGCTGTGGGCAAATGACAGAAGAAGGAATAGTACCGCAGACTTCCTGGCCATGATTGGTTGTCCTCTATCGAGAAGAAGCACGTCATTGATGAGGGTGAAGCAGGAGGGGCTGTGCACAGGAAGCTTTTGTTTCCAGTTTCCTAGTGTGACTCTTTCAGAGAACATGTACTTCCCCCACCCCCACGCCCCCACCTGCAGTGTCCCCAGGCACTTTCAAGGGCCCTGGGCAGACAGCATGCCAACATTTCTGGATTTAGAATGTCACAGGAGACTGGTGAGGCGCACCTCTAGGTGTATCTGTGAAGACATTTCCAGAGCAGAGTGGATTATCTGAGGCAGCTTGACCTGCCTTGAGCGTGTGGCTCCTCCCACAATTGGGACCTGACAGAATAAAGGGGAGAAGGGACTCTGTATGTCATGACATGAACCGCTTTGTTCCCGTGACCCCTGCCATGATGGACTGAACCCTCTGACAGTGTGAGCGGAACCCTCCCTCCCTTAGGCTGCTTCAGTCGGGTGTTTTGTCCCAGTGATCCTAACTAACACAGCAGAGGGAAGACAAAGCCTCCAGTCCTGCAGTCTGTGCACTAATAGGCCGAGTCAGCCGTGCCCCACCAGCCACCAGATGCTCTCAGTCCATGTAGACAGACCATGTAGAGGACCAGCCTTATTCTAGATCAGTTTGCAAATACCCTGTAGCTCTTTGGAGGATTACTGCTGGAAATAGCCATGTGGATGACACCCATTTTTAATGAGGCACTTCCTTCTAATGAGGTCCAGACTTTGGGCTAACACCCATCCCAAGAGCAAGACCATGAGTGAACACAGAAGAATGCCTGGTTCTGAGGGTGTCATTCCATCTCCCTGGCTCCCCTCTCTGCATGTCACTCAAAGTCACAGACAACTATCTCACAGGCAAATACCCATCACCCCTCATCCATCGAGGATTAGCGAACACTGGATAGGGAGCACTGTGGGAGCTTTGACATGGACAGAAACATTACTTGACAGATGCTTTATGAAGATGGAGCCTACACTTCTGGAATATACTTTCATTATTTTACAACTCTGTAAACTGCAGCCAACTGAAAACCCCAATGCTTCCCAGTCACACAAGCAGACAGACATTGCTCGTGTCTTTGTGTGAAACTGATCACTGCCCAGAGGACAGATCACATCTGCATCTATTTGTAAAATGCTTTGTCACTTGTCCCCACTGCTGCCCTGTTCTTAGTAATTCCAATTCTCCTTCCATCCTTCTACAGCATCTCCTTCATCCCCTCTCTCATTAATGACTTAAGTAAATCACGTAAGAGCCACAATTTTGCCTTTGTTTAAAAAATATCTTTGAAGACTGAACAGGCTAGACCTCCTGTTCTGTTTCTTGGGCAAACATCAAGGACAGGCCATCAGGAAGAGCAGAGGGAATAGCATCCATCTCCTATGTGGTGTACGCTTCTCCCACTCACGCCCGATGGGTATTAACTAGTCAGCTCTAGCCTTTGGCCCTCTGTCCTAAGTCTGACCTGCAGGGTTCCCTGGGTGTGAATTGTTGCAAGAGCCAAAGGTCCCTTTCCACCAGCCACCCAGCCATTCAGCTGATTCTCTGGTAGCAAGGAGTTAAAAGCCATCTGTTTCCTAGAGAGTGACTTACGCCTGTCTGTCCTGGGTACTCATCGCTGCTGTTATTTAAACGCAGGCGCCTGGCATCTGTTTCATTTGCTGCTGTTGGAATATGTGATTCATATACTGGAGTCGTGTGTGGAAGATGAGGAGGAAGAAGAGGACCTGGGGAGTCTCCAGGACCTGCTGTCAGATGACCAGTTTCTCACCCAGCCAGAGCAGGCCTTTTTCTACCCTCTGGATTCTTTGCCAACACCGGAATGTGCAAGCCGGAGAGTGGAGTCACCTCAGGTGACACTGAAACACATGAGCCAGATCTGTGGCCCCATGGGTGTGAGCAGTATGGTTCTCCAGGTGCTGGGCTTCCTGGTCGATACTGCCACAGGCAACAAGGTAAACACGCACACACACAGAAACACACACATACAGAGGAATGTGTTAATAAGAATGCAAAATAGTACACCTGTAAAGATCACATGGGCTGTCATTTTGTCAGGGGCAGTCATGACAGCTTGTCTGCCCATTGCTGGTCAGCACAGGTGTGTAGCATGTAGTTGAGTGACATGCCTGTGTGAAGAGAAAGATGAAATTTGTAAATGATGAGTTTTCCTTCACAGTGTCACACAGAGCCACCATTGTCAATTGTCCATCTCATTTGATAAAGGAATGTAAAAACAGACAGGGATGGGAAATGGAGAATTTACTAGAGTTACAAGGATTGTGAGTGTTCTGAGATTAATGGTAAAGATGGGGCAGGGGTGGGGGAGATGTAGAGATTAAAACATATACTCTATTAAAATCGAAGTATAAAAGATGCCTTGAGGAGAGGTACAACTTACTGAGGAGAAAAGGATCTGGGGCCCAGAGACTGTTCCTTCTGTTTTTTACTGAAGGGAGCATAGCATTCCTTTCTCCCAGGGTGGTGTGGTACTTGGGTAGGAAAATAGATTCCATCATTTGAACCAACCAAGGAGGAAGTATTTGAACTCACATTATTTGGTTTAATCTGTGTGGCCTAGAACCCAGGGTATGTCTAAGACAGGGACGGTGGATGCCCGACTTTCCCTTTTAGCGTTGGCTGCTCTGGGGTAGGAGGGAATTGCTGGTCATGTTTATGCTTCAGCTCTGATTGGCTCGTCTTTAATGTTGCCATGATGTACAAGCACTTGTGGATCTTTATCATTTACAGACAGGCTGGTACTGGTTTATTTTTATATTTAATCTAATTATGGAAGGCCAGTACTGGAAATTTCTCATTATGGTATTTAAAATATGCCACTTAATTTTTTTTTTTTTTGGTGTTTGTATTTTTGCATGTTCGGGGGGGGGGTACATGTATGCAGGTGTGTGTGCGTGTGCGTGTGTGTGTGGGTGTGTGGGTGTGTGCTGGAGGCTAGAGGTCAACTTCAAGGGTCATTTCTCAGGGGCTACCTTTATTTTGAGACTGGGTCTCTCATTGTGACATGGGGCTTGCTGACTCAGCTAGGCTGGCTGGGTCCTTCTGTCCTCCGCTTCCCCAGCACTGGGATAACAAGAATCTGCAATTGAACCTGTCTTTTCTGTGGGGTTCTGAGGAATCAAACTTAAGTCCTTGTGCTCCCTTGGTAAGTTCTTTACCAACTGAGCCACCTCCCCAGCCCACTTTTAAAGTCTTCAGCTCCTTACCCACCCTGACGGCCCAGCAATGAAGAGATACAGGCGGCTGCTGTTTTAGGGGAGGGCTCCAGGCATGTAGAGAACCGTGGAGTGCATCTCTTGTTAAGAGATGAGCATCCTTCCCATTTTCTTACCTCAGCTATGATTTTACGCTGGCGGTCTCTAGGTGTCCTATTTGATTTCTGTTGCTTTGATAAAGGTCATGATCCAAAGCAATTTGGAGGATAAAGGGGATTACTTAGCAAGTGCTTCCACACCACACAGCCACTGCTGAGCACAGCCAAGGCAGAAACTGAAGCAGAACCAAGGAGGAACCCTGCTCACTGCCTTGCTCCCATGCTTTCTCGGCTTGCTCTTTTATAGAACTAACTGCCAAGGGTTGGCGTCGTCCATAGTGGGCTAGACACTCCTGCGTCAGTCAGCATATGGACCCCCCCAAATCAATTATTAATCAAGAAAATGACTTCAATTAAGGTTCCCTCTTCTCAGGTGACTCTGCCTGGTGTCAGATTGACAAAACCGACCAGCGCAGGCTACACACCAAGCTTTCTTTCTCTTTCATGCAGGAGGGATCTTACCTCAAAGGAGAGTCTCCTCCACCTCAGCCAGACATTGGTGACCTCACTGTCTACTTTCACAAAGGGAATTTCTGTCACTAATCATGCCATTTGTAAAGGGTGTCGCTGACCACCCACCATGCCATTCATCTCAGGAAAAAACCTGACATCAAGGGGGACTTTTAATTCCCTCTTTTCCCTGCTAGCACCCCCTAGCACCTCTACGCACTAAAGTGAGCCTTACACACTGAAAACGCCACTAGCATTCAAAAAGGGAAACATTAAGTAGCAGGGAGTTTGAAGAACCAGTTTTATACCTTAAAATGTAAAACTGAAAGTTTTTCTGTGCCCGTCTGTGCATTAGCTCGGTCCTGCAGGGCATGGACGGGGAGCCCAGTGATCTGCACCAAGTCACATGTCAAGCAAATGTAAGGAAACGGTGGCGCAGAGATAGGAACCCGGGTCTTTCTGATTTCAGTTCCAGCCTTAGTGCACACCACTAGATTGGAAAACAGGCGGGTCTCTAAACCTTTGATTCTCAACCTGTGGGCCACGACGCCCCCCTGGGAGTGGAATGATCCTTTCACAGGGGTCCCCTAAGACCATCTGAAAACAGACGTTTACGTTATGATTCCTAACAGTAGCAAAATCACAGTTACATGAGTACCAACAAAAATAATTTTCTGAGCCAGGCGTTGGTGGCGCACGCCTTTAATCCCAGCACTTGGGAGGCAGAGGTAGGCGGATCTCTGTGAGTTCGAGGCCAGCCTGGTCTACAAAGTGAGTCTAGGACAGCCAGAGCTGTTATACAGAGAAACGCTGTCTCGAAAAACCAAAAAAAAAAAAATTTTCTAGTTGGGGGTCGCCACAACATGAGGAGCTGTGTTATAGGGTCACAGCATTAGGAGGGCTGAGAACCACTGGCCTAGCACACTACAGCACAGGTCAGAGATACAGAAAAAGCTGGGGCCTTGAGCTGTAGCAAGAGGAGCCAACAGTGAAGAAAGTACTCCCGTAGTCTATCTTTCTTTGCGTGTGGGTGTGTGTTTGTATATCCATCTTGGTTTTTTGAGTCAGAATCTCACTGGCCTAGAACTGGTCAGTTAAGCTAGGCTGACTGGCTAGTGAGTCATAGAGATCTACCTGCTTCTGTCGCCCCACCTGGCTTTTCTCACACAGCTTCTAGAATTAAACTCCTGTACTCATGCCTGCAGGGTGAGCATTTCCACAGCCCTGATTTCTTCTATACACATTTGATGTTTAGCCACCATCCCTAGTTTTCCTTTTGTGTTCACAGATCCCCCTGTAGTGTAGATGAGTTGTGCTTACAGACCATTAGAAGCAGGTCCATAGCCCATGATCTAGCCAACAGTAGCTATGGATATGAAACTGTTCATACCCGATAATCCCCAAATATAGCCTCCCAGCGAACTATCTTTGTGAAACAAATCCTTAAGTGTTCCAGGGTACAGACATTCTGTACAAACTGTTCAGAAAGGCAGTGTGCTATACAAAAAATAAAAAATATCATCAATGGGAGCCAAGGAAATGTCTCTCAGGTGACAGATTCTCTCTGTCTCTGCTTAGACTTTGGTTTTTCATCTTGAATAGTAAATCCATCGGTCCCATTGTATCTAATTGCCTCTGTGCGGCTTCTGGAAGGAGTATGGGTTGTTGACTCTCCAAATGGCCAACATTCAGATGGACAGTGATAAAAATAAACCAGGTTTGTTCAAGGTCCAGTGTCTTGAGAAGACAGAGGAGCTGTTGCCTCAAAGCTCTGTCTTGAGGGGATTGGAGTGCTGAGATCTTTGGGAGGAGGGGAAGAGAGGAGCCGGGAGGGAAAACTACATTCTAAGCATCTGTTCATCATCTGTGGTGTATGTCTCTGTTTCCCTTGTTGTCCAGAATATTACAGTAGATCTTAACCACTATGCCCTGGCTTCTGAACTTCCTTAGGAACAAATATCACTTTTCTTCATGTTAGACTCAAGTCAATCTCCTGCTTTGTATTAGTTGAAAATGGAAAACTAAAGACTGTGGGGTGTCATTGTGCATTCTAATGTTTACCAGAAATTCTAGGTTCTATAAATATGAGGAAAGATTGAACAGTTAATAACCTAATTTAGGTGGGGCTTCTCTTTAGAATTTAGAATGTCTGGAAAAAGACAGGATGTGAAAGGACTGGGGAGAAGAAGCAGCCTTGTAGAAGAGTAAACAGAGAAATCCTTCCAAAGACAACTCCAAAGGAGCCCTGTTGCAACGTCTCCTTGTGTGTGACTGAGTGTCACCAGTGAGTCAAGAAGCAGTGACTATTGACCCCCAAGTCAAGGACCTGATTGCAGGCGGGAGCTGGGCCTCCTCACATGAGGACAAGCTGGAGCCAGTGTTCCAGGCATATTGACAGAAAGGAGCCCCAGGCCCCTATGAAGAAGGCTGTAACAGAAGAATGACTCTCTGTGAACAATGACCTTCAGGAAAATCTACACAGGCCCATCTGAGCCTACTCTCAAGTGTTCTGTAGAACCCAATAGGACCATGAGCATTAGTGCTGGCTGTAGAGCGTAGCACAAGAATTTGTTAAAGAATAAAAAACATCATTCCTTGAATAAAGGAACACTTTATTCAAGACCACTGTGCTGGGTGCAAGGACCACTGAAAGCATGGGAACAGGGAGAGTGTACAGATAAGGGTCAGGCAGCAGTCAGTGACCAGAAATCACTTAGAGGGGGCACTGGAAGCCAGGAGGGTTCTGGGTAAGTCAGCAAGGTGAACAGTGAGCTCCATCCACTTCCTGAGCCACAGTTGAGCAAGATGGAGGGTAGGCATGGAGCATCACTGAGCTATGTGGTCACCTCACTGAGAGCACAGGGTTCACACCTGTACCGATGCCTTTCCAAGGCTGACGGTCCCTGCATCCTGTCTTCACCGATGGGATTAATTCTAATTTCAGTGACTTGTTAAGTGTGCAGTTCTTGCACACAAATTCCAGAATTCCACCTCTTCAAGTGTTACCTGAGAACCCAGAGCAAGCAGCTCAATTCCATAGGGCCATGATAAGGTTTAAATAAGCCAATCATTACATATGCTTTAAAAATTTTTTAAATTCCTTAGAACAAAGTCCAGCCAACTACTAGTCATTATTGTTGGAGAGTCTCCCACCAAGCTTCCTGCTCTGAGTACCTGCCCTTAACTCCCCCAACCCCGTAGCTCCCGGAAGTTCATTACAGTGGGGTTTGGCTTATGTTTAATTGGTGGAAACCATAGAGAAGATATTAAAGACTTAATTGAACTCAGTAATAAAGCAGTACAAGCAGATGAATGACAGATAATCCAAGGTAATATGCATTAGAGATTAATTAAAGCCTCGCTGTTTCTTTGTGCCTGCTGAATTAGCTGTAATGACTTAAACAAGCTAACACCGAAAAGCTACGCACCTCTAATTTTCATCACATTCATTATTCGGCATGTGAGCTCATCATCAACAAAAAAAGGCACTCTTCCCCCCCTCATCCCATCTGCTGAAAGTTAACGCCCCGTGCAATGCACATCTGTGACAACCTCATCCTCGGATCAATTTAGCACTGCCCTGCACCTCAAATAACAACCGAAGTCAGCATTCCAGACTGACACATTCATCTGTCAGTCTTGTGCACTGTGCCAACATTCCAAAGAGTCTAAGATGCCAAGGCATGTTTAAGAAAGAAGCCAAAGGTGTTGATGATGTCAAATAAGGAAAATCTTTTAAAAGACAAACTATGTTTTTCACTTTTATGTTCTCAGAATTAAAGCTGTTGGGGTGGGGGGACAGAGGGAGGGAGGGAGAGGGAGAGAGAATTATATCCATGATGCTGGGGGTAAAGACAAAGATGGTTGGTTGGTTGGTTGGCTGGTTGGTTGGCTGTTTGGTTGGTTGGTTGGTTGGCTGGCTGGCTGGTTGTTTGGTTGGTTGGCAGGTTGGTGGGTTGGTTGGTTGGCTGGCTGGCTGGTTGGTTGGTTGGTTCGCAGGTTGGTGGGTGGGTTGGTGGGTGGGTGGGTGGGTGGGTGGGTTGGTTGGTGGTTGGTTGGCTGGCTGGTTGGTTGGCTGGTTGGTTGGTTATACTTATTTTCTTCTGTGTGGAGAGGAGTGCTCATGTGCAGGCCAGAGGACAACTTGTAGGAGTTGATCTTCTCCTTTCACCAATTGGTCTCTGGGATCAAGTAGCAACCACTTTTACCAGCTAAGCCATCTTACCAGCCCAAAGACAGATTTTTGAGGTGTGTGTGTTGGGATGTTATTCTTGGCATTTGGAGAGAGAGAGAGAGAGAGAGAGAGAGAGAGAGAGAGAGAGAGAGAG
>CAJQZJ010032438.1:2653718-2672990 GCA_907164525.1 Lophiomys imhausi
GAGAGAGAGAGAGAGAGAGAGAGAGAGAGAGAGAGAGAGAGAGAGAGAGAGAGATTTTCTGTGATTCTTGCATCTAACATTTATCTTGTGCACATCTTTGAAAAATATATTCACTTATGAGGGATTTGTTGCTGAAATCAGACCAAGATGAGATATTCATGTGTATTTTCAAGTCATGCTAAAAGTTTTGGAAATCTTCCATGTCCCCCAGAGCTGAGGGAAACACAGCCAACCCTCCCCATTCTCTGTTCCCCTGGTATAGGCAAGAGTTCTGTCAGATCCTGTGAACCTCCTTCACTGCCCAACCCACTGTCAATTCAACCAGTGAAGGGCAGTGTTGTCATGTATTTATTAACCTGTATAGGCTCTTACTATAGAGACCCTGCTAGCCCCCAGTAATGGAGACAGAGTCCTGTCAGTTTATTTAAGGAGCTTTAAAGCACAATAACTGAGCAGGTGCCCTTAAACTAGTTGTCTAAACTAGTCTGGCTACCTCCCTTAAACTAGTTGTCTAAACTAGTCTGGCTACCTCCCTTAAACTAATTGTCTAAACTAGTCTGGCTACCTCCCTTAAACTAGTTGTCTAAACTAGTCTGGCTACCTCCCTTAAACTAATTGTCTAAACTAGTCTGGCTACCTCCCTTAAACTAATTGTCTAAACTAGTCTGGCTACCTCCCAACTACACACCCCAAGCTACTTGCCAATATTCATCCTGCCTGGGCTGGATCTGCTTCATCCATCTGTCCTCAGGGGAACTCTTGACCACATGTTCCTGGTCCATCCCATCTGATGGTGAGCTCCTTCTCTCTCTCCTCCCTCTCTTTTTCTCCCTCTGTACTGCCTACCTGAGACCCCAAGCCCAGGAACCTCAACCTCACCTGCTTCTCTTCTGCCCAGTTATTGGCTGTCCAGCCTTTTTTTTTTTTAATTAACCAATCAACCTTAAATTGGGGAGCAAAGTTTACACAACAAAGGCTGGTGCATGTGGGAATGCCCTCATCTGGACTGCAACCAGATCTTGGGATTCAGAACTTAGCATTTGTATACATAGCACCAGACCAACCCCCAACAGGGCTACTGTTTTCACAGCCCCTGACCCAGTCTAATTTTATGTCTGAGGAATGCCATAGGGGGTATTTATGGGAAGTTGTCAGCTCCAATGAGATTCTCAAGAACTGCAGACCCTCATTCCTTTCCTAAAGGCAATCCACTTGACATGAGCCTCCTCCTGTCCAGATTAGGGGATCCTCCCATGAAATCTCCACCAGACCTCAAGGATTTCCCTGAGAAACAGGATCCCCTAGCGGGAGCAAAGTCAATGCACATACTTCCTGTTAGGTCCCCAAGTGGGCGGTTTCTGCAAACAGGTCTAGTATAACGTTGTCTTTTTGTCTTTCCCTTTCAAACACTTCCGGCTTGAAGCTCATCCAGGTATTGCTAGAAGACAAGGCCACCGAAAGCACGGTCAAACTCACCCTTCCTGTGGGACAAGAAGCTCTCATAACCCTCAGCAATGGACAGAGATTTGTGATTCACATATCAGATGTGCCCCAAAGCTCAGAAAATGCCTGCTGCAGGAAAAGCAATGTGAATATGCAAGGTGGCTTGTTGGAGTAGGGTGTGAGGAAGCAGGCTGAAGCCTTAAAGTATGTATTAAATCCTAAAGCGTTTGTACTGACCTGAGGTTGCATATATATCATAGGTGAAGCATTTTATGTTTGTACGTATTTTGAGGAATTGATTTTGATCAAACTATAAACTTATTTGGAGAATAATTCTTTTTGCCTCTTGCTTTTCTTTTGGACCTTTTTGGACAGTTCTCTTTGGGGACAGGAGACCAGTTAAGTAAATCTCATTAGTAGTGAGAAATGGTTAGGTTTCCAGAGAAAGACACAGTTTGAGGCATACAAACTGGTGTTTCTCTTCCCCCTTGGTTGTGACCGCCATCAAAACAGAACTTTCAAAAATCTGTCACGCTTGAAGAGCAGGAGGAAGCTCACTGAGTTCCCCTATGACACTCACTCCCTGGTACTCCCTGGCATAGCTAAACGCCTGCTTCATTGCCCCAGTTTTCAAAGCATAAGGTAGAATTATAAACTCAAAAATGTCTACAACTGGTGCCAAAGCTCCTTTTATGAAGTACAATCTTAAAAGCTATTGAAACTTTGTGTATCATTGCTGTACAGATACATTTTCTGCAACTGACTGAAATGTTTAAAGGAATTTTAGAATTCATAATTAACATGATTTCTGGTATAAATGTAATGACTTGGAAAACTTTATTGGTCTCTTATTACATGTGATGAAATGAACTAAATTGCATTTAGTGCCACATATGAAGTGAATTAGATTTACCTACAAAATGAGTTTAATTTCCTATATGCATAGAAGTTTTAAGAAATAGGAACTGGATCACACTAGAATTTTTCATCTTCAGAGCTGGAGGGCTAGCTCAGCAGCTAAGAGTGCTTGCTGCTTCTTCAGCAGACCCAAGTTCTGTTCCCAGTACCCATGTGAGACAGCTTGCAACCACCTGTGGCTCAAGTTATGGGGGATCCAACACCCTCTTCTGGCTTCTATATTTACTACACTCACACGCATAAGTCCACATTCACATATATACACACAAAATTTTAGATAAAAATTGTTTAAAAATATTCATCATAATAGTTTTAAAGGGAATCATATTTTAGGCCTGTTGAAACAGCCTCAGTTCTTAAGCTCTCTGGAAGTAGAGCTCCTTAGAGACGAATTCAGACACTGACATTCTCCTTGCCATCCAGAGGCCTTTCGTGTCTCTTGTTCACGTATAAACAGACAGTTGGTAGCTGAGTCGTGGGGGAAAAACCTACAGTAGGGGCTGGTGATATGGTTTGGCAGGTAAAGAAGGGACTGGGTACCAAGCCTGGTACCTGACTTCAATCCCTGGAACCCACATAGTGGAAGGAGAGAACTGATTCCCAGTTCTCTGACCATCCCACATGCACAGTTAATTAATCAAATATAAAGAAAAAATGTAATAAATAAAATTTAAAAATAACAATCAGAGAATCAGAGGCCCTGGGGGTGTAGTCAGCAGGTACTGCACTTGTTTCGCATATACAAGATGTTGGGCTCCACCCCCAGGGTTGGAAACTAATTGACCAATTACTAGCATGGATTGTCCCATAACAAGGATTGGACTGGAGAAAGCAGGGAAAAGAAGGATTCCAAGAGAAAGTAAGCTGGGTTTGAAAAGCCACTAGGGCCTGCACGCACTGGACTGAGTGTGGACAGAAGTATCTTGCCCCAGAGGAGTATTGTGTCTTAACTCCCGGCACCCCTTTCTGTTGAGGCGGCAGGGGTTGGGGGTGCGGTGTGACATTAATCTACCTCCGCAGGCCTCAGGACCACAGACATTCTCAGCAGGATAGAGGAGCCCCCTCCCTGTCCTTGCTTGTCAAGAAGGATGCACTGATTGTTACTCTCCACTGGACACTTGTGGAATACCGACTGCTTCCTGTTGCTTGATCAAAAATGGGAACAAGAAACTTCTCTACCGTTCCTCGTGTCTGGATTTTTACCCAAGGGCCACAAATAATTTATAGCACAGGCTGAGCTGCCTGTTTTCTGCTGTCACTGTGCATTGCTGCTGCCCACCGCATCGTGGTCGAGCCTCCGCGTTCTGAGGCATCCCTGTGCCCCACGGTCCACAGGTTGCTAGGATGCATGTGAATCTCAGCCGTGGTCCCTAACAGACTGGCTGGGGCTGGCTGGGTAGGACAGCCTTAGCTGCGGTGACTTGACTGTCCTCTGAGAACTTCTAGAAAGCTAGCACGTTCATCTTCTCCTTGCAGAGAGCACTCCGAGGAAAGCAGAGAAGAAAACACACAAGTACGGGCCCTTTGTTTTATTGCCGAGTTCAGAGCCAGAGAGGAAGCCGCACTAACAGATTTGAGCACGGGGAGGTGTCCAGCCTCTGGGACTGCCACAGTCATGCCACTACACACCTCATGGACTTCAAATCACCCCAACTAATGTCTAGACAAATTTTCACCATCATCTTGTTAGGACAATTGCTGCTCAAGAATATCAGATGAGGGAAGGACCCTGACCTTATGCAGACCCCCATGTCACTTCTGAGACATTACTAAATCGATGGGATCCTGCACAGGCAGGAATCTCCCCCAAGGCATACCACTGTTTGTCAATGTGGAGCTTAAAAAAAGAAAGGCATATCACATCTCTCTCTGGGGTAATAATAGCTACACCCACAGACATCGTGACACATGAATTTTCCCTCATGATGAAAAGTTAGAAACCCACTAACATTCTGGCAGCAGACAGATTTCCCGGAAAGAGATATTTGATTTAAATGTTATAGCAATATGTTCCAAAATTAAATATTTGTCATAGATTTATTCTTTTCCCAGGGACCATGAGTAAATAAACAAGCCTCTGGTCCAGTGAAGTTTGTGTACCAGGTAGAGAAAGGCAGACACTGAATCAATGAACAGATTAAAGCAGAATGTCTTACTTGGTGGTAAGGGTTCAAGTTAAAATACCACATGAGGGTACCAGTAATGACAAGAGGCTTCCTGAAGGACAAAAGCAAAGGCTCTCAATAGCACAGGGTGTGATTTGACATCAGCTCTGAGGGGATAAAAGAAAGGAAAGACTGGATTCTAGAAGGCTGGGAGAGTGAAATGAAGCAGGTAGCCCTACTTGAAGTCAATTTAAAATGATTTCTGGATTTCAAATCAGTGCTGTTTTCTAAGGGAGGAGTAACTCAGTGAGTGGTAGAGCATGTGTCCTGTACATGCAAGAGCCTGCATTCAGTCCCCAGTAAATAAAGCATCTAGGGCAAAGACACCTTGTTTACTTGGCACACTGTGATATCTGATATTAGAGTGGTATATGTGTGTGTGCATATATCAAATACAATGATATATTATAACACATGCATGCACACACACTTTTTTCCCCTTAAAGGTCTTAAATTGAGATGACAGAAGAATCCAGGGACTAACTGGGGAGAATTATTCAAAGTACTGAAGGTGTCAGCTGCTTCCTCCAATCCAGGTAAACCTGAGTTTCAGTTTTAATGACCCCAGATTGAACAGGACAACTGTCTGGATGTCAGAACCAGCCTGGGTGTGGAGTCTGAGAGCAGAGCCTCCACATATCCTGTTGGAACAACCTGCACACCTTAGGCAGAGCAATGGGAAGTGAGACCAGCTCAAGGAGACAAGCAAAGCTGCTGTGCAGATGAGAGAGTAAGACAGCCATCCTGAGAAGTCTTGACCAAAAGATCTGCGACGGAGGAGGTATTAAGCAAAAATTTGAGACATAACATATGCTCAGTAATATACAGGTTCTTCTACTGAACCTGTATAATCAATGAGTTTGGAACATGTAAAAGTAGTCCACTATCATCATGGTATAATTTCAGAGTATTTTCATTTCCCTGAAACTCAAATGCATTGTCAATCATTCATTCTTCCTGCTTTTCTTCCAGCCTCCAACAGCCATTGACAAATATGTCCCACTGCAGGGATATACCCCACTGAAGTTATCCATACATCACACAATAATCATTTAAGTAATTTACAATTCGGGCCATGATGAGTAACACTTCTGTAAACAACTGTGTGGCAGTTTTATCTTCCATATATGCTAAGCAGTGGAATTTATGGTTCATATGGTAACATCTGTGTCTAACCCTTAGAGGAACTACCACACTGATTTCCTAGTGGTAGCACCATTTTAAGAACCATCAGCAGACAGGTATGGTGGCACACACCTTTAATCCCAGCACTGGGAGGCAGAGGCAGGTGGATCTCTGTGAGTTCAAGGCCAACCTGGTCTACAAAGACAATTCTACAACAGCCAGGACTGTTACACAGAGAAATGCTGTCTTGGAAAAGAAAAAACAGCAAACAAAGAAATAACCATCTGAAATATAGGAAGGATCCAATTTATCTGCGTGTTCCTCACATGCATGTTCTGCCTGCTTGGTTGCAGCTTCCCCAGGAAAGGAAAGTACTAACACTTTAACACTTTGAGTTGCGTTTCTCTAATGACTAAAACTGAGGATCTTCTCATATTCTTGGTAGCCATTTGCTTATCTCCTTGGGAAGATGGCTGTTTAAGTTCTTCCCTGACTTAGAATGGGATTCTTTTTTTTTTTTTTTTTTGGTTTTTCGAGACAGGGTTTCTCTGAATATCTCTGGTTGTCCTGGACTCGCTTTGTAGACCAGGCTGGCCTCGAACTCACAAAGATCCGCCTGCCTCTGCCTCCCAAGTGCTGGGATTAAAGGCGTGCGCCACCACCGCCCGGCTAAGAATGGGATTCTTTATTTCCTTGTTGTTGAGCTATAAATGACCTAAGCATATTATGGATGTAAGTCTGTTATCAGATACATAGTATGCAATCATAACAGTAAATATTTTAGTATACCCATCTAACAGAATTTCTATCTAATCAAAATCATAAAAGAAACAATATTATCTAATAAGCCTATATCAACAAAGAGATGAAAAAAGCAGAATGTTAGAGATGAAAGCATAGAATGAGAAATTCACCAGAGAAGTTCAGCATCAGACCTGATCAAGCAGATCGACTAATAATCAGCCTTCAAGACAAACCAAGATGAACAAAAGACAAATGAACAACAAAGCAAGAAAAAAGAGTGGGGGACTCATTGGACTTCATAGGAGGTACCTGTAAATGCACTGTGAGGAACCCAGAAAGAAAAGAGAAAAAGAAGTATACTTCAATGATAGCTGTGGACTCCCCAAATCTGTGGAAGGACATGGGCATCCCACTTTAAGATGCCAGTGGACTCTGACCACATGAACCTAAAGAAGCCCACTCCAAGACACTACTGATGAATTGTTAAAAGAGAGTTTTGGAAGGAGCAAAAGCAATTGAACTTTTAAAAATTTAATTTTTAAAAGATGCCACACCACATACAAAGGAGATTTGCAGAGAACTATTGGAAGCTTCTCAGGAAGCATCACAGACCACAAGGAGAGAGATTCTATTCAGAATAATAAGGGAGAAAACTGAAAAGGGACACCATATCTGAAAAACTGCCCTTCAAAAATGAAGGGGGAAGACTTCCCCAGATAAACAAAGCCAAACACTGTGTCAGCATTACATCTGATTGCAAGAAATGTTCAAGTGAGTTCAAACAAAGATACTGGACAGCCACAGGAAATCAGACGAAAGTGCAAAGCTTGTTAGCTGAATGTGGTTTGAATAGTAATGGCCCCACAGGCTCAAAGATTCAAATGCTTGGTCATTAGGAGGTGGAACTACTTGGCAAGGATGAAGAGGTGTGGCCTTGTTGTAGGAAGTGTGTTACTGGGGATGGGCTTTGGAGTTTCAAAAGACCAAGCCTGGCCCAGTGTCTCTCTCTTCCCGCTGCCTGTAGCTCCAGATGTAGAACTCTCAGTTACTCTCCAGCACCTTGCCTACTTACACGGTGCCATACTCCCAACCATGGCAATAATGGACTAAAGCCTGTGAAACAGTAATCTGACCTCAGTGAAATGTTTTCTTTAATAAGAGTTGCTGTGGTCATGGTGTCTCTTCACAGCAATAGAACAGTGACAAAAACACTAAGGTAAACACACAGGCAACTACAAATACCATCATCCTGGTATAGTGCAAAAGCCACATGTAAATCTGTTATAGAACTTAAGAGTGGGGCTGAAGAGATGCCTCAACTGCTAAGGACACTTGCTGCTCTTGCAGAGGACATGAGTTCAATTCCCGGCACCCACAGCAATCGGCTGGCGAGTGCCTGTAACTGTCCCAGAGGGATCTGAAACCCTCTTCTGACCTCTACAGGCCCCCGAACACACCTGATGGATGTGACCTTCCAAAGGCACAAATAAAATAATGAATCTCTTTGTAAAAAAGTTAAAAGACAAGAGCAAGGAAGCACAACTCTAAAAATATGTTCATGTCTACACAATACAAAAAGATATAATACGTGGCATCAATTATATAAAGTCGGAGGGTGCAAAAGAGTGAGATTCGTGTGTGCCATTAAAGCAAAGCTATTAGTTCTCAAGTGGATTGACCTACAAAGAAAATTGTAAAAAGAAAGAAGGTATGGCAGGACTGAGAACAAAGAAAATCAGTGAAACACAAAAGACAGCAGGAGATGGAAAGAGGGAGAGAAGCTACAAGACTGAGAGCAGCCAAAGTCCTTCCTCATCAGTAACAGCTTTCAATGTTAATTGGCTTATGCTATCCAGTGGAAAGACATAGAGTGAGTGAAATACTTAAGGGAGAACCTAAGTAGATTGTCCACACAGGGCATGTTTAGACTTCAGAACATGCACAAATTGTAGAAAAATGGAGAAAGATGCCCTTGGTAAATGGTGACCAAAGGAGACAGGAGTCCTCAAATTTATACAAGACAGAAATAGACTTAGGATCAACACCCTAAGATAGATACAAAGAAAGACATCATGTGATGTTGAAAAGATCAACTGGTAGGTGTGGTGGCTTGAATGACAATGTTCCTCACAGGCCCGGGTGTTTGGTGCCACATGCTGGAGGAAGCACACCACTGGGTTTGGGCTCTGAGAGTTCATAGCCTGGTCCAACTTCCAGCTCGCTCTCTCTGCTTCACGCTTATGGCTAAGGGTGTGATCAATCTCTCAGCTTTCAGTTCTGCCACCATGCCTGCTACTGACTGCCATAATGAACTCTTATTCTTCTACAACTAAAAGCTAAAATAAACTATTTCATAAAGTACTTTGGTCATGGTATTTTATCACAACAACAGAAAAATAAATATGCACTAGGAATATACAAAAAAATAAGCACATATGCACTTAACATTGAAGCAGCCAAATATCAGTTATAAAATTAGAGAGCGTGTCGGGCAACACAGCCCAGGGCCAGCACATGCTTAGCATAGGAAGCCCTGGGTACTCTCCTCAGCAGCGCAAACCAAAGCAAAGCAAACACTGAAGAGAGAGCCAAAGAGGAACACAATAATGGTAGGAGCTTTTAATTTAAAATGAGACTGTGGGGACCAGAAGATGGCTTAGCAGCTAAGAGTACTTGTTACTTAATCTGAGGACATGATTTTGATCCCCAGATCCCACTGTAGAAGAAGAGAACCAACGGCTGACTTCTGTCGTCTGACTTCTACATGCTCACCATGTCATGTGTCCACCCATACTCACACTCATCACCCCCTACACACACACACACACACACACACACACACACACACACAGATATAAATAATGATAAATGTTTTAAATTAAAGCACAGCTCTGCACTATGATATATCTTGCAGAATATGTATGGAGCCCTGCATTTTGTCCCTGGAACCTCATAAAGGTCCTGTGTCGGCCTATACCTATAATCCCAACACTCAGACAGTAGAGGCAGGGCAAGGTCTAGGTCATCCTCAGCTACATAGCAAGTTTGAGGCCAGGTTGGGCTACTTGAGACATTCTCTTAAAGATGAACAAATAAACAAGGTGTGGTGGTGCATGGTTTTAATTCCAGCACTCAGGAGGCAGAGTCAGGTAGACCTCTGTGAATTCCAGGCCTGCTCTAGATAGTAAGTTCTGGAACATTCCACCAGTAACAGAACATGTACCTTCCCCAAGCAAACACAGACTGTTCTCCACAATGTATCCTATTTCCACAAAGACAAGCCAGGAATATTCACAAGACTGACCTCCTCGATGAAGAGCTACAGGAAAGGGAGAGAATTGGTCTTCCCCAGGGATGAACTTCCAAACTGGTTATCCAGTATCAGCTAATCTTCAGCAAATTCAGGGAAATGACACAATGGGGAAAGCATAGTCTCTTCCACAGTGCTGTTTTAAAAGCGCACATCTGCATACCTTAATCTTACACCACATACAAAATTAACTCAAAGGGACTGAAGAGTTAGGTTGGTCTTGATAACAGTGTGTTAGAAACAACACGACTCCTACAGACAGTGAGAGCAAACACAGACAAGTGCAGCTGATCAAATTAGAAAGCCCCAACACCGTGAATGACAGATCAACAAAATAAAAAGCCCAGTATGAAAAAATAGTTGTAAAGGGCATGTCTGACAAGACACTTGCTCCTACTGTCAGCTTGACACCAGTTAAGGTCACCCAGGGAAGAGGGGACCTCGGTTAAGAATTGCCTCAGTCAGGTCGGCCTGTGGCCACATCTGTGAGGGACTGTCTCGTCCGGTGATTGAGTGAGACAGCCCAGCCCATTATGGCTGGCACCATGGATGGATAGGTGAGCCTGGGTTATATCCACAAACTAGCTGGCCGTGAGTCAGGAACGAGCCAGCAAGCAGCGATCCCCCATGCCTTCTGCTTCAGTCCCTGCCCTGAGTTCCTTTCAACAGGGTCCATTACCTATAAATTGAAATAAACCTTTTCCTCCCCTAGGCTGGCTAGTTTTTGTCAACTTGACACAAACCGGAGACACCTGAGAAGACGGAGCCTCAACTGAGGTATTGCCACCATCAAATTGGCTTGTGGGCATGTCTGTGGGGCATTTTCTTGATTGCTGATTGATAGGCTAAGGCCTAGCCCACCGTGGGCAGTACCACCCTCGGCAGGTTGCCTATGGGAAGTGTCTGAATGTGGACCTGGAAGCAGGCCAGTAAACACTTTCCTTCATGGGCTCTGCTTCCGTTTCTGCATCTAGGTTCCTGCCCTGGCTTCCCTTAATCTATCAACTGTGATCTGGAAGTTTTGAGACAAAATAAACCCTCTCTTCCCCAAGCTGCTTTTGGACAATGTTTTATCACAGCAACAAAAACCAAACTAACATACCCTCCACTTGCTTTTGGTCAAAGCGTCTTATCGCATTAAAAGAAAGCAAACTAGGTCAAAGTGTTAACATCTAAAATGCATAAGGGACCCCTACAAGTCAACAACAACAAAACCTGGTTCTTAGATGAGCAAATAACCTAACTAAACTTTTCTACAGAGAAGATATACGGGTGGCCAGCGTTCACATGAAGAGGTGCTGATATCAGGGAAGAACAAACACAAATTGCAGTGATATGCCACCTCATACCTGCTAGGATGACCATTACTTAAAAGCAAACAGAAACAAAGCCAGAAAAAATGATCGATGCTGGCGTTAATTTGAAGAAATTAAATTGTGAGAGCCAGGGGACCAGGAAGCCTGCTGTGTGACTGTGTGTCCGAATGACTGGGAGGCTTCATTCAGGACACCTCAACGATATATCTGTCTAAACAGGACCTGAAGAAGCACACCAACCAACAAGAATACACTGGCACGGAAGGGAAAAATTCCACGGGGCTCCAACCATAGACAAAGAGCTACAGTCAACTAGACACTGTAGAAAGAGAGAAAATTAGTCTTCCTCAGGGATGAGCCCCTAATCGGTGATACAATACTAACTGCTCAGCTCTGAAATCATAGACACACAGCAACACTAAACAGGCTGAGCACATTGTATTTCCACATACATATGTAAGATCAATAATCAAAGAAAATGAGGCCATGAATTTGAGAGGGAGTGAGGGGAAGACGGGGTGGGGGAGGGCTCGGAGGGAGGAAAGGGAAGTAGGTAAATGATGTAAATATATCTTAATTAATTATTTAATAAAAATGGGGGGGAAGAAATTAGAACAGCTGGGGCTAAATAGAGAGACCCTGTCTCAAAAAAAAAAAAAAACTTAAAAACAAAACCACCATAAGACCCACCAATCCCACTTCTGAGTATTTACCTGAGAGAACAGATAACTCCCCCAACATGCATCCACACCAGTGAGTTCACTGCAGCATAGCTCAGATAACTCCCCCAACATGCATCCACACCCATGGGTTCACTGCAGCATAGCTCATAATAGCCTCCAACTGGAAACAACCTAAATGTCCACTGATGGACAAATGGATAAAGAAATCAGTACACAGATAAAGCAGAGTGTTAGCCTTAAAAAGAGAGAAAGTTGTCGGATGCTACAACATGAACAAACCTTGAGAACATTATGCTGAAGGAAATTAGCCAGTCAAAGGACAAATTCTGCAGGTTTCGAATTGTCTGAGACATGAAAATGGTCAAGTTTGTCAGAACAGAAGGCCTCCGAGTGCTGCCGGCCAGAGGCTGAGCTAAGGAAACAGGAAGCTGATGTTCAGAGGATGTGGAATAAACTAACGTTCCACAGATCCATGTGCACCAAGGGACATGGCTAAGGTGAGAGACTTGCCTGTGGCTTTCACCATGGCAGGGTGATGATCCAACAGTCCTTCCTAACAGACATTCACAAAAGGCACTAAGCTGGTCCATAAACAGGAAAACTGCTTCCGTGGTGGGATCTTCACTGTCAACTTGACTGGATTTAGAATCGTCTAGAAGACAGTGAGGCATGTGTCTGGGTGTGTCTGACGCAGCAAACCTGGGGAAGACTAATGTTGGAGTAGGCTGGAATCCCCTCTCTCTGCTTCCTGATGCGTGACAGACGTGAACCTCTCTGTTGTTGCTTGTGCCCTTCCCACCACGATGGACCAAGAAATTGGGAGCCAAAATAACCCTTTCCTCCTTCAATTCGTTTATCAGGTAACTTAGTCATAGCGAAGGAAACACAGCTAACGCAACTGGTCATCAGGGTAAACCAAAGAAATTAACTAGTAACTAGCATTGCTCATCTACTAGATTCAGGTGGGAGCAAATGTTTTTTTTAATCTGATAATAATCTAAATAGATAAGAATGTAGAAGAATAGGAACTCTCAATCCCCTATAGTATAATTGCTGTTGAAGCCAGTTTGTCATCATATGACAAAGATATTTACCCACAATTAACTAACTAAGTGAAGCACACTCATGCTCTTATCTTTACTGACTGGGATAGGCCTGTACCAGGTCCACAGGAGCGGTCTGTGAATCTGGACAAACACACTGTCTCTAGTTTTTCACGACGAATCCAATAGGAATGGACCCCACAGGAATGCAAGAAATCTGAGGGAAATTATCATCTCCAGTGGCAGGCCTGGTAGATCCCTGCCGGCCAACAACAAAATCCACTGCCGTGCACTGGATACCTGCCAAGTCCTGGCTGATGATTGCCTTACGTCTGCCTTGGGTTTGGGTCTATTTGGGGCAGTAAACTACAAGAACCAGAAAGCATAAAGGGGATAATGGGAAAGATAACAGGGATAATAAAGATAAGTGAGGAAACCTGAGGAAGCAGGACTCCTGTAAGGTTCTACAATTGAACTCATTCCACCAGCTATAGCTCACGCAGAGAAGGCGAGTGACTCCTCCACAGCTGGCTAACTCAAGCAGGAGAAAGAAGGCAGATTGACTCTGCAGTGAAAAGCCAAGTAGGGGCTGAAAGCACCGTATACAAGTTCTCTTCCCAGACAGATACATTAATTCAATCCCTTTTCCTTTTCTGAGATTGGATCAGACGAAGAGAGCAAGGGTAAGCCGACACTAGAGACACCATGCTTGACATCCAAAACCTGGTAAGGAAGATGTAACAGTCGGGATTTTCCAGATAAGGCGACAAAGACAGACGTGTCAGGTGACATGCCACTATCCCACAAACGGGACACAATGTGGATTATTTTTAATCTGGAAGGCATATTTTGGGGAGGAGGGGTTGCTGGTTTTCATGTTTGATCTTGAGATCTTAGTATCTCATGTAGTCTAGGCTGGTCTCAAATTTGCTGTCTGGCTAAGAATGACTTTGAACTCTGATCCTCCTGCCTCTACCACCCAAGTGCTGGGACAACCCGAGCATGCCATCATGCCTGGCTGCAGAGGCAGGTGCCTCTCAAGAGGGTGGGACACATCTTCCCAGAAACAGGGACGAAGGGTATGGAAGTGTAGAGAGAGACAGAGCGCAGCAGCAGGCAACAGCAGGAGTGAGAGTCAACAAGATGGTTCAGGGAGAAACTGAAGGCAACATCAATGTTTCAAAGCAGACAGAGAGCAGCTGGGAAAAGAGAGAGAAAGAGCAGCCAGGGAGAGAAAAAGAAGGCCCCGTGCAAAGGGAGAGGGCAGCTGTGTCCACTCTGGCAGGACGCTTAGGCAACCAGGCATCGGGAAGAGCAGCAGGACAGAGCGCAGGAGGCATGGCAGCTGGGTGAACTGGGGGCGTGACGTAGTAAAAACTCAAACCCTGTCTCAAGATGTTTTCTTATGGGACCACTTAGAGCACGACTCTTGCATTTTAGGAATACTAAAGCTATAGAAAATGTTCCCTGGTGGGACAAAGTCTGGAGGCCATAAGTAGAGATAAGAAATTAAAATTAATTTTAAGTTATTCTGACAGCTATTAAACTTCTTACTGGAACAAGATGTTTTTTGTTTGTTTTGTTCTTTTTGGAACATGACGTTTTTTTAAAACGCGCCATTAACTGTGTTGCTAACCAGACTGGGTGACTTAGGGAGGCTGTGGGTGTATTGTGGCTCACGGTTCTGAGGGAAGGGGGTGTAAGGTGCAGTGTCTGAGCCCCGCTTCCCGGCACGGTTCTGGGGTGGCACAGAGAAGTTAAGCAGCTTGGCAGAGTCGCACAACTGAGCGGAGGAGGAGTGCACTGAGCCTGAGTTGCGAACGCCCACCCTCTGGATGCAAAAACGCTTGCCATCCTGCGGAAAATCCAGCCATCCGGTGGCCCGCCTGGAATATGCGTCCGGCAGCGGCGGGGCGCGCGGCTGAGCGGAGTCTGGTCTTGCAGCAGACGTCGCTTCTCACCGGGGTGTGCGGCAATAGGACACCCAGGCCGGCCGGGGCTGATCGCGACCCCCACCCGGGAATCCGACCGCGGGGAGAAGGGGCTCGGGCGCACGCTCCGCCGCAGGGGGGCGCCCCTGGCCGGCCGCTGCTAGGCGATCGGTCCCCGCCACAGGGCGCGTCGCCTGCAAGAAGATGTCGCTATCCGGCGGGGAGCGCCTTGCGCGGCCGGGGACCCGCCTGTCCTGGCTGCTCTGCTGCAGCGCCCTGCTGTCCCCGGCCGCCGGCTACGTGATTGTGAGCTCCGTGTCCTGGGCTGTCACCAACGAGGTAGACGAGGAGCTGGACAGCGCGTCCACCGAGGAGGCGCTGCCCGCGCTGCTGGAGGACTCTGGCAGCATCTGGCAGCAGAGCTTCCCGGCCTCGGTGCACAAGGAGGACACGCACCTGCGGCCCCGCGGCTCCGCCCGCGCCAGGCCCGCACCCGCCCCGCGTGGCATGTTCTCCTACCGGCGGGAGAGCGGCTCATCCACCGCATCCCCCGGACCCAGGGTGCGTGCCGGCACCGCCCGCTCCCTGGCCCACGCTAGCTCCTGGGGCTGTCTGGCCACCGCGTCCACCCACGAAAAGGTAAGCCAGAGGTCGGGCCGCGGGGGCGGTGCGCGTCTCGCAATTCTGGGGCGCTTCCAGGGCACAGAGAGAGTCAGTCGGGTTTCACAAGTGCACAGACTGTAGATGCCTTGCGAATAACGGAACCCGAGTGTGCATGAGTCGGTTCCGCCGGCCAAGAGCATGTGAGTGGAGAGGAAGGCGACGTGGGAAGCAGTCTGGTGGTTAGTGACTGTGTCCCTGTCTTAAGATGGCCAAGGAGATGTTCAGCGACAAACAGGAGACCTGGAAAGCAGGAATCACAACAGATGAGGAGCATCCAGCCCCTGCTGGTTCTTAACACTGCCCTGTAGACAGACTCCGGCACCGCCTCCCACACCAAGTGGGCGTGGGAGAGAAACACCATCCACGCCCTGGTAGAAATTTACACTAAAAGGGGAGGTGGGGGGGGGGGGCTCAGATTTTTTGAAAGACGACTTAGGCAAAGCGTAACTGCTGGAGGGAGCTGTTTCAGCTGCGATTCCTCTCTGTCCACTAAGCTGTATTCTCACGTTAACCTGCTTCCACTCAGAATGGCACAGAGAGGTCCTGAGGTTGCATATTATTAACAGCCTCCAGAAAGCTTCTAGTCCCGTGTGATAGACAGATGTGACCCGAGATCAGTCTGCTCAGTCTATGCATGGACATCTTTAGGTTATATATCACAATGTGTGGGTGTCAGGTTCTTGTCTCATGTCTGGGTTCTCAGTAGCCCCAACTCGGCCAAGCACCCTGCTTTCCCATCTATAAAAATCAAACAATTCAATAGGCAGAGATTGAAAGTTATTTTTTAATTTTCTTAAAAATTTCTAATGACAATTTTATCCTAACAATATCAATGATCTTGCCCTCTTTCTGAGTCAGAATCTAAGCCAGTTCTGTATTCCCAGCATTCAAATAGTTTTTACACTTCTAACATATGCCTTAATAGAATACAAAGTTTAAACATGAAGCTAATCTTGTTTTATAAGAAATCATTTCAGGCAATTAAAAATCTACTGCCTGGAGGTAGGGAAATGGCTCAGCAGTAGAGTGCTTGAGGATCTGACTTATTCAATCTCCAGAACTCATGTTTTTTTTTTTTTTGTTTTTTTTTTAAGTGCCAAGCATGGTGACATTAATTTGTAATCACAGTGCTGACAAGGTAGAGACAGGTGGCTATTTAGGGGTTGGTGGCAAGCTAGCCTAGCCTACTTGGGGTGTTCCAGGCTAGTGAGACACTGTCTAAAAAATATGGTAGTGATAGACCCTGAGGAATGATAACCGGGAGGCCAGGAGGTTGATCTTGGACCTCCATAAATACACACTCTCCGTGGGCATCACACGCTCAGGCACACACTGAGACAGAGAAAATAAAACTGGTGCCACTTAAGCTTGGTGTCCCATCTCTATAGTCCCAGCAGTATCACAGCTAAGGCAAGAGAATTGTGAGTTCAAAGCCAGCTCTGGCTACATATCCAGACCTTGCCTCACAAAAACATAAACAACCCAACAAGAAAAGGCATCTACTGTCCTTGTATTGAAGACATTTTTACCTTCACCAGCTCTTCTGTTAGCTTCCTTAGGCCTTCCTCTTCCAATGCTGACTTAGTAAATTCAGAAGACATTTGCATGAACTGTTGAGCAGTTCATGATAGACTGAAAATAGAATCTGTAGGAAATGTAATATTACCATTTGGAGAATTCATTAATCTGTCATATTTCTAAAAGAGCAAAGCCCTTCCATTCAGAATCTTGCAAACCATGTCAAGTGCTCAAAAAACAATGGCAGCCTCACTAACAGGTCAGTTCTTTGTAAGAGGCAAAGCAGGTTGGGAAAAGTTAAGACTTAAATCATTTTGTTTAAAGTCATGTAAGCATGGCATGGGACCCTCCCTCATCCACTACATGAGCGCAGGCAAAAAAAAAAAAAAGAATGAAGGAGGTGATGGAGGCAGTGGGTAGTTAAGGGGAGCTTGTGGGAGAGGCTTAGCACCTCCTCTTCCCCACAGGTGTCATTGTCCTCATCCTTCAATAAAACGAGCGCATTTGCTGTGTGAAGCAGCGTCCAGAATAATCCTTTGTCTTCCAGACTGAATGCTCTCACCTGCATCTCCCCCTAGAGAAAATCTGAACTGCATAGATGGCGACCACCTAGCTTATGTACTACCTGTCGAATCCACTGTGGCACACAAGTGGTCCAAGGGAGGTCCCCAGTGCTAAGCACAGAGTTCGCCCCCAGCTTGTGTTACCTACCTGTGGCTCTGCTACTGAAAAACCTTTTGCTGTTGTTGTCGTTGCATTTGTTAGATCCAAGGACTGCCCTTTGGGAGCTGCCTGGCCATCAGCGATGGCCCCTTGCACAACAGCACAGGGATTCCTTTCTTCTACGTGACAGCCAAGGACCCTGCGGTGGCTGACCTGGTGAAGAGCCCTGTAGCCTCGCTGATGCTGCCGGAATCTGAAGGAGAGTTTTGCAGGTAGAGGAGGGAAGGTTTGTTATTACAGGTGTGGGCAGAGGTGGGAGGTGGGTTGTACGGCCATTGTCACAGAGCGTGAGATGTAAACTGGCATCTTTGCTCTTAGAATTCTGCTGCAGACCAAGCAGTGTGGTTTGGAGCAAGCTACCTAACATTTATTCATCTGTACAATGGGAGGGTGCACTTGGGTGGTTTTGATTTCCGGGGTCACATCTCCAGTGAGCTTGTTATAAATTGAAATTACTGTCAGTCGGAATGTGTATGCCACACTTAACCTCCTGAACGTCCCTGCTCAACCTAGCCCACTGTAACTTCTCTGGGAGCACTCAGGTGGACAAAGTCTTCTAACAGAAAGCCTATTTGATTACAAAAACTTGACAGTGTACTCTGCTGAATGCTGTACTCAAGGGGAAAACAGGCTTTTTCTGTAACCGCAGCCTAGGAACAGAGCAAAATTCATAGTGCAGAGCTTGCTGAATGTGTATCAGTTTGAAACCAGCATCAAGATGAAAATTCATAACCTGAACAACCACAAGCTGGTACTCATAATCATTTCCACCCTACAGAGGGTGTATGAGTATTGCAAATAGGTACAAGGTGCCTTCTGGGACACTTTTTTTTTTCTTTTTGGAGTCAGGGTCTCACGTTGCCCAGGACAGCCTTGCACCTAATCTGTAGCCAAGATGCACCCCACTTGGTTAATGCAGTGCCCGGGGATTGAACCCAGGGCCTTATGGATACTAGATGAACACTCTACCTACTAATCTACTTGCCAGCCCAAGGTGACTCATGTGACATCCAGGTGGGCAGGTGTAGCTCTAGAACCATAAAGGACAGAGCTGGTTGGGAGTTGAAAGGAGAGCCAGCAATTAGTGTCCCTGGCATGTGCAGGCTGGAACTTATTGTTTCTTCAGTTCATTTATAGTCCCTCTCTCCCCAAGGGATGTATGTAATACAAGCCAGCATCCTTGCCATCCCCACTCCCACCATTTATCCTCAGCAACAAGAGACTCATGCTGCAGGACTTCCGCCTTTTCCCACCAGGTTATGGCCCTAAGCCAGGGAAGTCACACTCCTTTGACATGGCAGAGTATCACTATTCTTAGCAAGCTCGCTGCTGCTAGAGATACATTCCCAGGAGAATTTCCCAAACATACTACTTTCCCCAATTCCACTGTCCTAAAAGCAGTCATGCAGGAATGTGTTGTTCCCAGAACCCAGAGTGCAGCTGCTCTGGGACACAAGCCACAGAATACAGTTCCAGGAGCAATTTGCAGCCACTCTTGGCTTCACAAGATTGCCCTACCAGCAGGCCTCAGGAAGACGTGTGCAAGGACTGAATGTTGGAGGGATGAGGAAACTATCTCCATAGAGACTGAGGAGAGAAGAGTCTTAGAGTGACTTTCTCCAGCCACCTGCACACTTTAGGTCGTGTGTGTGTGTGTGTGTGTGTGTGTGTGTGTGTGTGTGTGTGTGTG
>CAJQZJ010032438.1:2673000-2692366 GCA_907164525.1 Lophiomys imhausi
TGTGTGTGTGTGTGTGTGTGTGTGTGTGTGTGTGTGTGTGTGTGTGTCTATGCATGCAAACATCTGTACTATGGAGAGTAAGAAATGAGACACCATCTGTTCAGAAGTGATGTTTCCAGGGCCAAGGGCACACCCGTATCCCTGACCTATGAGCAGAAAAAGCCACACCCACCAGTCCCCTGTATCCAGAATCTTCTACTAGAACTGTTTCCCAGAACTGCTGATGCCCTGCACTACTTAAACTTCTGAAGTATTAAAATTGGTATAAATTAATTTGGCCTTAGCAAGGGTCAGACTTCCAAGCAGGCGTTCTATAGGTGAGCCAACCCCTTCCCTTCCACTGAATGGCTTAAGCCCAGATACGAAGTTCCCATTCAGCATTACATTTAACATTACAGCTGACCCTGGAATGTTAGTAGCATTGACTATGAAGGGTTAATGGGTACAGCTCGCATGAAAAGACAGACAAGTACCAGAGCCCCCAGATAAGCAAGCCTAGCAGAGATTTCCTGGAGCCATTAGAAGAGGACCATAAGCAAGGTTCAGAAGGGAAGGGAAAGGCTGACTTTGAACCCTTCTCCCATGGCTCCTTGGGTATCCTCAGACATGCAGTTCTTCAGCTGCTGGCCTACCCACTAATGGCTCCTCTAGGCCTGTAAGGGCCCTGGCATGTATCAACTGAAAGGTCCTGTAGTTTTGTCTTCTGCTTTGGATAAAATGTGGAAAATCTACACCCTCCCACTGCACACAGCTGCAGAGGACTCTGAGCAGAATGTGTGCCAAACAGGACAGTAACAGTGCGGCTGCAGAGTCAGTCCATAGGATGCTCCTTTGTATCACCTATGAGGTGAAGCTGTTTCTCTGAGTGATCCATGCCTTCACTATCATTACCATCAAGAGAACTCCATGGAAGTTCCGGAATCCCCTCCCGGTGCCCAGAATTGCTGTGAAGCGCGTGGCAATGAACTCTGGTCTCACTACTCAAATGGCCAGGCCCTGGGAACATGCAGGAGTTGGCTTGTTAGTCTTTGTAAACTTTACCAGGGAATACCCTGACTGTCACAAGCTCAATGCCAGCACAGGCTGGTGACGCGGGCTGGTGAGCTCTCTCTCCCCCAACAGAAGACAGCCATCAGCTGACAGAGCTGAACACAAGAGCGATTCAAGTTTGAGACTACCACAGGAGCAGACTGAACAGGTCTCTGCGCGTCCAGAACTTCGTGAGATAAAACTTCATGAATAGCGCATGTGCTTACTAAGCAGAAGACAGAGAAATAAGCTGGTCAACTTCATGTTTCTGTCACAACACACCAGAGGCTTGGTGTCTTGTAAGGGAAAGAGTTGTGTTTATTTCATGGTTCTAGAAACTCACAATTTGGTGTTAGCATGTTCTCATCTCTCTGAGGGCCCCTTGGCTACGTCACACCAGAACAATTGGGATTGTGGCAGGACCAGGTGCAGAGGAAAGACGATGTAGCAAGGCAGGAAGCAAGAGGGATCTGGCAGGCTCCTTTTTATGTATATGAGTGTCTGCCTTCATGTGTGTCAGTACCACAACACGCTGGTGCTTGAGGAGGTGATAAGCCTCCATGTGGGTACTGGGAATCAAACCCAGGTCCTTTGCAACAAATGCTGGTAACCACCAAACCAACTCTCTAGCCCTAGGCATGCTCTTTTTATTAAAAAAAAAAAAAGCACTCCCAGTATAACTAGACCACTGAGAGACTAGCATTGACTCTTCCCAAGGGTGGTGCCCCGTGACCTAATGACCCAATGATCTTGTACTACGTTCCAACTCTTAAAGGTTCTGCTTCCTCAATACTGCTTTGCTGGGATAGAGCACAGGAACCTTTGGAGACCTGTTCAAACCACACCAAGCCAGAGCAAACCAGTAGATTCCTTCACATATCCAACTTTTCTCTGAGAACATTCACTACAGCCGACCACACTTGATCTCCCTGTTCACCCATCATCACCTTGAATTAGTGCCCACTCAGATCCTGGCGTTCCTCTGCTAAACTCTTTCATGAAGAACATTAACAGAGCCCTCCCAGGCCCTGCATGGCCAGGCATTTGCTCCTTCTCGGAACAGATTGCTGTGCCTGCTGCTTCGCTTTGCCAACTATCTTAATATTTTATTTATATCCAGTTTTGTCAAATTAAAAGTCTGACCTGAAGGCTCGTTGTGATCAAACCTCACAGAAGTACTTTGGCAGGTAGCTACAAAAAAAACTTTCCACTTAGTACCCGCAACAGCATGTCACTTAAAATGGCATTTCAGTCCATTAGCTGGTAGTGTAGTAAAAGGTTTGATGGAGGGGGTGGAGATGGCTCAGCAGTTAATGGTGCCTACTGTTCTTAGAGAGGACCTGAGTTTGGTGGACAGTTCACAACCATCTGTAACTACAGCATCAGGGAATCTAATACTTTTTTCTGGCCTCTGTGGGTACCTGTGTACACATGGCATACACTCACACATATAAATAAAAATAAATCTTTTTGTAAGTTAAATCCAAGTGGAAGTGGGTGAAGGAGATTGAGGATCCAAGGGCCAGACTCTCAGGAAATGAAACCCTGAAGCAGATGATGCTCATGTAATTTCTTTATCTAAAGGAGGAAGAGGTTGGTATCTTGGGAACGCAGCAAAGAGCACTTCCTCCTTCCTGTGAGGCAGGTGTTCGGGGACCCAGAAAGAGTCTTGTAATTGTTACACTTATTGTTTTATTTACATGTATGTGTGAGTGTGTGTACATGTGTATGAAAGTGCACATGCCTAACCATGTGAAGGCCAGAAGAGGGTGACAGATTCCTCAAAGCTAGAGGTATAGGCATCTGTAGAACATCTGCTTTTTTCCTGGGTGCTGCCATCCAAACAGCTGTCCTTATGACTGTGTGATCTCTTAACCACCAAGCTATCTCTCCATCCAGTAAGGAGTTGCTAAATGAATTTGTACAATGAACCCGCATTGTGCCACCTCATCTGCTCAGATATTATACCAAAAAAATGTTTATTATTCTCTATTGCTTAATGTCATAGTAAAGTTACTAAGGTTAGTTGGGTGAAATTGTTTTGGCCAGGGCATATTGATGTGAGTGTTTCACCCTGCCCTTTAGAAGTGACACTCAGGACTTGAGAAATGACTCAGTGGCTAAGAGTACAGGCCTCACATGCAGAGGACCACGATTGAGTCTCAGCACCCACGTGGCAGCTAGCTCACAACTGTGTGTAACTCTAGTTTCAGGAGAGTGACCTCTACTGGCTTCCTTGGGCACTCCATGCATGTGGTAAACATATGGACATGCAGACAAAAACACATAAAAATAAACATATTTAAGGTGACATTCAGTTCTAGGAAGGTACTAGTTGATCATTTTGTTGCATCCTTGTGGCTAAGAAGAGTTAAATATGCGGCCTATTCATACTTCCCTTGGCATGAAGGAGAGTGTGGGGTTGAATCTGAGGGCCCTTTGAGTCTGCGGTTGAATAGACAGACCTCACAGTAGTGAATCTTGGGTTAGAACAGTCACTTAGAATGCTATGTATTATACAGCTGTGTATTTCATGCCCTTGTGAGGTCTTCATCCATAGGTTCAATCAACTACAGAAAAAATATGTCTGTACTGATCATAAACTGACATTTTCTAAGTGTTACTCCATGGACAGTGCAGCACAGCACTTCTTTGCCTAGTATTTATGTGGTATTATAAGGAACCTGAGATGATTTACGGTATGTGGGGAATGTGGGATGATACGCAAATATTATTACTACTAAAAATACTTCTAGGGACCAGAAAGGTGGCTTAGCAGATATGGATGCCTGCAGCTAAGACTTATAACCTGAAGTTGGTTATAACCTTATAACCTTATATCCCTGGGTGCCATATGGCATTGAGTGAGAACTGTCTCCCTCAAGTTGTTCTCTTATGTCCACACCTGTGCTGTAAAACAGGTACACATCCACACACGTGCATGCATGCATGAAAACACACAACATAAATAAAATATATACCTCTGCCTTATAGAGAGCCTTAGGCACCTGCAGATTTGGGCATCTAAGGAGCATCCCCAACAAAATTCCCCAAGGGTCCCAAGGGATATGTGCATACATTCTACCAAGATTGTACATTATAAAGTACAAGCTCCCAAAACTTAAGAGAAGATTGCTTTTCAATTACAAAAAACAAAAGAGATTTATTTATGATAGCCTTATCCTTCCCTTAACCCAAGGACCCTAGGAAGTTTATAATCTGAAGGTGCTCCAGGGTGAGCCTGAGGCTTCTGGAAGATGAAGACACTCATGAGTCTAAAATCCATTTCTAGTGCTGCCAAGAAAGACCCATGAATAATTGTAATTTGGCCCATACAATGGCTCATGTCAATTGTAAGGTGAAATTAAAATGAGAGTCTGGCAAAAAGAAAGAAAGAGTGTATGAGCTCACATACATGTGGAATCTAGGAAGTTGAACTCACAGAAGCAAAGAATAGATTCTGTCTCCCTGGAACCAGGGAAGGGAGAAATGGGATTGTGGACAATGTGAGGACTTTTAGTCCTAAGATGGTTTTGGGCACCAACAGTCAGCATGCATATGCCAGCTGAGTTAGTTGTGGTGATCATTATACAGTGCATGCATACAGTGACTCACTGCAGTGCATACTCTCAGTGTATTCATTCAGTCTGTATTTGATAACCAAATATCTTAAATGAAAAGGATTCAGTCTGAGAAACAGCAAGAGAGAAGGGCTTTTACTTGCGAGCTATCACAGCCTACACGTCTTTATTAATAACCATAAGTTTATTTCAAGTGTTTTATTTAATTAGTCTGCTTACATTTGGGTGCTGTGGCTTCTTCATTTAATTAATTAAATAAATTAGGGCTGGTAATCTATTTCCTGGCCCAGGTTAAGATGGTAAATTGAAAAAGACTCCATCTTAAAGAGACCCTGGCAACCAGCAATCCTTCCTAAGTTTACCATTCCAATCAAGGCACATATGCAAATATGCATGGGCAGGTGCCCAACCCACGAGTGGATTTACACTTAGACACCAGATTTGGCTCCAATTGACAGTGACAGGATCTCAGAAGCAACAGTTCTGTCTGTTGTACCATCTCCCCTTCTGGAGTATGCAGACTTGAACTGGTTTAACACTGCATTATAGCAAGACTTTCGGACTCACCAGCAGTGTGAATAATGACACAGAGGCTTTTTAATATTCCAAAGCTTAGGCAATTTAATTGGGCAGTTTCCCAGCCAGCTTTCTTGCTTAACCCAACGAACCCTGGCACTGTGTCCTGCCATGTGGTCAGCTCTACCAATCTGCTCCTCTCCCTTCACCTCTGTATCCCAGAGTTCCTCTCCCTCCTGGAAGTTCTGCCCTCCACTTCCTGCCCAGCGATTAGACGTCAGATCTTTATTACTATTACTTTACTTTTTATTATTATTACCTCAATAATATGCAAGTGAGGAAGGACAAATATTTACAAAATATAAGAACAGTGATGGATCATAGAAATAGCAACACCAAGATCTGGCTAGTCCTTAGCTCTCTGCCGGTTTAGCAATCAACAATTGAATAGACAGAGACACGCCTTCACATAATGTACCCCAACATTGCATCTTGTTAATGAGCAGGGTAGCAAGCCCTCTGGACCAGGAAGAGCCATTTCACTGACTTATATTCTTCTCGATGGTAGTGGGTCAGTTTTCTCTTTGATGATTGGGATATCCATGGAACCAAAAGAGTTAATAAATGCTTTTCCTGAAGTCAAAACACATTGATCAGAGATTTCAACAAATGCTAGATGAGCTTGATTTGACTATTATATACAAGGTCTCAGAAGCATTTCCTCTCATCTCAAAAAGGCTTTTGATAAAAATGGTGTCACAGATACTGCTGGGACTCAGAGCCCCCTCAATCCTTACTGAGCAGAAACAACCAAGTTAGTATGTGCTGAGTTTCACCATTCCTTTGTGAAATATAAAAGGAGGCTCTAGAAATGACAATGACCAATAGCCACTGTGGCCCCTTCATCATTTAAACGAGTGTGTGTGTGTGTATATGTGTGTATGTGTGTGTATGTATGTGTATGTGTGTATATATGTGTATGTGTGTATATGTGTGTGCATGTGTGTATGTGTGCATGTGTGTGTATGTGTATGTATATGTGTGTATATGTGTGTGTGTACAAACACACACGTACAAAACCTCCCTGTGCAAGCAGAGACCAAAGGAGGATGCTGGGAGTCTTCCTCTATCACTCTTCTCATTTTTAGTTTTTGTTCCCAGAATGCACCTCTCTCTGCCTGCCAGCCCTGGGATTTCAGGTATGGGTGAGAGTGACCATGCCCTGTTTTCATGTAGATGCCCTTTACCTGTTCTTATAAAATGTGTAGCAAGTTGAGTAGCACACTTCTGTAATCCCAGCACTTTTAGAGGCTGAGGCAGGAGGATTCCCAAAAGATGAAGATCTGCTTGAGCTAAATAGTGAACACCAGACCAGCCAGAGCTACACAGCAAGACCCACCCCATCTCAGAAAAAAAACCAGAAGAGTAAATGTGAGTAATTGTCATAATCCCAGTTCAGCCTGATACCAAATGCAGCTCTGGGGCTAACTCCTCAGATGAGCTTCATCAGGTGAATGTGCTGGAAGCAACTTGCTTGACAATGGCATTGTAAAAAATGTCTGGAGAGTTGCAGCCACCAGAGATGTGACTCGGAAGCTGAATCCTACTTCTCTTCCCTAGTTCTTGTTTACGGCTCTTGAAAACAGTTGGTAAATCCTGTAAACACACAGACCTCTGCAGACCCATGTCACCTCTTCTCCTCCTCTGCTGTTGTATTCCTGGAGCTAAACCCATCTCGGTAGCTTTTGTTTGGGTTTTTTTGTTGTTGTTGTTGTTTGGTTTTTGTTTTTCTTTTTTTAACAAGCCTTTGAAAGCGAACTTTTTAAATTATTCAATATGTATTTATTGATAACTATATTCACTTATAAACACACGTAACTACTAACCCTACGAATGACTACAACCCCTTTAACCTACCCACTAAACCTATTGATAACTATTACAACTATTTTCATAACCTTTTAGAAGGATACAGTCTCTGGGGCAGGTCCTCAGTCGTCAGGAACACAGTCTCTGGGGTAGACCCTTTAATGCACTTAGCAGTCTTTCTTCTGGAATATCTCAGATGTAGATCTGTTAGGGTAAATTGGCTATGGCAACTTCACCTTAAATAAGGCTTGAGGCTTTCTTCTCTCTGGGAGACCTCAGGCCTCTGTAGGTCAACTTATTCCCTTTGTATCAGCAACTCTGCCGCTCTGCCTCAATTTTTGAAGCTGACCACAGTTTCATTCAGGCCACTGTTCGGACATGTCAAACCCCTCTAGGCAAGAGCTGAGCCACAGGGTTTAGTCCTTGGCCTTTTGCTTTCTTGCTGAGGCTTTCTCTGCTCACCAGTTTCTTTCTGCCTCAGGGAGATCTGGCGTCAGACCACCAGCACTTTCTCCATCAGAGGATACAAACTACTCATCTTTTCTAGCGTGAGGACTCGCTAGCATCTGAGCTCTCTAGCAGCCCCCCCTCCCCCGGGCTCCATCCACTTGTCCTTAAATAGAATCTCTCCTTGTTCCACCTGCTTCAGCTTAATCTGGGCTCTGCCCACTTAGCAGCTGAAAACAATGCCAGGCCATAAACCTTGTTTTTAGTCCATAGAGTCTCTCCTCATTTCACCTGGCTTCATCCTTGTTTTTAGTCCCTAAGCTGATAAACTAATTGCCCACAGCCAAGTTGATCTTTATGCCCCAGATTAAGAAACTATCAGAAACCCCTTGATATTTACTAAATCTAATTTATATTAATCTAACTCCCCTTACAAGCCTTAGTCTGGATTGAGCAAACTTAGTCCATCTCAGCTAGCTTTTAATTCTCTCTCCAAATAAAACTCCAATATATATACACATATGTCCCCTTGGGCTGTTTTTCTCCACGATATGCTGATGTTTCAGGCCACGTGGAGTGTGTTCTCCCTCCTTCAGGCTTCTTCTTCCCATCATCCTTTCTGTTCCTCAAGCCTGTACACCTTAGCCCCACCTACTTCTCTTCTACCCAGTCCAGGCTGCAGCATTTATTAACATCACTTGGTGCTCTTATGGCCTGGCATAGCAAGCAGGCCTCTGGGAGCAGATTAATTAACATTTAGAATACATAACAGATCACCCCATTGTAATAGTAAATTTTTATTTATCAATCATATATTTATTAAAACTTACAAATACTTAACAATTACCTGTAAAGTTCCTAAATCCTAAAGCCCCAACCCTAACTCTAAGACCTAATCTAAAACACCTTAATACTTATAAAACAAACATTTAACACTAACCTAAAGTTTCTTTTTTTTAATAATTTATTTTTTATTTCTTCAAGTTGCATCTCAATCACAATCCCCTCCCTACTCCCCCCTCCAGTCCCACCCTTCCACCCTCCTCCCCCTCCCCCATCCTCTTCCCTTCTTTTCTTTTTTTTAGTTTAAGGTATTTCTTTTTTCCCCCCAACAGCTCTCCCTTTCAGTCCAAAAAATGGTTCTTTTTCTTATAACTATAAATACAATACAAAACAACAGAGATAAATAGGCCACAATTATAAGAGTTATATGGCTTAGCATACATTCCCAATGTCCAGTCCATATGTATTTGGCACCTGACTTTAACATTCTACTATCTAACCATCTCCATGAGTTTAAAGTTCTATATCTAACTCAGCTTTCATACTAACTTGCCTCATAATTTTAAAAATATCTTCTTAGATCCAGAACACCCTCTTGATTCCTAAACAACTCAAAATTTAACTATGAGACTCTAGCTATCTATTCTTCAACCACCTCAGAGACCTGAGAGGGATAAATATATCTGATTATATAGGAAGTGCAGGGCCTGCAGCTTCCAAAACTAAAAAATGACATACCAGTGGCTGCCTGGACAGTTCCCATTTTTCTCTCCATACATTACAGCATCAATCTTCAGCCATTTGGCCCCATTTCTCTGACAGACATTGATTGTAGAGCAGGAATTATGAAGGACTTACCTACCCTGTCTTGGCAGAGCTAGGCTGTCGACTTATCTGCTTCCAAGTTTTGTCCTTTTTGGACAGAAGTCTGTCTACAGTTGAAGCAAGGGGTTTTTCTTGCCAAGAGAACGGCTTACCACCAATTCAATCATCTCCCACTGGAGATTCTTCGATGCTCATCTTCTACTTGGAGTAGAATAGGGGGTGCTGTCAGGAGCTGAATGTCTCGATATCAAAAAATCTTAAGTTAAGAAAACATCTTTGAATGCCATATTCTGCAGATCTCTTGAGGTTTTTGAAGATGCCCTATCTAGCTCTTATATTTAGATAAGCAAATATTGTTTGTCTCTTAGCAACTTGATTTCTGAGTAGCTTAGAAAATAACTGTGATAGACTGTCATAGTAACTAACAAAATGACACGTTTTCATGACTATTAGTTTCCGTTTCTTAATTATCCTAAACAGTTTATGTCGGTTGGTAGCGAGAGGTCAAAACTTGACATTTCATTTTTAAGTATTACTACGAACAATACCTTTAAGAAGCGTTACCCTTAATTTTGTATCAATATACAAAGATCAATACCAATGTGGCCAAATATAATCTTAATTTTGTATCAATATACAAAAATCAATACCGATGTAGCCCAATACAATCTTAATTTTACATTAATATACAAGGGTCAATACCATTGTAGCCAAATATAATCTTAATTTTGTATCAATATACAAAGATCAATACCGATGTAGCCCTATACAATCTTAATTTTGCATTAATATACAATGATCAATATCAATTTAGCCAAATATAATATTAATTTTGTATCAGTATACAAAGGTATAAGGCTATATTCAATAATCTGTCCTTTTTTCTTGATCTTTCCTATACTATGTCTATGTCCCATTTTTCTCAAGTCTGTTCACTCCTATATAGGAGAGAAAGGAGGATACAGAAAAGCAAAAGAGAGAAGTCCCTGGGTCTAACCTCCAAAACCCATTTAACAAGACCATTTAACAGCTTGTAGTCTTTTCCCCTAAATAACAAAATTTTCTATTATCTATCAAATAACCAAAGGGGGAGAACACCCTCACCACCTTCTGGGGATGGGACGTTGTTCTCTTAAAATGACTTTCTGCTGATTTGGGACGTAGTAAACCTGTTTGGGGCCCAAATAAGAATGGAAAAATGGTTAAAAATGTTAATAGAATCATTTGATGTTCAGTCCTTTTGTGCTCATCTATTTAGATGTCCTAAGAAGTTCGTAGACAGAAGCTGATCTTCAGAGCTTTACTGAAGATCTAGCTGGAGTAGTCTGTGGAGCTGAACGATCTTAGCGATTTTGAGTTGTTGTGGTTGTAGACTTTTGAGGAAACTGCTATTGAAGAAGTCTGCAAGGCTGGATCATCTGGGCCACTCGTCTTCTTTGGTGTCTGATCTGTTTTCTGCTGAGGTTTCCGTTGTCCAGTTGTCCCTGGATTCCTTGAATGGATGCTTTAAATCTCCTGGAAAGATAAGAACAGAGCCCTGCCCTAATCCTAACTCTGGGACAATTACCTTTTTTTTGGGGGGAGGGGGTCAGGTAATATTTTTTCCTGGAGCAAATTTTAACCTAAAGTTTCTTAAAAGGATATTCTCTTAGATTAATTCTCTGGGCATGGATTCTTATGGACGGTTGATTTCTGCCAAATCTTTCAGTCTTAAATTCTGTGAATCTTGTTCGTCAGATCTTAAGGCAGTTTATAAATTTAATCTGTTTCGACCATTGAGGTGGGGTGGCCCTTATATCAAACAAGAATTGTCTCTGCAGTCTTAGAGCCCAATTATAAAGTTTTGTAAGCTCACCATTAAGATGTTTTGGGCCTCCAAGGGTATCACTCCAGTGCTCCATCCGATGCCCTGGACTCCGACAGGAGACAACTACCCGCCTAGACACTCCAGAGGACTAAGGAAAATCCTTCCCCAGACCCGCAACAAGTTGATGCCAGATGGTGAAGCCTCTGGACAAGATGGTGATGAAGGCAGGCAGTGCAGGAGGAGTGACCTGTGACCATGTGAATCTTGACTTAAATCTCTTTACCTGTTGTAATGAATTGGCAGTGTGATTTTCAACAGAAGTTTTCCCTTGCTTTCAAGTCATGCCCTTGGGCAATGTGTCCCTCCATAGCTTTCCTTGCAGAGGGGTCAAGGAGCAGCAGGAAGTCAGGAGATCTCATGATCTGTCGTGAAAATCTGGAGTTCTTTTCGATAGTGTCATCACCATGGTTCCTAGCGGGCTCCCAAGGACACGCCACATCCGGATGCAAATCTTGTACCTGAAAGTCCAGGCCTTTGCTCCCTATGCTGCTAAATGCTATCACTAACCCCACCACACCCCATCAATTCCTTCTTTTTGTCTAATAAAAAGGCTATTTTTTTGTAAATTATATACAGTAAGAACCAATAAGAAACAATCAAGAAAACCATATATAAAAGTTACATACATAATGTTTAGCCTATTTGTATCAGGAAACCTTGAAGAAAAAAATCATCTATCTATCTTGATGTGTCTGAAGTTGTAAACCTAAATATTTTCTACTATATCCTATGTTTATAAACCTAAAGATTTTATTTATATTTTAAAATCCTTCAAATCCTAAACAACTTAAGATCAACTGAAAATTCATATCTATTATGTCTTCAACCCCACCAAAGACTTAAGAAGGAATAAAGTTATCTCAGTGAATAGGAAGTGCAGGCAAACAGCTTCCAAAAAGAAAAAAAAATGACAGTTTGCTGCCTGGAGAGTCCCAAATATCGCTATAACATCTGAGCATCTCTTCAGCCTCCTAGCCAAGCAAATCTCACAGACTTAATTGTGCAGCAGGAAAGAAGAAGGATTTTCCCATCCTGTCTTTGCAGAATCAGGACATTGACTTAACTGCATTTAGGCTCTGGCCCATCTTAAGACTGTATATACTCTTTTGAGAGAGCAGGGGTATTTCTGCACAGCAGGAATTACCTCGTGATGGAGATTATTTTTGATGTTCATTGTCTCCTTCCAGGTAGATTGGGAGCTGTCAGGAGCTGACTGTCTTAAGTCAAAGAATTCTTAAAACAATAAAAACATCTATAAATGCCATTTTCTGTGTGCCTCTGAGGGTTTTGAAGACATCTATTTATTTATTTATATATCTATGATATCTATGTATCTAATGTGTGAGCATACAAACTTATATCTTTAATCATTTACTATCTGTTTAACCTAGGAAGCATATTTTTGTGATAAATTAAGACTAGTATTTGACATGACCATAAGCCTAACTGGCCAACTATCAATCCATATTACCCAATCTCCTACATAGATTGCAATAGTAGTTCATTAAAGGATTGGAAATAAACTTGGACTTTTAAATGAGTTGTATAGGTATAATACCTTATATAAGAGTTGAAATATACATATATGTGTGTCAAAATAACCTTAAATCTGTGTCAGTATATAGAATTCTATACCAATGAATCAAAAATTAACCTTATTTAGAGAATAGCAATAGCTAATTGAACAGCAGATTCAATAATCTACCCTTATATCTTATCATTTATATATATAATATATCAATTATAACTATATTATATACCCATTATATATATTATATTTTTATTGTATGTCATATTATATATTTCTGTGTATTATATATTATATAATTATAACTATATTATATACCCATACTCCCCCTTTTTAACTTGAGTTTACGTTCCTAAACCCTTTTTCAATAATACCATTAATAGCAAATAACCATCCCCTTTACAATAACAAACGTCCATTAACCATAAAACAACCAAAACTCATCCACCCTTTCTTGGGAATGGGATGCAGTTCCTCTAAAAACCTTGCTCTCTGCTGATTTAGGGTGAAGAAAATCTGTTAGGAGTCCAAATAGAAATGAAAAAAAATGGTTAAGCAATTTAATAGTAACATTTGTTGTTCAGTTTCTCAAACATTGAAAATGTAGGCCCAAAAAAAGTCCTGTTTGGAACAGTGAAGTTGTCCAGCAAGCAGGTTCTGATGAAACAGGAGCTGAGGCTGGGCAAATTGAGGTCATCTGGGGTTGGATAAGGCAGGATGTTGGAATAAATATGTTTTGACATCCTGCAGAATGAATCTTGTTGAGGCCAACTCCATTTTATTGATGTGTGGTCCCTTCATTCTGAAAATACATAACTTCTCACAAGTAACATATAGTTCTGTAATTACAAAAATGCCTGGGATGTGCAGGATGCACAAATCAATTAAGGAAGATTTTCTGCTCTTTGTTAGAGCAGAAGAAAGACATTTGTAAGTCTCCATCCATGCCATATAAACGGATGGCATGTAATAATAATAGTAAGTGCTGTGGGCTCTATGTAGCCAACAAGATATTTGTTGTCTATGTGTATATATTCATGTCTTAGCCAGTCTGAGCTGTTCCTATGTAGCAGAATCAGCAAATATAAGTTTGTTCTTTTGTTTGTAGCCAAGATCTTTAGGAAGCCTTTCCAGTCAAATCTGATTTCTATCAGTTTGAATGGAAGACTTAGCTGTTCTTTCCTGTTGAATTAAAAAAAAAAAAACTTCTCTCCAATGACAATTGGGACAGTGTCATTGACTTTGTCCTCCATTTTGAAGTCATTTTAGCTATAAGTTTATTAAAATTACCAGTCCATAGGTCTGCTATACTTTGATTTCCTATAAAGGGGATAAATAAAACTATCATTATTATTACCATCTTAATTACTATTACATATATATGGCTATATATAATCATTTTTAAGTTGAAAATGTAGCATAAGACTTGTGGGATTTAAGTATTCTCCTCTATAGTTGACATATATCCATTAATTGATTGAGACAGGTTTATTCTGTGTAGTTCTGGCTATCTGTAGATTAGGTTGGCCTCAAACTCACAAGGAACCTATCTGTCTCTGTCTTTGTCTCCCATGCTTGGGATCAAAGGCATGAATATATATTTTTTCTTTCCTTTTCTCCTTTCCTTGGAGATTTACTTTCTATGTGGATATATCTATCCTTATTGAGACAGGGTTTCTCTGTGTAGTCTGGGCTGTCTTGATTTGCTCTGTAGAGCTCTGTAGATTAGATTGGCCTTGAACTCACAAGGAACTTGTTTTTTTTCCTTGTCTCCCAAGTTTTGGGATCAAGGTATGAGTTTAATTAATTGAATTAACTTCATTAAACAATAATATTAATTAAACCACTTTGTATTAGTCTGAGTTCCAGTTCTCCCATGAGAACCGCATTCTTGAGGAGACTGACTTGTCACCCCTTTTTCTTTATATAATTTTAAGATTAATGTATATCTCTTCGATCAAATAAGGATATTATTATTTATTACTAAACAAAAACTTACATAGTACCTTCAAGGAAAAAAAGTGTGTCATTTGAATTCTAGACTGTTGTTGGTTTCTTTTCCAGTTGCTAAGATAAAAAAAAAATACTGTGACAAAAGCAACTGGAGAGAGGAGGGGTTTGTTTACCTCATAATTCCAGGTTGCACTCCACCACCGTGGGGAGGTCAAGACACAGGAACTAGGAAATAGCACATCACATCTGCAGCCAAGGGCAGGGACCGCTGAGCTAATGCATGTGGCCCATGTGGCCCATGGTCAGTTTCATCTCCCTTGAATTCTTTCCAGGCCGGGCCCCTGAGGTGGTGCCGCCCAACTCAGGATGGGTATTCTTATCTCAGCTAACCCAATTAAGAAAATCCCCCACGACATGCTCACCTTCCAGTTAATTCTACATTTATCAAATCAACAATTAACATTCACAGTCACAAGCTACATCCTGGAAACGGGGTGTGGGGGGGGGGGGACCCACCTGCTTTTCAAAACCAACTCAGATGCTACGGTGTTTGTCTGCTGACTTAGGTTGTTGGAATGTCATTCCCATCCCATGACTTGCACAGAAGTGGACATGATTCACGAGGCTTATTATAAACTCACCCATGGGGACACATGGCTGCAAACTATCCCAACATTGGCCTAGAGATAGTTGGTGCCCTCTCTTTCTACATTTCTCCCCGCTCCATCCTAACATCCCATACAATGCCTTTTGTGGGCTGATGACTTCTAAACTTTTTTTCACAGCCAAAACCTCTCATAGGAGCCTTGGCCCCGGATCCATCTGCCTCCTGGACACTCCAAGGAACCTTGAATTCAGTCTCCTCTTAGAGCCCAATCTCTCTCTTCTGCCCATGTATTCTGAGAGCCCCATGTGATGCCTTTAGCTTCTTCTCCCTCCTAGAGCAGGCAAGAGGACAGTGCTCCTCACCTGTGAACTGCTCATTACTTCTCCACCCCTCATCCCTATTGTTACTCATCCTTTTTACATGCTCCAGACTGGTCTCCCTGGATCCCCACTGACCCCTTTTTAACACTTTCTCCATCCTAGAGTCAGAGGATAGCTTCAAAATGTCTATCTCATCATTCTACCATCCTGCTTAAACTTGGTCAGTTCCCTCTCATTCGGGATAAATTTTTAAAACTCTCGGGCTGGAGAGATGACTCGGTGATCAAGAGTGCATGCTGGTATTGCTCTTCCAGAGGACATGAATTCAGTTCCCAGCACCTACATCAGTGACTGGGGGATCCGTCACTGGCCTGATGTTGCTTGGAGCCTCTGGCCTCCAAGAGCACCTACACTCACATGAACATAACACACATAAACATACACATGTACACACAATTTAAAATAATAGAAATAAACCTTTTAAAAATATAATACTCTTTAACATGTTCGTCAACGCCTAGGTGGTCCACTCTTCCACATGTATAAGCTGATGTCACTCTCTGTTGGCATAAGGTTATTGTGTAATTCAAATACTGACTTCTGTACCGCCCATATCTGGTTCCAGTCCTTGTTCTGAAGAGCTTGTGTCTCAATGTTATGTAAACACTGCTCCCTAATTGTCCACTGATATGCCAATATAGCAGTTTACAGCCAACCATTGAGCAGGGGAGAGAGTAGGGCTGGACTTCCTGCCCTCCAGGGAAGGAGAAGTTAAGGAGAGGAAGGAGGGGGATTCAAGAGGAGGCAGAGGCAGGAGAGACAAGGAGAAGAGATTCAGCTGAAGCAGGAAAGCCACAAAGTGCAAGTATCTCTGAGATTTACGCTGAGGGGGAAGCCAGATTAGCTTATTGGGTTAAGAATAGAGTAATAACTGCTCAGTTTTTGAGTTGTGAAGCCTGTTTAACAAATAATATAAAGAGTCTCAATTATTTAGATGATAGCCAGGTTAAGAGGTAAACTGTGGGGGAAAAAACACATTTTAACAACTCCCCCGTTTACCTTTTCTTGGTCTCAGTGAAAATGTCTGACCCTTTCAGTTGCTGTAACAAAAGACCATAGACAGAGTAGTTTATACAATACAACAGATATTCACCATGGACTAGCGGCTTATAAATAGCTATTTACCATGGAATGAATTAGCTTGTAAACAACAGGTATTTACTTCTCACATCTCTGGAGTCTAAGAATTCCAAGGTCAGGACATATTCAGTAGCTTCCTGGTTCACAGACGGCAACTTCTCTGTGCCCATGAGTTGTAGAATGGATGGAGGTCTCTGTCATGGCAGGGGACAACTTCTTAGTGCCATTCCTGTCTCCACCTCATCTGATGTGAGTTAATTTCCTAGGATTCAGCTGTCCTTGGCTTCCAGAAGGTAAGCAGGATCTGTGTCATCTAGCAAGTAGACCACCATTAATTATCAGACATGACAGTGCTCTGTCCAAGTGTACCAAGCTCATTTATTAGGTACCAAGCTCACCAGCCTTTCCTCCTGGGCTGCAAGCTTCAGGAGGGCCAGAGCTATGGCCTTCTGCCTCTCCCTAGCACAGAGCCCTTAGCACAAAGCTGGAGACAGTGATTATTTGTAGAATGTATGGAATATTTGGGGTGGGCATTGAAGAATGGTGAATTCATTTTCTGTTGTTAATTAACACAGACTTTGGGGCTTAAAGCTGCAGATTTATTCTAATCTAGAGTGCAGAAATCTATAGTGAGTCTTATAAGGCCTAAACTAAGGAGTCCATGGTTTGCTCCCTTCTGAAGGCTCCAAGAGAGAATTCACATCCCTGTTTCTCTCAGTGCAGAGAGTATCCACAGTCCTTGGCTCAGAGCCCCACACCTTCTGTCATCCCAGATCCTACTGCCCACTTTAAACTCTGCCCCTTCTGTGAGGATTCTTCTGATGGCATGCTCTCTACCGGCTAACCCTGGGCCAGCGCTCCCATTGATCACATCTGTGGAATAAAATGCAGTGCACATGTTCTAGGGATTGGGGTACGGCCATCTCTGGGGAGCTGCTAATTCAACCTGCCACAGGTGGGTGTTCTATTTAAATGTGTTTGCAAATGAGGACAGGAACGTGATAATTCATTCTAATGTATGCAGTGCCTCCCGTTGATATTTCGAGGGTGTCACGATTGTATCTACTTATAGTCTAAATGTTTTAAAATACAGAAGTTGGACTGGGGAAGTGCCTCAGCAGTGAGAGAGCTTGCCACATAAGCAAGAGGACCAGTTTGGATGCCCAGAACTCACAGCTGGGTAGTCGCAACGGCTAACCCATATTTCCAGCTTTAGGAGGAAACGGGCTAGTGAGACCAGCCGTACTGGTGAGCTCCGAGTTAAGTTGCTAAACCCTGCCTCAGACAGAAGGAAGGTGGAGAGGGGTCAAGGCAGACTCCTGACGTCAGCCCCAGAGCATCCACATGAATGTGCACACACATGCATAAACAAAAGTACACACACAGGCACACACGAATCTCTTCCGCACACATTGCAAGGATTAAACAGGCATAGGGAAATGAAAGGATGATGGGCTGGGGAGATGGCTCAGCAGTTAAGAAAGAATGAAAACTCAGATCCACCTCAATGGCAAGAGCAGACTGGTCTGAAAGGGGAGCCCCAAGGTCCTGTGGTACAGGATTCGAGGGTACAGGGAAATGTGCAGTGCAGAGTCTGAAAACGGTTTTTGTAATTGGGGTACAGAGCAGGGAGTGCATGGCTTGACTGCCTAGAAACCGTGGGGTGGGAACTAACTCAAACTGCCTGTTTCTGCAACCTCCAGGCTTCTGGGTGTGTGGAGGGGTTATCTGCTCATCAGGAACTCCATGAGTCTAACTTCCTAGAACCATGGGCCTGTTTTCAAACCCTGCTTTTGGGGGAAATTTTCCCTTCACACATAAAAAAATATACAGAGGTTAACATGGTTCTAATACATGTACTATTTAGTAGGTGACAGTAAATCTTGCCATATTCCAAGCCTGTCGGATTGAGAGAAATGGGAAGATCCAACAGCAGGCACGACAGGAAGCCTGGAGAAGTCTCAGTTGGGTTGGATTTTACCCTCCTTCCTGCCCTAGAAGTGAGTGTTTTTACCCTCCCTCCTGCCCCGGAGAGGGTGGTTTAACCGTCCTCCCTCCCTCCCTGGAAGTGAGTGGTTTCACCCTCCAGCTGCTCTCCTTCCAGCTTTTCCTGTTGGGCCCTGCTGTGTGTGGCTGGCCAGTGTCTGATGGAGGACAAGGAGGACAAGGAGTGAGAGAAGTTTCTAGCCCCAGACGAATAAGGAAATGAGGCGCAGAAGCCGCAGCAACAGTCTGAAGATAGATGACAAAAGTTCAGAGTTGAAAAAGCCAGAGGCTGGGAGGGCTCCGTGGGTGACATGGTGACTTAAAGACTTACTCCGTGTCAGCCTGCTGAGAAATGACCACCTAGAGGGGAGGAGTCACCTCAAAATGCCAGGCCTTCCTTCAATAGCTTCCCTGTGACAGTCCGGAAATCATTACTAACGTCAGCTTTCTAGAGCTCCGAATATTTTGTAAATCAGCCTTTGTAAGGAGACATTTTCATTTTTTAAAGTTTTTATTAATATATTTCAATTTATTCATAATTATGGATTTCATTATCATATTTATGTATTCACAGAATGTATTTTGATCACATTCACCTCCCCTGCCTGCTCCCACTTTACTTATTCCCTTCCCCCTCCCAGCTAGATCCTCCTTCTACTTCCAAGAGCATGGGGGAGGGGCTATTTACGGAAGCATGGGCAACTTACCAGTGGCTATGTCACTGAAGAAAATGTCTCTGCCTCTGTTGTGTGACACTATTTCTGGGGAAACTGGAACAGATGTCTACTCACCCCAGATAGGAAACTGACAACAGACCAAAGTACAGATACCATCTACGACCAACTTTGTGAACTGATGAGCTTTGCTGGGGTTACTTACAGGAGTGTGTATGAAGGGTTACTTACAGGAGTGTGT
>CAJQZJ010032438.1:2697376-2708243 GCA_907164525.1 Lophiomys imhausi
CATTTACTGGCCATTTCAGAAGCAGCAGTTGCTAGCAGCCACAGGTGCAATTGCAAGTCAGTGTCCCCTGCATGGTGATTTAGTGGTGCCCCGTTGCTGCTGCAGCAAGCTACCACAGCTCAGTGGGTTGGGCAGCCTAATTTCTTAGAGTGCTGGCATAAGAATCCAACAGCAGGTCTCGCTGAACTAAAATCTGGGGGTTTTCAGGACTCTGTTCCTTTCTGAAAGCTCTAGGGAAGAGGTCACTCTCTTAACTTTCCTAGCTTCTACAGATTATGCCTTCCATGGCTTGTGTCCTCTGCCATACTCAAAGCCAGGAATGGAAGTTGAGTCTTTCTCACATTCTGTCCCTTCAACACTTCCTTTTTTTTTTTTAAGTGGAGATCAAATTTATTGATTGATTTGCAGTCTGATTTGGGTGTTGGGGATTAAGCCCAGGGCCTCATGAACATCCTAAGCACCTGCTGTACCACTGAACTGCTTCCCCTGGCCCAAGTAATGAAAGCTATCTAGCTGCCGAGCAGTTAGGAAATGGCAAACTAAATCAATACTACCTTAGAATAGCTTACAGGCATTAAGCTGAGAATGATGGCTTATACCTGGAATCCTAGCTCCTAGGAGGCTGATACAGGAGGATTACTGTGAGTTAGAGGCCAGCCTGAACTATAGAATTAAACTATGGCTCAAATAAATAAAAGAAAAAGTATGCAGTCTTTAAAAATCATGTCAAAGATCTTTTTAATGCCATAGAGGAAACTAATTGCAAAATACCTAGATGCAAAGTTGTTCAAGCTGTTTTTAATTTTAGAAGAAAGGTTATATCCACGGAAAAAGGATTGGATGGAAATATATCAAAATTTAAAAAATAGCATGTGGCTGGAGAGATGGCTCATCGGTTAAGAAAACTATCTGCTCATCCGGAGGACCTACATTCGGTTCTCAGCACCCACATGGCAGATCTCAACCATCTGTAACTGCAGTTCCGGGGATCCAGTGCCTTCTTCTGGCCTCCTTGGACACCAAGCACTCAAGTGGTGCACAGACAAACTTTCAGGCAAAACACCCATACACATGAATTAAAACAAACAATGTATTTCTAGTATGGGATGGTGAGGGCCACCTGTAATATTAGCACCAAGGAGGGTGGGGCAGTAGGATTGCTGTAAGTCAGAGCCTAGTCTGGCCACATAGTGAGACCCCATCTCAAAATGAATTAATAAATAAACATTAAAAAATAAAAAATAAAATAACTAATTTCCAGTATAAGACAGGTCTTTCTTCCTGGTCCTTCCCTTGTGAGATAATTAGTCAAATATTAGCAATAAAATATATTATATGAGAATCCAAATAAATCCAAATTTATTATGCAATGAAATGTTTTAAGATTTGTCCTCCTGAGTCAAAAATGAAATTTCTCTCCTGATCTCAAGATTGTATTTCCCATTATGTTTCTTTCAACACTTCCTTATACCTCCTTTCCTACTTTAAAATTGTAGCCAACTGTGGTGGCCTATTTCTTTAATCCTAGTACTTAAGAAGCTGAGGCAGGAGGATTGGAAGCTGAAGGCCAGCAGACTAGGTTAGGTAGTGAGACTCTATACCAATAAACCAATATGAGAGAGAGAGAGGGAGGGAGAGGGAGAGAGGGAGAGAGAGAGAAAGAGAGAGAGAGAGACTTGTGATTATCTTGGATCTAGCCAGACAGCCCAGGAAAATCTCCCTATTCAAAGTCAAGCAATTATCAACCTAAATAATTCTCTCTCACCTTGTTAAGGTAGTGTATTCACATGGCCCAGAGGTGAGGGTGTGGACACCTTTGAGGGCTCATTAGCCAACCTATCACAGAAAAAGAATATGATACCAAGATAAGCTGGGGTTCCTATTGTACAAATGAAATGTTCTGTACTTACATTAAATACATAAGTTCTTCTTCATTCTGTATAGCTACCACCAACAGAGAAGAAAAAAATTCCCTACTTAAATATAATGTTTTATTATTCTGTGATGACTTACTTAAGAGGTCTAATCCATTGCTTCATTCAAGAGATATTTTGTTGAAGAAATTGGCTTTAATTGTGAACAAATAAAGCTGATGACGTTCTCACCCAGACAAATTCTAATTACTTGTAATGCCTGTAAAGTTGTTTCTTATTTGCTGATTGTATTTATTTTTCCCCTCTGTGTATTAGGGTTTGTTTGTTTGTTTTGACAAAGTACTGAGTAGATTCCTTTTTTCTTGTGATTGCTTCTGTGGTTCCTTTATCTTAGCCCACAAGAAAAATTCCCAGCTCAGCAACTTGACTTTTGTTATGTTGAAAACACCACAGACGAAAACACTTTCATATGGAACACGGTGTTCTCCTGTGCTGCAATTTGTCTGAATATGTGGGTGTGGCCACTGTTACCCTGTCATGTTAGGACTCAACAGGGTGTATGATAAAGAAAAGTTTCCAGATCTAGGCAGGTAGAGACAAGTTCCTTGAGTCCAAGCTAAACACGTATGTGACTTGACAGAGGCGTCTTTCTCAAGACTTTAACATAACATAATGAATGAGAATGAGTGGGGCTGAGTCATGCCTCCAGACAGCTGTTTTATGATACCGGCCGTCAGTGTTACCATGAGCTGTCAGTGTCTGCTTGGACAGGTATGTCCGGTTCCCTAGCCTCCCCAGGCTCAATGACTTACAAGAGACTCAGGATTCAAAAGCTCACGGGTCACTGCATTGAAAAGACACACGTTGAGATCAGCAAAGGCACAAGGGGTGTGCCCTGAAGTCCAAGAGAAACCAGACATATGCTTCCAAGTCTCTCCTGCCATGGAGTTGCATGTGGCAAATTTTATTTTCCAAACAATGATGCATAGAAATGTGTGTAAGATATTGCCAACAACTCTGGACCTGGGTAATCTGGGTTTAGTGTAATCTGGTCCTATCCACACCACATGGCTGCATTCGATATCAGCTATTTAGACTTCAAATCCCCATGGGACTAAATGACACGGTATGGCCAAAGTCCTCAGACATACAAAACCAGTCAGGGCCCTCAAGGGACTCGGAGCTTGTTATCCAGGAGCTGTCTGAGGGCCGGGCCTCCTGAAGATGGACCTTTCTTAGATTATTCTGGTTTTGAACAACCCAAGCCTTCTGAGTTACTGTTCTGCTGCCAGCACGGTCGCTGGTCTTGGTGCATTGCTACATCAGGTGGATACAATATGTCCATGATAAATAGTTATATTTGACTAAATAATTGGCTAACTAGGTTAGCAGATCTGAACCAATTTGCATATCTCACAAGATCCAGTCATGGTCTCATTTAAATGGAGCCTGGCTGTCACAATGGTATTGGCAGACATCAGCATCTTATTGTCATTTCCTTGGTGATAAAACCCAGTACACAGTTTGATCATATTAAAGATTGCAAAAATATATAATATATTTCCCATATTCCCCTGGGTTTCCTGGAAGAAGATCTGTAACAAACACAGCCTGTCTCCATTAAACCTGAACTTTCAAAAACACTCATTTTTTGTGCAGACTGATACCTGCTCACATTGTGTATATAATCCATTATCCCTTCATTTAATCTCCTACACTACCAGTACACCCTGCATCTGCCATAGATGTAGCTCTGCCCTTGGTGATACAAGGGATCTAGACATTAGGTTTGGGGAGCTGGAGAGATGGCTCAGCAGTTGGGAGCACGGACTGGCTGCTCTTCCAGAGGACATGAGTTCTGACTGGTAGACTGGGATATTCACAACTATGTTCACAGTCAAGTAAGTACAGCCATCTAGGGCTGCAGATTGCCCTCTAGTGACCACCTTGGCTGTATCCAGGCTCGTATTGGTATCATTTTGGCTGAGTTTTCTCTTTCTATTTTTTTGTCTGGTTTCTTATTCTCTCTGTGAGGGTGTCAGCAGAACCCAAAGCTGGCACCTTTCACCCCTGTCTCTGTTTGCCTGCGTACTCCTGCTGCATTGAGGATGGACAGGATATCAGCCTCCTGAATGCTCAGACATACGAAAGGCCCTGGGATGCAATCTGCTGCTTGTTAGACAGTATGTAAGACTCAGTTCTGACTTACTGGAGTTAGTGACACCTTCTAATGGCCAAAGAGTTAACCATGGGATGGGAAACTCCTGCCAATGAATTGGCACTCCAGGTTACACATTTTTTTTTTTTTTTGGTTTTTTTTCGAGACAGAGTTTCTCTGTGTAGCCCTGGCTGTCCTGGACTCACTCTGTAGACCAGGCTGGCCTTGAACTCACAGAGATCCACCTGCCTCTGCCTCCCGAGTGCTGGGATTAAAGGCATGTGCAACCACACCTGGCCATTACAGACAGCTGTGAACTGCTGTGTGGGTGCTGGGATTTGAACCTGGGTCCTTTGGAAGAAGAGCCAGTGCTCTTTAACCGCTGAGCCATCTCTCCAGCCCCCACTTTACACATTTAGATAGTTAAACCCAGTTAGAATTGACTGGTTTGCAGTATGATATAGGAGCCTATTCATATACATATTTGTGCAGAAGCACAGGGCCAACCTGGGATGTGGCTTCTTGGGTGCCATCTGCCTCATCATCTCGTAGAATGAATACAAACTTAATACTGCTAGACTGTTAGGAGAATAGACATTACATATCAAAACAGTTCACACAGACACAGGAGTCCAAAATAAGTTGTTAGCAAGCTACACCCACAATTCTCAGCTGCCAGTCTGGATTTGCAGAGCTGTGAGTTAAAAAAAGAAAAAGGAAAAAAGAAAGAAAGTCTATTCATATAGCTAACCACATCAGTAGAAACTGTAAAGACTACAGAAATTATATTGTTGTGACATCATAAACCTGGGTATTGTGTGTCTTCTTTTGCTTATTTTAGTAGTCCCACCCCCAAAAGATGGATTTTTTTTTAAGACAGGGTCATGTGGGAGGAATGACAAAACAGCTTTAGAACTCATGGAATGCGGCCCACCAGTTAACACAACCAAGGTGGGTTTGCCTCAGAGAGGCGGAGCCCTGAGGACTGTGTGTCCTGAGGACTTCATGCTGTTGTGGAGTTCTGCTCTGCCTGCTGCCCTCACATCACATCCCTTCTAATCTAAGGGCTGTGTGAAAACTCTTAGGGGACTTCCGGCCCCTCACCTGACATTATCACTGGCGTTTACAATAATAGTGTTTGATCTTTTTCAGGCACCATTGCTAGAGCAGATTAATGATTCAACCACCACCTTGAGGAAAAAACTTAGAGATGTAGACTGTTAGCAATGACCACCAACTTTAGAAAGAATTTGGAAAAATAGATTGTAAGTGAATTTAGGTTTACATGTTTTTGTTAGTGGCTCTTAAGGAACAATTTAAAGTTCTGAAAGGCACACTCTTAATAGTTGAGCTAGGGACTTTTTATGGTCAGAAAACAGCCTGAATGGCCCTGGATGATGTGCCTCTCTCTCGCTAAAGCTGGGTTGATGGTCAAAATGATTAATCCCTTGTACCCACTTTCTGCCTCAACTTTCTGACTCAATTTAATAAAATTGTTAATGAGTAGATATGTACCTTGAAGATTTAAAATAGAAATAACTGATTATTGAAACTGCAATTTAATTTTCAATTGTATTTATTAATAAGTATAAACTGTAAGATTAGGCTGGTGGAGCAGCCGGCGACTTGGAGGGATATCAGCCGGCAGCCTGGCCCACCTTAACCAGTGGACTGATTTGTCCTGGGAAAAAGCCCTGGACCAAGGGTGGCCTACACCACCTGTAACCTAAACTCTGTTCACTAACATAAGTTATTATATTAGGCTGGTAGAATTGCCGGCAGCGGAGTGGGAGTCTGATGGCCCTGGATTGCTTGGACTGATGGCCTATAAGCCACCACAATCCTTTCCCCAATAATTAAATACACCAAGACCTTTTAATACTTCAACGCTTAACCCTTACCTGGGCAGACTCTCAATTAGCTAATCTAAATTAACCTGGACCACCTAATCCCAAACCGCCATGTGCCTGCAATTACCTTCCAGACTTCTCAAACATGTCTATCTGCTTCCATGTCACCTGGAGGAAAGAGCAATTCCTCTGTGTAAAATGCAGGGTTCCTGTTTTAATCTCAGTAAATCCCACCTTCCTATACTCTTTCTGCCCATCTAATTGGCTATCAGCAACTTTTATTAACCAATCAAGAGAATGCCTCAGAAGGGGAGGTAACCAGATCTCAGCACTGAAATCAGCTTATCAGGAGCAATGTTATTAGACCTTCCCCAACAGATTATTTTTTTATAAATAGAAGTTTAGATTTGTGATTCTTTTAAGATTTTATAAGACTGCCTTTTAAGATAAATAGTAAGATAATTAATCTTTTCTTTGTAACTCCAAACTGCACCCTGCCAGCAAGAGGAACCAGCTTAGAAAATTACCTTGCTTGCTTATACTTTGTTAATCTATAACAACTTGCTAAGTTACAAATGTACATGGGTTCTTGGGAATAATTTGTTTTTCACCCACAATATGTAAAAGTTTTGATCATGCGAAGGTTTTGGGGAACATGTGTTTTTCTACATATATTCATTGTAATCATTCTCTTAACAATAGATTGTAGCAACATTGTGATTTTGTTCTACTTTAAAGGTTTTGCTGAGCTGTATAAGTTGTAGGAAAGAAAAAAATAAAATGTAGTGTGGGAATTGGAACTTTCCTCCATCCACCAAACATATGTATACATATATATGTAAATTGGTTGAAGTTTTGCTCCATCCATACGAATGGGTGTATGTCTGTATGTCTATATCTCTGGCTGGCTGTATGTATGTATGTATGTATGCATGAATGTGTGTATGCATATATGTATGAATGTATGTATGAATTATGTATCTATGTATGTATGTATGCATGTATCTGAAACTTGTTGGAACTTGAGTGTGTCTTGATTCATCTTTTAATGTAAGTGTGTGTATGTGTCTGATCTCTTTCTCCTTCCTTCTCTTTTCTTTTGATGTTTCCACCATCAGTGAAGCCCATGCTATAAGCTATCAGTTATGGCCCCTGCTGGGGAACTACTTGACCGAGTCCCCGCTTTCATCATCAGTGAAAGTCCCCACCAGAAAGGCTCTGATTCTCATTTTTCACTGTCAATGGCAACCCCCCATCAGTAGCAATCAGCGCTGGCCTAGAGAATTAAGCCCCTACCCTCAGAGAAACTCTGCTGGACAATCAACCAGCTGCTTATCTACACCCTACTGCCTCAGTCTACCCTGACCTGTTGAAGCTGGTCTCCGACAGGGTCTCTGTAGATCCCTGAATACTCTGGACCTTCCTGTGTAGAACAGGCTGGCTTGAACTCACAGAGTTAATCTAAACAGGCAAGTTCTGCACACCAGGTGTTTAGATTAGAGGTGTGCTCTACCATCGTACCCCAAAGATGAGATTTTTTTTTCACATTTAGTTATTTCTTCAAGTTACAATCTCAATCATAGTCCCCTCCCTTCTCCCCCTCCTGGTCCCACCCTCCTATCCTCTTCCCCCTCACCCTCCTATCTGCTTTTTAAAATTTTAATATTATACATTTAAAGATTAAGTTGTGGGCTGGAGAGATGGCTCAGCGGTTAAGAGCACTGCCTAGTGCTCTTCCAAAGGTCCTGAGTTCAATTCCCAGCAACCACATGGTGGCTCACAACCATCCACAATGTGATCTGGTGCCCTCTTCTGGAATGCAGGTGTACATGCAGATAGAGCACACATATGCATAAAATAAATAAAATAAATCTTTAAAAAAAAATAAAGATTAAGTTGTGATCCAGGTGTGGTGGCAGATAGCTTTAATCCAAGCACTCAGGCGGTAGAGGTAGGCAGATCTTTGTTATGGAAGGCTCACACAGACAGCAAGCCTTCCAAACCACTGAGCCATCCCCTCAGTGCCAAAATTGACATTTTAATAGATCTACTCTGTATGATCTATTCATTCTGATTTATTTAAGAAACCAATTTAAAGGTATAAACATGATGCATTTACCATATTTCATCTCAAATGTGGTAGAGTTTTGCTTAACATGTTTAAATCATTTGTTCTGTGTAGAATTGATTTGTGTTCGAAGTGGCATAAGGATTTGGGGATGGAGGCATTCCAGACGGTATAACTGTGTAGCTCTGGCTGTCCTCAAATTCACCTTGTAGATCAGTCTGGCCTAAAATCCACATAGATCCTCCTGCCTCTGCCTCAGTGCTGGGATTAAAGGTGTGGGCTGCTACTCCTGCTTCATTATAATCTATTTTTAAAGCTTCTTCTATATAGCCAACTTTTTCAGCACTGATTATTGAAAAATATAACTTTACCTGCTGGTTTCTGTTTCAACTTTTGTCAAATGTCAGGCCTCCTATTAGGGCCTGTTTCTTTAGCATAACTGCAGCCATGTTGTCTTCAGTCTCCATTTTAGTTATAAAATGAAATTTTTCATACTTGTTACTTTGTTACCTTGACACCCTGAAGAGTCTCCAACTATAGCTCCACTTGGGACCAATCAAATTAAAGGTCTGTTAAATATGTTTTGTCTAGCTAGTCAAAATGATGTAGTTCTGCCATCCCCTTGCTTGCTATACCTGGTTACCTGGTTGTTACCTGGATATGGTTTTTCTTATAAAAAGCTTGCTGTGGAAGCAGACAAACGTCACAGTTAGGCTCCAAGACCTCTGTGATCCTGGTCATGGTGGCTACCACCAATTGTGTGTGTTCAATAAACCATCAATATCTGACTGAGATCAATGACTGAGCGGTTTATGCTGCTATTCTTGGACTCTAACATTCAGAGGTCCCACCAACATTGGACTCTTACATTTGATGACCTCCACCGAGATTGAACTATAACAATCTTATATGAAAGGTCTGTTTCTTGGCCTTCTTGTCTACCCCCTGTTCTCATATCAATGCCCATGGACTTCTTCAATGAATATGACTTCTGCTGAGGCTCACTGTATGGCAGATAAAGTCCCCCACCCTTGCTCCCCTTCTGTAGTGATGCCGACTGTAGGACTTTTGTTATTCCACATTCATGTGGTGTGAAGTTTATATTCATCACCCTATCTGACTGACACATTCTTTGAGCATGATCTAAAATTAGAAGGTGGTGATGGCTGCAAACAATGGATACACAAACAAACCTCCAGGACTATATGTGCTTAAAGGGTGATTATATGTTTTGTATATATTATGGTTTGGGTGTGAAATATCCTTCACATTGGTAAAGGCTTGGTCCCCAGAAAGTAACACCACTTTGGAATAAGATAGAAAGTTCAGGAGGTGGGCCCAGTTGGAGCAAGTAGGTGACTAGGGATATGCCCTGGACAGACAGATCTTTTGGCTGCCTTCTCCCAGCCCTCTCTGGAAGAATCCTACATGGACTTGTAGGATTTAATGTTTACCCCACTTGGTTTTGCTCTTGCTTTCCCCCTCACCCTTCCTTTCTGTTCCCTATCTTCCTTTTTGAGCTGGGAATGTTTAGTTAATGGCATTGTGCATTGTAAGTATGTAATGTCTTTTGAATTTACAGGGGCTTGCAGTTAAGTTTGCCTTGAGTCTCAGAAGAAACTTTGGGCTTGAGCTTTTAAGCCATGCTAGAGCTGTTTAGATTTCGAGTAATATGAGAGATGGACTAGGTGCATATTGATATTAAGAGATGACCATGAGCCTTTGGGGTCCAGGCAGGATGCATGGTTTGGATATAAAATATTCCTCATGGACCCATGTGTGAAAACTTGATCTCTGGTTGACACCATAATTTTGATACCTAATGAAAACTCCAGAAGGTGAAACATAGTTAGACAATGTATTATCCAGGGTTCTCCAGAGGAACAGAACTGATAGAATGAAACTATGTACAGAGAGAAAGGGGGTTCATTAGAGTGACTTACAGGTGGTGGCCCTGCTAATCTGACAATGACTGACTACCAACGGAAGATCCCAGAATTCAGTGGATCAGCCCACAAGACGGGATGTCTTGGGGATACACTGGAATCCTGAAGAAGTCGGCTGTAATGCCAAAGAAGGAATGGACTTGCCAGGGAAAGCAAGCAGGCCAAGGAAGCAAGCTTCTTTCTTACATGTCCTTCATATAGGCTGCCAACAGAAGGTGTGGCCCAGATTAAAGGTGGATCTTCCTACCTCAAAAGATCAGAATTAAAATTGGATCTTCCCAATGGGTGTAGTGGCGCACGCCTGTAATCCCAGCTCTCAGGAGGCAGGTGGATCTCTGTGAGTTCAAGGCCAGCCTGCTCTGCAAATTGAGTCCAGGACAGCCAGGACTCTGTTACTCAGAGAATCCTTGTCTCCGGAAAACAAAACAAAAATTGGGTCTTCCCATTTCAGATGATTTAATTAAGGGAAAAAAAATCCCTCAGAAGTGTGCCCAGCCATTGGATTTTAGTTAATTGTAGATGTAGTCAGGTTGGCAACCAAGAATAGCTACCAGAGAGGAAGTAAATCACAAGCGCTAGAAAGATATACCTTATCATCAATCCTCCCTCCTGTCCCTTCCCACCCACCATGAGGAGAGCAGTGTCTCTCTTCCTTGTGCTCCCTCTCATGGTCCTCAACTGTGCTGCTCACCTTCCTTTAGAACCACAGCAATGGGTCAGCTGCTACCAGACTGATACCTCTGAAGCCATGGAGCAAAGTAAACCTTCCTCTGTTAAGTTGTTTTGTTCAGTGATGAAAAACTGACTATATATCTATGAATATATGCTTTTCTTCTATGAGTATTGCCCAGGCAATTCTTTTAACTGATAACCCTAATTAGGTTATCACATGTTAAATTGTTAGATTTAAACTTAAAGTTTTATATAGATAGATAGATAGATAGATAGATAGATAGATAGATAGATAGATA
>CAJQZJ010032438.1:2708253-2718554 GCA_907164525.1 Lophiomys imhausi
ATAGATAGATAGATAGATAGATAGATAGATAGATAGATAGATAGATATAGATAGATAGATAGATAGATAGATGATAGATAGGTAGATGATAGATAAATAGGTAGATAGATAGATAGATAGATAGATAGATAGATAGATAGATAGATAGATAGGACATAGATGTAGATATCTGGAGACAGGGTTGAAACTAGAATGTGAGAGTTCAGTAAGAAAAAGGCAAACCACTTAACCCATCAGAAAAATAAACAGGAAAAGAAAATCTAATGGCCAATAAACATAGAAACCTGTTACATGCTTAACTTCATATACAATCAAGGAGATGCCACTAAAACACTACAGAAACTTTCAATTGTAAAAACTTTATTCTGTTAATATCAAGTATCAGAGAGAATAAATAGCCACAGTGCCCTTCTTGCTCAGAATATAAACTGCAAAAGCATTTCACAAACCCAAAGAGACAGTGTCAACTAATGGCAATTTTCAGATCTATGCCCAAGGAGTCACATGGAGCAATGACTACCACAGAATCATTTACAACCAAACTAGAATGAAAATGGGACAACTAAAGTAGAATGAATAAATAAGTTTGATAAAAGTTTTTTACCGTAGACTGCTACAGGCAAGAGAAGAATAATTGGAGTAGAACTACCCGCTGTCAACGTGAATAAATCTTCAACATAAATTGAGTGGAAAACATCAAGTTGCAGGATTATAATGTGATATATGCACACTGTGTTAAGCACACAGAAAACAAGATGTTGCTTGCTCGTGCCTATAAATAATAAAATACAAAAACATGTCTAGATATAAAACATTAAATTAAAGGGGACTCCAGAAGGCAGAAAGAGAGTGCCATTGAGGTAATATTTGGAGGGTTTAATTGCTTATGTCTTCCTTTAAAAAAAAAAAAAAAAAGAGGAGGAGAAGGCAGGGAAGGAAGGAAGGAAGGGAAGAGAAGGGCAAAGATTATGAAACTTTAAGATCTGACAAGCTTGCACAATGGGTATTATTAAAATAAGTCAAAATGGTTACAGAATACACAAAAGCAGAGAGACATGGAGAGAGAGAGATACAAACACATGTTGGGACCGGGATGAATGAGTGTTTCCGAAGCCTTAGAGATTTGGTGACTGGACAAACACACAGACACGCTGTCTGGAACTGAATCTGCCCAGAGGAACACTTTTCTGGAGCCCAACAAAGCCTTTCAAGGCTTGGGAAACACCAGAGTGACCAGTTTTTCCTCCTAACCTGAACATTCCAATGAGCTGACCAAATTCAGTTCCACCCTGATTCGCATCAGCTTCCTGAGTGCTGAACTTGGAAGCAGCTCAAGAGCCTTTCCTCTCTGCTCCTTCGGTCTCTCTGAGCCTTGGTTGCTTGGTTTGTGGCTCTATTTCACACATAAATAAACGGGATTTGCTTTCCTTTAACCCCTTGATTTCGTGGTTTTGTTATGTTAGGGTGATCTTTTCTTTTTCCCTCAAGATAGCGTTTCTCTGTGTAGTCCTGGCTGTCCTGGAACTCGCTGTGTAGACCAGGCTGGTCTCGAACTCACAGAGATCCGCCTGCCTGTGCCTCCTGAGTGCTGGGATTAAGGTGTGCACTGTAGCTGCTGCTGCCACCATCCGACTTTCAGGGTGATCTTTTCCCTACCAAGTCGTTAGCACATGGGCCAGACTGCCACAGTAACAATAACAAGTCGCCATTCCCAGGACATGTGGACCCTACCCTAGAGTGCTCCAGCTGTCCTCTAACTACCCTAGTGGCATCCAGCTTATGCACAAATCCCATACTGCCTATGGCAAAATATTTTACAGTGGTTACAGACAATATAAAAATCTGAGGTGGCCGGGCGGTGGTGGCGCATGCCTTTAATCCCAGCACTTGGGAGGCAGAGGCAGGCGGATCTTTGTGAGTTCGAGGCCAGCCTGGTCTACAAAGTGAGTCCAGGACAGCCAAGGATACACAGAGAAACCCTGTCTCGAAAAACCAAAAAAAAAAAAAAAAAAAAAAAATCTGAGGTGATATAATCAACTAAACGAGTATTTTAAATGTTTGATGAGTCCTTGGTATTTTAGGCTCTTGTGTCACAATTGCCTTAACGTACAAACAATGTTCTTCCCATGCAGAAAAAACATCGCTGACCCGGAAGATCCAAGATGCGCCCGGTTAACGCTCACTGGCCGGATGATCACAGTGCCACCAGAGGAGGTAGAATTCGCCAAGCAGGCCATGTTTTCAAGGTATGAAGATGCTTTAAAATTGGTTTCCCTGAAGACCGGTGTGGTGGTGCACGCCTATAGCTCCAGCATTTGGAAGGCTGAGGCAGACAAATTCAGAGTTTGAAGCCAGCCTGGGCTACATGGTGAATCCAAGGCTAGCCCAAGCTGCGTAGTCAGAATTTACCATACCAAAAATTAAAAAAAAAAGTAGTTTGTCCCAAGATAAACAAGAAAAAATGGATGTCAGAGATGGTGGAGGAGCGCTGCTTACTGGCCTGCTTCTCCTGGCTTGCTCAGTTTGCTTTCTTCTTATACTCACATCCCAGGACCAACCTGCATGGCAGCACTGCCCACAATGGGTTGGGCCCTTCCACACCCATCATTATTCAAGAAATTGTCCATAGGCCAATCTGATGAAGGTATTTTTCTCCATTGAAGTTTCCTCTTCCGAGATGACCTTGGATTGTGTCAAGCTGGCAAAAGCCAACCAGCATGCATGCTTCCCAGTGAAGGCAAGTCGACTTCCTTAGTTCCATCTGTCCAGCGGATATGCTCAAATAAAGACCACTGCGGCATTTGTTTTATTACACTGGCAGTTGGTCCTTGAGTTGTGTCTATAGCATCTTAAGATGTGAAGATTTTGGGCTGGAGAGATGGCTCAGCGGTTAAGAGCACTGGCTGCTCTTCCAGAGGTCATGAGTTCAATTCCCAGCAACCACATGGTGGCTCACAACCATCCATAATGAAATCTGGTGCCCTCTTCTAGCCTGCAGATATACCTGCAGACAGAACACTGTATACATAATAAATAAATCTTTAAAAAAAAAAAAGATGTGAAGATTTTTATTTTTATATTTACAAAGCAGACAAACGGTAGCCCCTGCCTCCAGAGATATTACAATGTGTTTGGAAGGCAGGTGTAGGTGCAGGAGGGGGAAGGTGAAGCTATGTGTCCATGCTGGCAGGCTCTCAGCTTCCTGCGGGGATGGAAATCTCCCCATGAAGAGATGCGTTCCATAGGTTCACCGGTCTGTTGCGTTATGTACAGAAACCCACATGGTCTCTCTTAATGTTCTCACTAGCAGTCATAAGCATCCACTGAGCACTGGCTAGAACTGGGTGTTATTTCTGTGTGCACCTACTGTTTGCTCCCCATACATCCCTGTGATGAGCACCGTAACCTTCCACTACGTATCAGGTGAGGAGGAAGCCATGGGTGCAGCATTGGCTTCTGAACTCATCAGCAATAGAGCTGCGATTCACACCTCAGAGTCTGGTTCCAGAACTGAGCTCTTAGCCACTCTGTTTAGAGGCTACAGCTTCCTGCCCTCTACAGCTCCCCCCTCCACCCCTGCTCCCTAGCTCATTGGCTCATCAACCCCTGGCTGGGTTGAACAACTCTCAGACAAAGTCAGGCCTAGAGGGGGGAGGTCCCCTAGGACTGGCTCTGGTCCCACTGCACCCACTGATGATCGGAGGTTCACTTCAATGTCCCTTTGCTCCTGCAGGCACCCAGGAATGAGGAAGTGGCCCCGCCAGTATGAATGGTTCTTCATGAAGATGTGGGTGGAACACATCTGGCTTCAGAAATGGTATGGAGGTGTATCTGACATCCCAAGGGAGGAATACTTCAAAGCAGCTCCCAGAAAGGCCTGACAGTAACACAAGAGCCCTGGGGTTTACGCTAAAATGAAAACCTTTGAAGTGAAGCAGCCAGACCGTCTCTGACTGCCATCTCTTTATTTGAAGGGTGCCTCACCGCCCTGTCATTCTACAGCAGAATGAGAGAGGATGAACAGGGAACCTTGGGCTAGACTTCAGAGTCATTTGAGTGATCCTTTGCAGATACACCATCCACACAGGCACCTCACATAGAAAGTTTTTGTTTACGCTGTGCTCAACCTAGGCACACACATTTGGAAATCATGGTTGTCAAAATGGAAGTGGTGGTTGCTATTCTGTTCTTTAAAAAAAAAAAAAAAGGATGCCTGTATGAACCATGTTATTGTCTTGTATCATAACATTGTATTGCTTACGATCCTAAAGCAGTGCCTTGGACAGAAGCTTATTACATAAAAAGAACTGAGTGTGCATCACATAGCATTGCTGTGGGCTCAGGGCAAGGGGGAAGACTTTTTGTCTGAAGGTTATTCACTATGTCACTGAGTTACAGGTGCGTTTTCTAGATGGTACCGGTCACTTAGGAGCCTTTCCCCCACTGTGGTACAGCAGGTGGTGTAAGAACATGCAGCTTTGTACATGGCCTGTTTGGGGTGAGCAGAATGTTAGCAAGAGAGGGGTAGCTTTGGCATCGAGCTTCCCAGATCCCCCTGTTAATATTTCTGGCAGAAAGCACCCCTCTACCATTCATGAGATGTGGCATTCAAAATAAGAAGAACCTCCTTCCGAATGATGTAGTGAAGACTGGGAGGTGGAGGGGGTGGGGGAGCCAGCAAGAGTGCAACGCAGAAAACAAAGGCCATGTGGAAGAGAAAGAGCTGTCCTGAGAGAGTCTGCCCACTGCCCAGCTTTGGGCCAGACCCTCAACAGAAGTCACTTCACTTAACCCTACCCAGGAAGATGCGTGCCCTAGTGTCTCTTTCAGACAGGGAGACTCTGGAGCTCAGAGAGCTTCGTCAGCACCCCAAACTCAGACTCCTGAGCTCACTGCATGAGATGAATGGGGTCCTCTCTCCACATTTTCCACCTTTAAAAGTGAAAGTGTGCCGGGCGGTGGTGGCGCACGCCTTTAATCCCAGCACTTGGGAGGCAGAGGCAGGCGGATCTTTGTGAGTTTGAGGCCAGCCTGGTCTACAAAGCGAGTCCAGGACAGCCAGAGATATTCAGAGAAACCCTGTCTCGAAAAACCAAAAAAAAAAAAAAAAGTGAAAGTGCTACTGAAATGCACTGGCAGTCATCAAACTTTACAAAGGAGAGCGTACCTGGAGATCCCTTGTCACTGCTGGGAGGGGTGGGGGTGCAGCGACAGGTAGCAGCACGCTTTGAAAGTTTTTCAACAAATCACTTGTAAGAGTTCCTGGTGTTTGGAAGACACTACACTGAACTGCACGTGGCTGAGGCCTGACTGGACCAAGGCGCCTACCACCAAGGCCAAGGTTTCTGTCTTTCCACAATGGCTAGAAACCCTCTTCAGTGGATCAGGTATGCTGTATAACATAAAGATACATCACTAATGTAGAAAATATGTACATTCTTAAAACAATTTTGCTTAACAAAGACACAAAGAAAGTTTGTGTTGTCAAAAAGTGCTTTTATTACCAGAAACCTTGTTAGCTGCACAATCTTTTTTTTTTTTATTTGACATAAGCCAATTCACAGGAGTTCCCAACATTGTTATTTCTAATACAATCATAGGGGTAGCTTTGCTAGAGGCATTTCCTATTTCTAGAGTTTAAAATTATTGCTACTCCCAGTTTAGAAGACGGTGGGGGTCTGGAAGGACAATACATGTTAAAGGTACTGCATAAGTCAGCCTCAGACATCAATCCCTGAAGTGTCGCTGCCTCTCAGTTCCTCCGACTTTTATCTTTCACTATGTAGCTTGTTACGCTTCAGGATCCCCGATGCTTCAAAGGCTTGGAAGAGCCGGTTCCAACTAGAAACAGTAAAGAATGTTATCAGCTATGTATCAAAATTCCAATAAATGAAATCTGAATAGGCCGGACATCAAGAACAATATTGAAAGCTAGTAGGCTTGAGTCGTCAGATGGACCCTATTCAGGCAAAATGTGTTTTAGAAAATCTCCAGGGATTTACAGAGGATTAAAATTCACAGGACTGAATTAGAAGTTTTAGACATAGCAATAAGGCAAGAAAAAGAAATTCAAGTGTGTACAAATTGGAAAGAGAGAAGTCAAAGTATCCTTATTTACATAGAAAATTGCAAATAATCCACTTTTTAAAAGTCAGCAACAGCCTTTAACAAGTGTGATGGAGCCTGTGGACACTTATTGTGAATCTTGGGTTAATGTCAGACTTTACAGAAAAACTAAGTCAGAAGAGTTCATGTTTGTAAACATACAAATGTGAAACTATAATGCTATAAAGAGAACTAGAAAACCTTTGAAACAAGGGCTCGGCAGAGTGTTTCCGCACTTGATAGCAAAAGCACAATCATTATAGGAAATTTTGATAAATTAGGCCTCATTAAAACATAAAAGTTTAGTTATGCAAAGGACTCTGTGCAGACTACTCATCTGGGAAAGTGCTGGCGTAGGGAATATATGCCAAGAGATTGCTCACATTACATGACTCCATTCATGTAACATTCTGAATGTAAAATTTAAAAATGAAGACTATGTCGGGGTTTCAAGGCTACAGAACGAGACAGGTGAACATAATTGTGAGAGGATGGCGACAGTTTCTTATAAATGGCAACAGGTTCTTATGGTGATAAGCCAGTCTTGACCTAAATCAGTATTAACTTGGAAACTGGGTAAAATGAAGACAGGATCCCTCTGTTTTGTTTCCTGAAACTTCATCTGCATCTTTAAGTATCCACAACTATCTCAGCATCCACAGTTGCCTCAGAGGGAAGTATTTCATGAAAAGACAGGCCATCCAGCTTGTGAGTTCCCAACAAAATGAAGAACTGAGCTACATATCAAAATATAGCAGAAAGGAGACTTTTCTCTTGTTAATCAGTAATACACACATTTGCAGAAGCCATGTAACCCTTCTTTTAAAAGATTTCTAAATGTATTCAATTTAATGCTGAGCACTGGGAACTTGCTTAGCATGAAGCACTGGGCATGACCCCAGCACCGTGAAAAAGAAAACTGAATGGATGTGCCTGGATGTGCCATACAGACTTTCTATAGGTTATTTAGAAGAGATGAATTCCTTCAAGTTTCTGATGTTAGAAGAGATGAATTCCTTCAAGTTTCTGATGTATACATGTTGCACATATATAAGTAATTGAGGTTTAATCTCTAAATAAAGTTTTCTCACTGCATTCCCAGTAACACTCCTCTAAATAATGGGGTAGGGAAGTATTTTCTTTTTTCTAATGAGATATGTAAAGTAAACCCAGATCCTATGTATTTGCCACAGCCTCCCACGACCGTGAAGCTAGCACATAGTGAAATTCTGCTGTCCCTGCTGTCCACATACCTTGGTGTGTATTGACTCTTGGTGACTATCTGTTTTAGGATTGAAATGTCATCCTGAAATCATTCCCAAAGGTCTCGTGTTTCATTTTTAATAGCATAGCTTTCTGTAGTGAAGTACTTGCTGATGGTAAACTTCTCCAGGGTAACTTAGTGATGCTCATCTGATTGCGATAGCAAGTCTGCTTACAGGAAACTTAATTGTGGTCTGTCTGTCGGTGTGATGATGTGGAGCCCAGAGTGTGTCTTCCCACCAGGTATGTCAAAGACTAGTCCAGTCCTAGTGCAGACTCTGTGCTTGACTGTGCTGCCCTAAATATATGGAGATATTTCTACATTGTCTTTTTGAGGTACTGTTATAAACCATTATTAGATTCCTAAGAAAACAGAGGATTCTTACCATGCACTGCTGAAAACTGTCCAACAGAAAGAAAAGAATGATCAGGTGACTTTTGTTATGATTTTTTTCTACTGAGACTGATCTTGCTGTCTCACCAAGGCTGATGTTGAAGTGCTAGGCTCGAGCAGTCCTCCAGAGTCCTTGGAACTTGCTCGGGTGACCATTGATCCTGGCTGCTATGGCTTCATGAGGTGCCGAGATACACGAACTTTATTTGCTGACTTAGAAATACTGTTGTGAATTCTAGCCCTTACTGTGGCAGGAGTGCGAGAGGTCCCATTCCTAACCAGGGAGCTGTTGGCACTTGACTGCTGAGGAGGGAGAATCATTCTTTTGGGTGAGTGGCCACTGTTTATTCATGGCCATGCATATATGGCCAGCGCTAAGTGGGGTTAGTGGGTTTTTTTCCTTTAACTAAACAAAGAGAAGAGAAGAGGGCACAAAATTGAGAGGTGAACTTGGGGGTTGGAAATCCCAGGGGAGATGAAGGGGAGAAATTGGGGTGGGAGAGTGAGTATGATGATATGTCTTTGTAAACACACACTAGATTCTGAAAGAATAAAAATATGTAACTAAAAAGAAATGCTGTTGTAGCCACACTTTAGGTTTCCCAGTCTTGAAGTGGTTACCAGTTTCGTTGTTTTAGTTGTGCATGTGTGTATGTACACACATTATATAGACATGTTCTCATGTGTACATATGCATACATGTGTATGCATTTGCAGGCCTGAAGTCAATGTCAGGTGTTTTCCTTACGTGCTCTCCACCTTAACTTTTTTTTTTTTTTTTGTCTGACAGGGTTTCTCTGTGTAGCCCTGGCTGTCCTGGACTCACTCTGTAGACCAGGCTGGCCTGGAACTCATAGAGATTCACCTGCCTCTGCCTCCCAAGTGCTGGAATTAAAGACATGTGCCACCATTTACTGTTTCTAATACAACTGTTATTCCTACAGACCAGGACTAGAAAAATGTCCTATTTTATACATGAAAAAAGACAGGAAAGGTCATACAAGAATGTGGAACACCCATGAGAGTGCTCCCCTGTGAGGGGCTGTGGCTTTCCCAGATCCACTAATATCTCTCCTTCAGGTAACACACTCCAGCTCATACCAGAGTGGGATGTGGAGCTTCCTGCAGCAAGGTTGGGAACCTCTACAAACCCAGGCAGGTTGTCTCCTCCTCACCTCCACCTCAGTCCCCCATGTGGTAGGAGGTTTTGTTCCTTAAAACATCCAGTTATGTTATGAGACTGTTTTTGTTTTGATCCCCGGTGTGGTGCTGCTTCAGTTTGTCCACAGGTGTTAACTATGACTGTCTCTTGTGCTCTAGCAGGGGCGTGGTTTATCCAGCTGCAGATAGTTTAATTCTGAGGACTCTAGGGAGGAGATAGATGCCAGAGCCCAGAGCGGGTCCAGGGGCGCTCTGGAGAAGGAAATGGTTGCTGTTCTCCCTGCTGCTGCTCTCCCCAGCTGTTGTTGGTTCATTCTGCTGCTGTGTATTGGTTTGCTGGACTGCTGCATATCCTGACTACAGAGATTGGTATTGCCCCAAAGAACCTGACAACCCTAATCAGCCGGAAGTAGCTAAAAGAGACCTACATCTCTTTCCTCGCTAACCTTCCTTCTCTCCTACCAAGGGTTGGGCGTTTGGAAGAAACAAGGCTTGGAAAGGAGGTAGAGGATGAAGCACAGAATGAGCAAAACAAAATAAAACCCCACCTACTAAACCCCCATCCCTTGGCCACACCTTGGAGCAGGCTATCTGCAGAACTTCTGACCATGAACCCAGACTCTCCTTCCTTCTATCCACCCAGCCCTGCTTTCCTGCGTCCTGAGCAGAGAGACCCTTCAGCTTCCTCCCCCAACACACCTATTCAGAAAGGTTAGAGATAGCAGAGCAGGTCTGCAGTAGAGAGCAAGTCAGTGATCCTGTGCTCAAGACCCTGCATTTTATAAACACTAAAGAGGCCTCAGCCTGTGGATGGGCTCCATCAACCCAGCACTGTCAGCGCCTGCTATTCCCAGGCTAGGCACATGAAAGTGCATCCTTGGACAGTTTCCGTATTTGTCTCTGTGCTGGCTCCCTGTGCAGTTATCCCTGTATGTATCTATCACAAGGACTAGCTCCCACTTTAAGCCTGAAGTCCACGTTTTAAGATCCCCGTCTTTGACTGGGCATGCCCTCAGGGGATTCCCTAGAGAGCTGCCACCCTTTCTCCTGTGGAATGGCTGTGTGTAGACAGAGCAAAGATAGATAGATGAAGGGTGCAGGAGCTAAAGGGAGGGTGGGGGGAACTCTGGGAGACGTCTGACTGCTTCTGAGAGTGGCCTTGAACTCATTGGTGTAGATGAAGATGATTTTGACCTGATCCTACTTCCACCTCACCGTGGGAATATTGGCGTGACCAGTCACACCCAGGTTTCCGTGATGCCAGGGACTGAACCCAGGGCACTAAGTTGATGAGCATTTCATCAACTTAGTGACATCCTCAGCCCCACGTGTGTGTGTGTGTGTGTGTGTGTGTGTGTGTGTGTGTGTGTGTGTGTGT
>CAJQZJ010032438.1:2725024-2757709 GCA_907164525.1 Lophiomys imhausi
TCTTCTTCTTCTTCTTCTTCTTCTTCTTCTTCTTCTTCTTCTTCTTCCGGAGGCTTCTCCTACCCCAAATGCTCTCTCTCTGCCCCAGAAGTCCACAAACCTTTGCCCTGCCTACCTTCCTCTTTGCCCAATCTCAGGCCTCAGCATTTATTTAACCAATCAGAAACAATGGTTAACAAGAAAGGGAGCATAGCTTCACTTGGTGCACAGCAAGCAGGCTTCTGGGAGCAGGTTAATTAACATTTAGAATGTATAACATCATCCAATCATGCCCCTAGAGGCATTGCAGATGTGGCTGCTGTGTCACATGTGCATTAGTATGTGACAGAGAGGAGAGAGGCTATGTCAACATTCAGTGTTCTGACCTATGAACATCTGAATGAATAGTAGCCTAACATTCTGGGGGGGGGGGGGAGCAAGCTGGATACCAACACCACTTCAGTGCCATGGGGCCTGGAAGGGGAACTAGCCTGTGTTGACCACCAATCTTGTAGAGAGCTGCGATGTGCCATGAGAGCTGCGATGTGCCGTGCCCTAAAGATGGCGCCGGTTTCCGCCTTCCACCAGCCCGACGGTGAGCGCTCTCGAAGATAAACAAGTCCATATTTGGCTAAGACCGCTGATCTGGCTTGCTTCCGCATACGTGGGCCTCTAAGATAGCACCACGTGGCTTTACTTGATTGGCTGTTCATTTAGTATTTAGCCTGTGGGTTGGGTCTGCCCGGGCATTCAGAAAACTGTTTTCAAGGGACCTGAATAAACTGCTGGAGAAGAGCTTTTGTGAGTTGCGTCATCCTTGCTGGTCGAGGGGGACGCGACAAGTGGTGGCCCGTACGGGGACCCAAAAAAGACTCAGAACTCCTGCAGTCAGGGGCAGCGCGCTGGTAAGTTCCTGGGATAAATTGGGACAATAAAGTTTCGTGGATAATAGCGAACATACGGTAAAGTTTCACGGAAATAGCGAACATACGGTAAAGTTTCGCGGATAATAGCGAACATATGGTAAAGTTTCGCGGAGATAGTGAACAAACGGTAAAGTTTCGCGGAGGTTGCGAACAAAAGGTAAAGTTTTGCGGGGAAGCTGCGAACCGAAAGTAAATTTTTAAACATGGGATTGTCTGAGTCACATCCAATTTTTCTGGCTCTTCAGGAGCTACTTTTAGCTAGGAATTTGAAGATTAAGAAGTCTACCCTAGAGAGATTTTTGAATGAATGCGATTCTGTGGCTCCGTGGTTTCCGGTGTCCGGGAATCTTACAGTATCCTGCTGGGACAAATTAGGCAGGGACTTGGATTTTGCTTGGGAGCAAGGGACTCTAAAGCATGGAGTAAGACCGATTTGGAAAATGGTGAGGAGTTGTTTAGAAGATCAGAGATGCTGTAATGCAATCAAGGAGGGAGAATCAGCCTTGGAACTGCTGCAAGGGGAGAGATCTGAGCAGGCAGACAGTGAAAAGGGAAGTAACAAAGGCAAAAGATTTGAGCAGGCAGACAGTGAAAAGGGAAGCAAAAAGAAGGTTCTTCTCTATCCCGATCTTAGAGATTTTAGAGATTTTAGAGATTTTGAGGACTCAGAGAGCACGGATTCTGAAGGAGAGCTACACGCTCTAATAGAACAGTTGGAGAGGACTGTTATTAGAAAAAGGGAAAAGAAAAGGGTAAAAGAGAGGGACACGTCAGCGGCAGTCGGTGTGGGTGAAGCCGTTGCCACAGCGCCTTCAGTCACGTTAGCGGTGGTTGGTGTAAGTAAAGCCGTTGCCGCGGCACCTTCAACTCCTCCTCCATATCCAGAAGCCACTCAGATAGATCAGGCAGTTCAGTCCCTGAAAGTAGGGAGATCTTTCTGCCCGGGGATGTGGACACAAGTAAGAACAGAATTACAGTTTGCCTATCCGGTATACCAAGACCCACAAGGGAACAGGTATGAGGAACCGCTCGATTTTAAAGTAGTTAAATCCCTTGCAGAGTCGGTTCGTACCTATGGTACTACCGCTTCTTTTACAATGGCTCAAGTGGAAGCATTAAGCAGACATTGTATGACTCCGAGTGATTGGAGTGGCCTGGTCCGTGCCTGCTTAAGTCCAGGGCAATACTTAGACTGGAAAGCTTTCTTGATTGAGTATGCCACTGAGCAAGCAGCCATTAATCAGAGAGATGGAAATCCAGCCTGGGATAGAGATATGCTGCTTGGGCAGGGGAGATTTGCCAACCAGCAGATAGGATATCCTATTCAGGTTTATGAGCAAATAAACAAGATAGCTATCAAGGCTTGGAGATCTCTTCCTAATAAAGGGGAGGTGAGTGGGAACTTAACTAAGATTCTACAGGGCCCCATGGAGCCCCTTTCAGACTTTGTGGCACGATTGGTGGAAGCAGCAGGGAAGATTTTTGGTGACCCGGATGCTGCCTTGCCACTAATAAAACAGTTGGTCTATGAGCAATGTACCAAAGAGTGTAGAGCCGCTATCACCCCTTACAAGAACAAAGGGCTAGAAGTCTGGATGAAAGTGTGTAGAGAACTTGGAGGGCCGTTAACTAATGCTGGTCTTGCTGCCGCAGTAATACAGTTGGCCAGAAAAGGTGGAGGAAGTTCAGGAGTTTGTTTTAAGTGCGGCAAGATGGGACACTTTAAAAGACAGTGCCCCAGGGGAAGGAGTACAGAAAGTACAGGAAGTGTACAACGCCCCAGGCGCCCAGGGTTATGCCCAAAATGTAAAAAAGGGAACCATTGGGCTAATGAATGCCGTTCAGTGATAGACATCCATGGCCAGCCTTTAACTCAAGGTTATGGTGGCGCTCGTCCAAAAAACGGACAGCGGGGCCCACGACCTCAGGGCCCACAAATATATGGGGCAGTAGAGAATCAGGACAAAGAACAGAATCAAGAGAGATGGCCAACCCTCCGCCATCCGAGAGACCGCGGAGAGCCACTGCAGGCTCAGCAGGATTGGACCTCTGCTCCACCACCAGACTCGTATTAACACCCCAAATGGGGGTCCAGTTAATTGAAACAGATTTTAAAGGACCCCTTGAACCTGGTACAGTTGGTTTGCTATTAGGGAGGTCATCATCAGCCTTGAGAGGACTTATTGTCCATCCTGGAGTTATAGATCCAGATTATACAGGAGTGGTTAAGATCATGGTAGCCTCCCCCCGTGGTATAACGGCTATCTCTCCTGGAGATAGAATTGCTCAGTTGATCATGTTGCCGAGCTTACATGATCGCTATGCAGCAAAGGATCGAGAGAGAGGAAAAGATGGTTTTGGGTCCACGGGCACGGATCTGACTTTTCTCTCCCTGGATTTGGACCAACGCCCCGTCTTGGAGTTAAAAGTTGATGGTAAAAAGATCCTGGGCCTTTTGGATACTGGAGCTGATAGGAGTATCATAGCAAAGAAAGACTGGCCTTCAGGTTGGCCCATACAAGCCTCTTCTCAAACACTTCAAGGCCTGGGTTATGCTAAGACTCCAGATATGAGTGCAAGATTATTAAGTGGCAGGACCAAGAAAACCACTCAGGAGAAATGCAGCCATATGTACTTGAGCTCCCTATCTCCCTTTGGGGAAGAGACCTTTTAAAGGATATGGGATTTAAATTGAGTAATGACTATTCTGATTCAGCCCAACGTATGATGCAAGATATGAGATATGCTCCAGGCTTTGGAATAGGAAAATATTTGCAGGGGCGGAAGAGTCCCATATCTATGCAGCAAAGACAAAATGAGAACCACACAAAAGCGTAATGCAGCCATGATTATACAAGCCCTTGTCGCCATTGAGGCAGGCCAGTCCCCTCAGGCATGGCTCACTGCCGTGAAGTAAATCTTCACTAAGCATAGTCCCTGCCCACTGAGGTATTTGTTCCACGGATATTAGGGTCTGGCAAGTCAATGACGGAGTAGACAGGTAAGTCTCGGCCACCTAAGACAGGGCAGTCCCGAGTGGGGAGGCTGACCCAGAGACGGGTAAGAGTTTGAGCACCGCCCTCCTACAGGCTCAGGCCCACCGTGAGATCCCCAGATAGGGGGATTACGAAGCCTTTCCAGGGACTTCTACCAACTTTAGAAAAAATAAAAAGGGGGAACTGTAGAGAGCTGCGATGTGCCGTGAGAGCTGCGATGTGCCGTGCCCTAAAGATGGCGCCGGTTTCCGCCTTCCACCAGCCCGGTGAGTGCTCTCGATGATAAACAAGTCCATATTTGGCTAAGACCGCTGATCTGGCTTGCTTCCGCATACGTGGGCCTCTAAGATAGCACCACGTGGCTTTACTTGATTGGCTGTTCATTTAGTATTTAGCCTGTGGGTTGGGTCTGCCCGGGCATTCAGAAAACTGTTTTCAAGGGACCTGAATAAACTGCTGGAGAAGAGCTTTTGTGAGTTGCGTCATCCTTGCTGGTCGAGGGGGACGCGACAAATCTAGCACCAGGCAAGCACCAGATGGGCTCCCAGGACAAGATGTAAGTCAAAGACTAGGAGAGCCCTGCCTGGCCCTGGACCAGGGGATTGTGGGTGAGCCAGCCCTGAGGGAGTGAGTATGAGAGAGCCAGCCCTGCCTTTTATCTGCTTTGTAGTGGTGTTGGCTAGGGAGAGATCCCATACCCTCCCATTTGCCCTCACCACCAGTGGCAGACAGGAAACCTGTCCCTGATAGGGTCACAAGAGCAGGAGAGCTGTCCCTGCCCCTTACATGCTACAGCACTCGGAAGAGTAGGCCTTGCACTCTGCCTGGGCAGCACACTACAACTAGCCCTGGATATTGGGGTTGTGGGTGAGCCAGCCCCAAGGGACATTAGGCCCTGCACCCTGCCTGGGCAGCACACTACAGCTGGCCCTGGATGTGGGAGTTGTGGGTGAGCCAGCCCCAAGGGAGTGAGTGTGGGAGAGCCAGCCCTGCCTTCTGTCTGCTTTGTGGTATTGGCGAGGGAGAGATCCCCTTTACTCTCTTGCCCTCTCCACAGGTAGCAGGCTGGAGAGTTAGCCCTGATGGGGTCATGAAAGCAGGAGAGCTGGTCAAACCACTACCTGCTGCAGCACTTGGGAGAGCAGGCCCTGCATGTGGGGGTTGCAGGTCCAGAACCAGGACTTTGAGTTGGCCCACCCCAACCTATACCCCATGGATGAACTGCTGGACTGCATGAAGAAGCCAAAACTACAGGATCTCCATGACACAGGACAATAACAGCATATCTGAGAGGAGTCCCAATGAGGTTCCAGTATTGACAAAATAGCAGAAGCCAGAGGCCTTGTACCAGACCAAAGAGTCATCATGAGCATTTGCAAGCAAGAAAATATGGGCAAGATAGAATATTGTGGAACACAATGAGACACGCTACAGATTCTACAATGAGATTTTTTTTTTTAATGTGGGCAGAGGTTGCAAGGGTAGAGGGTGGATCTGAGGGGAAGGGAAAGCTGAGAGGGAACGGGGTGCGTTATGTGAAATTCACAAGACAAAACAATAAAAAGGAAAAAAATAATAGCTACAAAACTAAACTAAAATATCTAGGAAACAATTTAACCAAAGAAGTGAGAGATATATGTACGGAAAACTGTAGGACACTGACAAAAGAAATTGGAGGAAATGCAACAAATGGAAAATTATCTTATGCTCATGTAAGGGATGGATAAATAAAGTTTAAATGTTCATCTACCCATGGGAAGAATAAATATTGTTTAAATATCCATCTACCCTTGGGAAGAGTAAATATTGTTTAAATGTTCATCTATCCATGGGAAGAATAAATATTGCTTAAATGTTAATCAACCAAAAGCAATCTACAGAGTCAATGAATTTCCTATTAAAATATCAAAAGTAGAGCTATTTTAAAATAATGTGAAATTATTGTAGAGACACCTATAGTGGAAACTACTCATTACTGTTGTGACCAAAGAAAAAACTGTCATCCAAGGAAAACTGTGTATTTGTATCAGTATGCAGAAGACCTCAGAATCAAAATAGAATCATTTGTGCCAAGTGTAGCAACAGGAAAAAAGATAAATAAATCCAGGCGCTTGTGAAAGAAGGGTTTGTACATGTGTGACAAGAGAGTGGTCATAGGGGAAGGTGGGGCCAGAACCAAAGCTTGAACGAAGGACACAACCTCCTACAAAGACCTATGCACACAAACTGCCCAAGCTTAGACTGGCACCACACCACTCTGTGTGGCCAAAGATTGATTTAAATCATCAGTTGTAATCCTCATGCTCTTATCCTTAAAAACTTCCCCTTGCCTCAACCCCTTGGAACACACCATGTCTCACCACGGCACAGGACACCCCTCCCACGCCACCCCCAGACATGCACACATGAAACATGCTGTTATTCTCAGGCAAGTAGTGTAATTGTTCTGATACATTTATTTAATTGATGATGGTATGAAATTCATTTAAGGTGATGAAGTAGTTTTTTTTTTTTTGCTTTAATAATAACCTCTGTGGTAACAGTCAATTAAATCAGTACTATTCTCTTTTTTTTTTTTTAAAGATTTATTTATTTATTTTATGTATGGGTGCTTTATCTGCATGAACATCTGTAACCAGAAGAGGGCATCAGATCACGTTGTGGATGGTTGTGAGCCACCATGTGGTTGCTGGGAATTGAACTCAGGACCTTTGGAAGAACAGCCAGTGCTCTTAACCGCTGAGCCATCTCTCCAGCCCCAGTACTATTCTCTTGAAGGATTTTTTAAAATTAGAAATACAAAATAAAGTGCTGGTGTAATAGAAGTTTTGATTTCTTTAAAAACGTGGTTGTGTTAAATGAATTCGTTTTTGTTTTGGTCCCAAGTGTGGGATATGGAAGTGTTTGATCCACTGCTAAAAAAAAAAAAACGAACTAGTGAAAGGACACATAATGTTTTGTCAGCTGGAGACTGCCTTAGTGGGGGTGGGGAGTGGGGGTGTGGACGTGGTTTTTGCCAGCTAGAAAACATCCTTTGATAAACAGACTCCTTAGAAAGTAGTGGAAATTACTCATTACTGTTTCCCCAAAACAGAGAAGCATTTGCTTTTGCTTTGCTTTGCTTCGAAATACTCCAGACAATGCTTGGAGACTTGCTGCTGTAAAGGCTTGCTGTTGCCATAGTTGCTGCCTATCAGAGCCCAGGACTGACTGAGAGAACAGACCCCCCAAGGTGGGGTGCCACACCTGCGGCCATTGCGGGGCTGATTTCATAACCTGGCAATCGCCAGCCATCAACAACACCACCACCACTCCCATTAGTACTGCTGATTGGTGTTCGATCCCGTTGCTGTGTTTCCTGTGTTTGCTGGTTGGCTGGACAGCTGGAGTCACCCCTGGGAGCTGCATCTAGAGAGGTTTACATTTCCTGTCTCTCCTAACCTTTTTTCTCCCATACCTCAGGTAGGTGGGTTGGAAGGGAGGTAGAGATATTAATATAAAAATAAATAGATAGAAATATATATAAATAAATAATAATATAAAAATTAGTTTAAAAGTTCGCCTTTGTGCTGGGAATGTAGCTTCGATCATAGAGTATTCGCCTAAATGCCCTGGGTTGGATCCCCAGCACCACATGAAACTGAGCATAGAGATGCATATCTGTAATCCTAGCAGGAGGGGATATAGAGGCAAGAGGATCAAGGAGATCAAGTTCATAGTGAGTTAATGGCCACCTTAGGATACAGGAGACCATGCTTTCAAACAAACAAACATAAAGAAATACAAAACACAGTGGTAGAACAATGTACTTAGTGTATCGGGAGGTTCCAGATCTGAAAATGAGAGAGTGAGCCATGGGCACAGACAAGGCACTGTGGGATCCCTGGATGAATATATGAAATGCTAAGGGGAGACTTGGAGAGAGAAATACTTAGGTCATGGACAGGGCTAGGATTTGGTCCTAAATTCTCAACCACAGTGGAGACCTCCAGATCCACAGCCCAGAAGGAAGGGTACTGAAGGGGTTGATGGACAGGAGAGTCAGCTGAGCTGTAGATCTTTAAAGACTGCTGCATCCCCACCACTGAGCAACACCCCCCACTCCTCACTTTTAAACACACTTGTCCCTCTGTTTCCTTATATAACTTTGCCTATGTGTGTCTTTTAAAGCCTACCTACCATCTGTAGCAAGCAATGAGCTTCTTCGGCTTTCCCTTTTCGTTCGTAATTTAGTTGCCTTATTCCAACTCTGTAATAACATACAGCATTTGTACATGAACCTTCCACCTTGGCTCCAATTTTTGTTTTAGTCTTAAATGTGAGTTTATATATTTTTAGGTGTCCAATGTCAGTCTTGACATTTTCCATATCTTCAGAGGGCAGTTAGTGACTTGTCTCCTTAATGTGATAAAGTGTCTGCGTGACATAAGAACTTAAGGAAGGAAGGATTTATTTAGGCTTTAGCTCCATCACTGTAGGGAAAGTATGGTAGTAGATAGTAGAATGTGGCTAGCAATATTGATCCAACAGCCAGGAAGCTGGGGAAGATGGCCACTAGAGCCCCCGCTAGCTTCCTCCCGTTATGCTATGGGGGACCCAGTCTATGGAATGGCACTGCTTGTCTTTATGGTAGAGTCTTCCAACCTCTGTTAACCTAGACATCCTTTCACCAACACACCCAGAGACTTGCATCCTTGAAGGTTCCAGAGCCTGTCAGGTTGACAATCAATACTGATTACCACAATGAGTGAGTCTTCCCTTAGGGGACCTCTCAAAGTTGATGGCAGAGTTGGATAAAGCTTCACAGGTTGAAAGTATAACCTGCAGAACTTGGTATTTAAAAAAAAGAGTCGAGCTGGGTATTTTATAAGAAGAGTTTGGATAACAAAAAAACTTTTGTTGTTTTTTGAAATGATGGTTATTGTTACTTTGCTTATATGTGGCTGTCCTGGGTTCATTTCCTGTCGCTGTGATGAAACACTTTAAGAAGGCAACTGACTAGAGAAGGGATTTACCTTAGCTCACAGTTCCAACTCACAGTCCATCCCAGCAGGGACCTAAAGGTGGCAGGGACTCAGTCATGAAAACAGCTGATCATCACACACACAGTCAAGAACAGAAAGAAAATAAACGCACACATGCTTCACAGCATCCCGCTCTTTTTCTCTTCTTTTCATCCACTCTAGGGTCCAGCCCATGAAATAGAACCATTCACATCCATTTCCCACCTCAGTTAAGTCATTTAAGGAAATCCCTGTAACAGTAAATTTTTATTTGTACTTATATATTTATTAATACTTAACAATTACCTATACAAGTTCCTAAATCCTAAAACCCAAACCCTAACTCTACAACCTAATCTAAAACATCCTAATACCTATAAAACAAACACTTATCATTAACCTAAAGTTTCTTTTTTTTTTTTTTTTTGGTTTTTCGAGACAGGGTTTCTCTGAGTATCTCTGGCTGTCCTGGACTCGCTTTGTAGACCAGGCTGGCCTCGAACTCACAAAGATCCGCCTGCCTCTGCCTCCCAAGTGCTGGGATTAAAGGCGTGCGCCACCACCGCCCGGCTAACCTAAAGTTTCTTAAAAGAATATTTTCTCAGATTAATTATCTGGGCATGGATCCATACGGGTGGTTGATTTCCGCCAAGTCTTTCAGTCTTATAGTCTGTGAGTCTTATTCATCAGATCCTAAGATCAGTTTATAATCAGTCAAGACTTGTCTCTGTGGTCCTAGGTCCAAATAATTCACAATTGGAAGCCCCTCCAAACCGCCTCCATATCTGCCACTTGCTCACCATTTCTGCATTCTTGGCACTCTCATTGTGGCTCGGGTGCTCTGGAACTTCAAAGATGGTGGTAGCTCCAAAATGGTCCAACTCTGCCAAAAGGCATATTTTGTCATGCTCTCACCTATGTGGATCACTGATGGGGAGCACAAGATGATGATGAGGTCTCTCGACAGGTAAACCAGAAGGAATGACCTGTGACCACAGGAATCTTGACTTAAATCACTTCACCTGTCATAATGAATTGGCAGCGTGATTTTCGGCAGAAGTTTTCGCACGCTTCCAAGTCATGCCCTTGGGATGTGTGTCCCTCCATAGCTTTCCTTGAAGAGAGGTTGAGGAGCAACAGGGGGTCAGGAGATTGAGTGATCTGTCGTGAAAATCTGGACTTCTTTTCAACAGTGTCGTTGCCATGGCTCCTGGCGGGCTTTTCAGGGAATGACCTTGTCCAAAGTCCCATGATCAAAAAGGTCGTCTGCCTTTGGTGGGCTTTCAAAGCACGTCCTTCAATGTCAATCACATCCATTGGTAATTGGTAATTGGATCCGCCCATACCCTTCACCTGAGACCCCAAATTTCCAAAATCCCTCATCCTACCTCAAATCTCTCACAGGCCAACATAACCCAGACAATTCCTTCTGGAGATTCTTTTCCCAGGCTACTGTAGATTGTGCCAAGTGAACAATTAAAAATAGTCATCGTAGTTGGCTTTAAATTTTTTGATACTAGCTTTGTTTTGGTTTAGTTTTTTAAAATTATTTGACATTTTTATCTTTAGGGGGCTTTGAATTTTTTTTCCTATTAAACCTAATAGTTTTCTTAGTTTATGTCACAGAGTTGATAATTTGTAGGTCAATATTTCCAGTACTTGATGTAGCCATTGCTTTTCCATCACTGTGACTACAGCTCCTATCAGGTACAACTTAAAAGAGGAAAAACTTGCAGGGCGGTGGTGGCGCACACCTTTAATCCCAGGACTTGGGAGGCAGAGGCAGGTGGATCTCTGTGAGTTCGCGGCCAGCCTGGTCTACAAAGCGAGTCCAGGACAGCCAGAGCTGTTATACAGAGAAACCCTGTCTCGAAAAGCCAAAAAAAAAAAAAGAGGAAAAACTTTTTTTTTTGGTTGATGGTATCAGAACATCTTAGTTCATGGTAGCAGGAGTCTATGAAGGCCATCCACGTCTTTGGAGAATAACAAACAGACAGTGGGGCAGAAACCAAGAGGAAAAATAACCTTCAAAAGCCCACCTTTAACAACCTAATTCTACTTGCTAGACAGAACTTCTTAAAGATTCCATAGCCTTCCAAACTCCACCATCAGCTGGAGACGGAGCATCCTAACAAACACTTACCTGTGGGGGCATCTCAGCATCCAATCATAATACCCAGGAATCCCTCCAACCTCTAACATGGGTCTGTTTTCATTTCTTCCTGCTGTCCTTATCAGCCGTCAGGTTAATTTAGTGCAGATGCTATGACTAAACAGACAGTTGCCCCCCCCCCTTTTTGATAGTTGCCTTCTTGAACCAAAAAACATAAACTCTTTGAACTGAATTATCAAATTGAATGCTAAGTGATAAAAACAGCAAATATTAAACAAATTTTTGTTCACTTTTCAGTATGTTTTGTAGTTGTTATAAGAAAAATCTATTCCCTTATAAAAATGTCAGATTGGAGTTAGCTTAAACCATTCAGTATTGTTTGAGATGTTAATTAATTCTTCCCTATTTTTTGAATTATAAGTTATATCGTTATAATATACTAGACATCCATTCATTAAAAAAACCTTTTAAAAATTGATTTAAAGAAACTATTTCTATTTATCTATCTATCATCTATCTATCTCTCCCCTTTTTCCTCCTTTTCCCATTGTAAGAAATAACATCTGGTGGTTCATTTTTAAAGGTGCCTTGGTTCAACTTAGGTCCAGAAACTCTAGAAAACTTGAGAGCGTGACCAATGCCTGTTAATCTAGTTACAGCTCTCCCTCACCCCAACATAAATTCTACTAAGCTACCTGCTTCACACACCCAAATTAGAATAGAAAATGACTAAATGACCAAGCTAGCTGCAAGGTAATTTGTCTGATAAGCTTTAAAATTAAACAGGATATAATGTGTAGAGATAAACCCACATATAGTTTTTGTTGAGAAAAGACAAATGTAAATGATTGCAGGATTTCACCTTCCTGATCACTCAGGGCCAGGAACAGGAGAAAGGGTCGTATGCGAGAGTTTGTAAACCATTCTCTACATTCAGTCAACACTCCCATCAGTCCACTGTAGACTGACAGTGTAAAGCTATAAGATAAAGTACCTTACTTCATGATTATTTTCATACTTACCCAAACTGTGTATACCATCAAACAAAACTCACGGGATTGTATCAAGTTAGCACAATTGAACTCAGATGGTACCACCACAGGGCCCTTATAGGGTGATCGCCACATAAGGGGTTCTCAGGGAAAGGTGAGTGCACTGCCCACCCAACTCTCCAGCCTTCACTCCAAAGACAAACAGATGCAACAGGGGTGATGTCTAAGCATTTCCTGTTTTTAGTGTTTAATCCCCTAGCTTATACACAGAACCAAATGGGTGTTCCCACATGAGGCTACATGGGCCAATCATATTAAAGGTCATCCTAATACATTACATAGCACAAGCCTGGTAACACGGTGATCATGCATTGATCATGAGCATGGAAGTCTTGCTCACCCAATCAGCTATACCCATGATCGGGCTTCAAGTCCACACCAGCGTCTTTCGGCCGGCGCCATCTTAGATATCTCCCACAAGTTACTTTCATTTTCCCAGCAACAAGGCATTTCTCATAAGCCTCTATTTACCAGGTCCCCACAATATGGCCCATATCTTTGCAACATTAGGTTTTGATGATTTCTTTCTACTGTTACATACAGCAAGCAGAATGGTCCCCTAAAGATGTCAGCATTATCAACAGGCCATGGTGGCACACACCTTTAATCTGAATTCCAGGACAGCCAGGACTGTTACACAGAGAAACCCTGTCTCAAAAAAACCAACCAAACAAAAAAGATGTCAGCATTGTAATCCTCTGAACTTGTAAATGGATTACTTCAAATAGCAAAAGGAGCTTTACAGATATGATAGAGTGGAGACAGAGACAGAAAGGTTCTTTGGGATCTCTGGGTGGCCTTGTAAATGAAAGAGGGAGGCTTTGAATGACACAGTGTGAGAAACTCCAAACCAGCCATGTCTGCTTCTGTAATAGGGATTAGATTGGTAAATTGTGGATGTTGTTTAAGTTCCTGAGAAGCTGGGTCTGGCAGCAGTCTCACACACACACACACACACACACACACACACACACACACACACACCTCATCCATCTGCCCGCCCATCCATCACTCAACCCCTCCATCTATGACCAGCAGAGGAAAACAACAAAACACCCCAAGAATAAAAACATTGTGCCCTTGAGAAGAACTAGGAGGTGAAGCAGTTTCAAGAAATGTTGCTATTACAGTGAGAAAGAGAAGCCTGAAGCTCACCCATGGGAAGCTCAGCCAGGGAGAGGAAGCTCAGTGTGGAGCTGCAGCTGGTTGGTTGCCTCAACTTCCTCAGTCAGTTAGAATGTTGTGAACACTAGATTTGATGATGTAATCTCTGCTGATTTGTTTGTTTGTTTGTTTGAGACAAAGTGTCTCTGTGTATCCCTGGCTGTCCTGGACTCACTTTATAGACCAGGCTATCCTTGAACTCACAGAGATTCACCTGCCTCTGCCTCCAGCTGGCTCCCTTAACAGGGATTTCCACAACTTCTGATCGCTGTTGTGAGCACCGAGATTTGGTTATTTTGTGCTATATATCTATCTACCTTCTTACTTACCAACCTCTTACTACTTATTCTTGTACTTTGGCTTGCTATCTATTCAATAAGCTCACTCACTCAAAACTAAAACTAGGGCTAGGATTATTGTAGATGATTCTGCAGACCATACACGACTTCTGGCTTCAAGAATAGACAGCTGTGCCTGCCTGGTCTACAAAGTGAGTCCAGGACAGTCAAGGATACACAGAGACACCCTGTCTCAACACCCCCCCCCCCAAAAAAAGAATAGATAGCTGTGAGCCAAAGAACATGGGCACCTTCTCAGAGCTGGAGAAGACAAAAAAGTATTCTATTCTGAAGCCTCTTTGAAAACTCCACAGTTGTGCTGACACCTCCACTTTGACTCATAGAGAATTTATTTACAATTCTGACACTGCCACCCCCACTTCTTCAAGTGAGCTCTCTCTCTCTCTCTCTCTCTCTCTCTCTCTTCCTCCTCCTCCTCCTCTCCTCTCCTCTCCTCACCTTTCCTCTCCTCATCTTTCTGGCCACCATGAGGTGGGCACCTTTGTTCTACCACCTGTTGGCCACACACTTCAGCAGGCCCAGAAGCCAAGTGATCACAGAATGAAACTAATGGGTTTTCTCTCCAATAAAACAAGCCAATTCAAGTCAAATCAAAGTATATAAAGGCAAGTTTATTGGGAAGCAGCTCTTGGGCAGATTCACTGGTTCCAAGGAATGAAGCCAGGGAAGTCGCCATGGGGAGGTAGACAGAGAGTCCGCATGCAGAGGGGGAGAGAGAGAGATCAAGAATCCAAAATGTGTGGATTATGTAGGGAAGAGGGTGGAGGAACAGCCTAGCCCCTGAGCTGGGAGGTTCAGGGCAGAGGGCAGGGTGTGCCAGCCACACCTTGCAACAGGTAGGGACAGGGATTCTGGGAGACGCTGGAGGCCAGGTCCACTTTGATCTGTTAAATAGGTATTTCAGCCGCTTGCCCTGGGTCAGAAACCTTGAGCCAAAATAAACCTTTCTTTCCTCCTCTTAAGTTAAGCAGGCTTTTTGTCACAGTAACAGAAACCTGACTAATGCAGAACCCAATTTAAAACAAACCTCAGTCTGCATGAATGAGCTGCACCTTGCTCAGTTCAACTAAATGAGGCAGCTCCAGAAGATTTTTTTCTAAATAATAAATATAATTGAATAATACATACTTGTTCTTTGTGCCAAAGACCTAAGTAGTAAAAATGGACAAAATTAATTGAAGTACACAGAAAGAAAGGTGCCCCCTTACCAATGTATAACTTTTCTCACCACAAATTTACTATTAAGGAAATTAGACTTTGGGCTTTTAAAAGAGGATTAGAATATATGAAGCTTTAAATCAAGACTAAAGATAATCTATAATTTAAAAAGGATATATTCCACCAATACACATCCAGTTGAATGTCCAAACAAACTTAAAATGATTGTCTTCATAACGATAAGCATTAGAAAACGTTCATCAGCCGGGCGGTGGTGGCGCACGCCTTTAATCCCAGCACTTGGGAGGCAGAGGCAGGCGGATCTCTGTGAGTTCGAGGCCAGCCTGGTCTACAAAGCAAGTCCAGGACAGCCAGAGCTGTTATACAGAGAAACCCTGTCTCGAAAAACCAAAAAAAAAAAAAGAAAACGTTCATCAACAACACAGGGGATTTAGCGCACTGATAGACTGCTTACTTGACATGGGCTAGGTCCTGAGTCCAATCCTCAGCTCTACAAAACAAACAAACAATATTTTTTTAAATCCAGAAAAAAAATATTTTAAAATCTGTATTAAATTATTTGTTTATGAAAAGAGGACAAAAAAAAAAGAAAAGAAAAGAGGGCATGTGTGTGCCACTATGCTTGTGGAGGTCAAAAGACAACTTGCTAGAGATGGCTCTGCACTCCTACTGTGTGGGTCCTGGGACTCCAACTCAGATTTATCAGGCTTGGCACTGATAAATCTCACTGGCCTCCAAAATCCTTAACAGCATCTGAAGAAGATGGGTGTTCATCAGTCAGACATGCTTTTCCTTATTTTGAAAGGACAAGAGTATGAACCATACAGACACAAGCATTACAAACCATTCATATTGAGCAGGACTTAGAGCTGTTATTCACATTATAACTATCTTAATCAATCATTGCCTATCATTGATTTCATAAAAATTTAAAATTGGTCACTTTTTTTTAAGTGCTCATAAGAAATAATTTTGAACGTTAAAAAAACAACAACAAGAAAAAGGAAAGAAAAGAATCTGGAGGCATCTGTGCATTTTTTACAGTCGGGTGTTTTCGTTCTTTTGATGTAGTTAATAGCTCATGGGAGTCGCCCCTGGCTTGTTTTATCTATTACACGATCAAACTTCATGAACTTCGCTGAAGATAAAAACTGCCTAAGATCTGAGAACTCTTTTAACTGGCTCTCAGCATAAAGAAAGGCTGAAACAGGCACTGAGCTCTCCTGTAGATATCCTGAAATCAAGGTGAGGTCATGGCCACATGGCCAGGCAAAATGCAGCTCACCTCACAGGGAACAAGGGATAGTTTATCTGGAATCAAGCATAAGAGGCTATAACCTGGAAACACGGATCAACTCAGGTTACCCCACACACCGTGTTTGAACATGCAAATGGTTCCATAAAGTTTTTATGGCTACAGAATAAAAGAAACGCATGAATTAAGCTCAAATACACTTGTGAAAACAGCAAGTGGGCAGTCACAGAGAAATAGGGAACCTTAGCTCCAAGTTTCAGATGCTGTCTGGTGGTTGTCAGTCATTCTGTCTGGTGGTTGTCAGTCTGTCTGGTGGTTGTCAGTCTGTCTGGTGGTTGTCAGTCCTAGTATTGGAATTGGTGGAAGATAATGGTCTGTTCATACACTTCCAGGCATTTCCCTGAGTTTCAAGGGTGTTAGGTAAGACAGAGGTGGGCAATGAATAACTATTAAAGGGGCTAAAGGCAGCCTAAAGTAATTTAGCTCTGGATCTACAACATTCCAACTCTCCACACCCCCAAATTCTAATTGGTCCATCATCCTTGTGGAGTCTTTAACATAGCTGTGGCTTTTCCCCAGGAACTTGACTTCACACAAAATAGTCATTGTAAGACAAGAATATTTGCTTCTTTTTAATTGAAGCAAATTTCCACAACAGAGAATTAATCATGTTAAAATTAAAACCAATTCAGTAACATTTCATATATTCAACCATATTGTACAGTCAAAACAATCATCTTTTGAAATTTCGTCTTTACAGATGTTTAAGCACAGTCACCAAATATTAATAATATGTGGACTTATAAAGACTGCAACTGATTCTGTTAAAAGAGGCCAAATATCAAACAGCTACCCATCCCAACTCTTTGTCTTTTCTTACACCAACAGAGACTTCCAAATCCTGTCAGTGGAAGTCAGCAAGGATCAAAGGATCTCATCGCTGCCTCAGAGGAAATGCAGGCTCTCTGCACATTTTAATAAGTCAGGAATGCAATGTGACCTGCAGGGCAGATACAGTTCCCCAGGCTTTCCGAGAGACAGCAGTTACAATACCTGGGCTAAGTGTGACAGTAATGACATCATTCACACTGATGACATGCTGGCTTGTGTTTTTCAGTGCTGTGTAATTTAACCTGGTTAAGTTTTCAATCAATTAACAATGTCAAATATTAGACTCATATCTGGAAAGGCTGGTGGTTTACCTTAGTTCATTTGAGTTTGAGTTTTACGTATTAAAGAAGTACTATCTCGCTTCTTGTCTAAAGTCTGGCTCACCACCTGTGCCTCTGTTTGTTTGTTGTTTAGAGAAAGTGTTTCCCTGTGCAACCCTGGCTGTCCTGGAACTTGCTCTGTAGACCAGACTGGCCTTGAATTGACAGAGACCCATCTGCCTCTTCCTGCCAAGGGCTGGGATTAAAGGTGTGTGCCACCACTGTCCTGCAACCAATACCTCTTACTAGCAAAAGGTAACAGAAAGTTGGTAGGCAAGAGAGACTGACTTCCTCAGTCTCACATTGAAGCTGATTCTCAAGCTTAATGTTACACTACCACATAGAAAAGAGCTGCCATGGGTTAGAGATAGAGCTGGCTCCTAATTGGTGCAGTCCACTCCTTTGAGTACTCAGCATCTGTACCCTTTAATAATGCCTAAACATCCCTTCACCAGAAAGACTCATGCTGCTCCCCTTAAAATGCAACTATGCCTTTTGCAAGTGACCAGATCTTCATTGTATAAAGTCTTCTTCTGCAGTCTTATTCTTCTTGGTTCCTATAATCTTTTACTGTGTCTCACTGAGAGGTATCTAAGCCCCCCTTTGTGTGGCAGAAGCCCTTTTCACCAAGCTCATCAGACCCAGTCACCCAGGGTTTTGGTTCAAAGGCCTAAAGACCCTGACTGTCAAACGACAGTCTTTTATAATAAAACTGCTCACCAGGCGAATGGCTGGTCCTTCTGGCAATGGTGCCATACCATACTGGGGGCTAAGTATTGGTTCCTGGTTTTGGAACATCTAAGCCACGCTAGTTGCATTAGCTGAAAGGTCTTGTGAGAGGAGGTGTTGTGGACTCTATGTCTCACCTACCTATATCCTACATCCATCGTGCAAAATCAGGGGTGCCGAAGCCCAGAGCATAGGGCATCCTGTTCACTTTTGCTGTGGTCCTCATCTGCTGGAGTTCTTCTTTGGTGAATATTTCTAGAACCTAGATAGCTCCACAAATGTTATCTGTCCAGGAGATGCACCTGTTGGGGTAACATTAAGCATTATAAATGTTAATTGGTCCTGTTTGCTGTCTGTTACTTACCTTGACTCTGGTTGGTTAAATACAATGCCGAGGCCTGAGATTGGGCAAAGACAGACAAAGGTGGGACTTCCTGGGATTAGAACAGGAAGCCTGTGCTTTAGACAGAGGAGTAAAGCATTCCAATCAGCAGCAGGAAGAAGAAGGAATTCCAGCCAGGAGCAGCAGGAAAGAGGATGTGCACCATGGGTTAGAAAAATGAACTTCAGCCGGGAGTGGTGGTGCATGCCTTTAATCCCAGCACTCAGGAGGCAGAGGCAGGTAGATCTCTGTGAGTTCGAGGCCAGCCTGGTCTACAAAGCAAGTCCAGGAGAGCCAAGAATACACAAAGAAACCCTGTCTTGAAAAACCAAAAAAAAAAAAGAGAGAGAAAAATGAACTTCATTCCACATGGACAGGAACATTGGCTAGTGTGGAGAATGGCAGTCCAAGGGGACGTATATATATATATATATATATATATATATATGGGCTCATATTTGGGTAATAGACTTAAGAGCTAGCTTAGATGGGCCAGGATTGCACAACTCAGGCCAAGGCTTATTAAAATCCACGTGGTGTCTGTGTGTATTCATTTCTAATGTCTGGATAAGAAGTAACAGCTGATGAATCAATTAAATATAACCTAAATACTGGTTAAACAATTTAACTAATTATTTCTACAAATGACACCCAACATAATTTAATTTTTTTTCAATACGCACCCACACATCAAGTCCCAGGACTCCATGTTTTCAGCCTTCTACTTTCCAGAGCCCTGCTCTCTAGCCAACCTTTCGCTACTGTTCACAGACAACACAGATGGTCTTTTTGCTATCTCTCCATTCAATATGTTGGGCCCGGGTGTCCTTTTCTGTTGCCTTTCGGCTGCCTCTGCAGCTGTGTCGACCAAGTGATGCCAGTGTATGACAAATTCAGCCACAGGCTTTCCCCAAGGACTGGGCATGAAAAACTCCTCCTGGATCTGAGGTGCACAGGCTCCAGCAGACCCTCTCACAACTCAAAGACTCAGCAGTACCTAAATCCTGAGATGATAAATGATATTCGGTTGTCACTCAAGTACTCTTGCATAGTTTTTGGTCCTATGTGAGAGAAGATACAGAAAAATGTGGCAGATTCAGAAACCGCATCTTTATAACAGCTGGACAGAAAAAAAAAAAAAAAGAACTAATTCAGGAATCTCATTAAAACACCGACAGACTATGTGGGAAATGAGAGGAATGTAGGTGAGCTCCAAGAATGCAGAAGACACAGGTCTCGACTGGGAGAAATCCGGACTCTGCGCCCCCCGCTCTTCCATCTGCTCTGGTATTGACTCACCCACTTGGTACCAGGCATGGGGTAGACGTAATAGTAGACAAACAAAGCTCCATGCCTTCCAGGGGACTCTGTCACAGAGGGCATCTGTCATTTGCTCTGTGTGTGACCTTGAACAAACCATTCAGGGCTTTAAGTTCCTCACTTGTGGGTTGGATCAACACAGGACTTACTTCATCAGGATGTTATGAAGCTAAGCAAATGAATACATACACACACACACACCACACACAGACAAACACACAGACACACACAGACACACACACACACACAGACACACACCCCCCCCCACACACACACAGACACCCACACACACACACAGACACACACACCACACACACACACAGACAAACACACAGACACACACAGACACACACCACACACAGACACACACAGACACACACACACACACACACACACACACACACACACACACACACGGTGCTTAGAATAGGGCCTGACACAGAGGAAAAATATCTATCATCTATCATTTTCTTCCTCTCTCTCTCTCTCTCTCTCTCTCTCTCTCATCTTGTTCTGTAGCCCAGACAGGAATTAAACTTGCTTCACCAACCCAACTTAACATTATAGATGTGAACCACCATGCCCAGCTGAGGAAATGTTCTTACATTTCTATTTCCTACCTACATTTGGGGGAGGGGGGAAGAAAGGAGGGAGGGAGATTTTTGAGAAGGCAAGGAGCAGCTGGAGAAGGCCAGCAGGCCCGCAGCATCCTGTTTCAAGTATAGAGCTCTGGAAGCTCTCAGGCCCCCACATCTCACAAAGTATAAGTGAAGAAGCCAGAGGTGTAATCTAAGGATAAGATGTACCTGTGAGGAGGATGTTTAGAGATCCCAGCATGGTCCTGCTGAGTCAGACAGAGCTGTGTCTCAACCTTGCCGCGTCCTAATTACGAAACCCTGGGCAAGATCTATTTACCCATGAAGAGGAGGACCATGATGATGACAATGACAATTATGACAACAGCAGCATGAGGATCATGAGACATCTAGTCTAGACACATGAACATAAACCCCAGTGTCTCCTTGCATCCTTTTCTGGGGTAAAACTCAGGAAGCAGAAATCACATCGGGTCAACTGAGCTTTGGGCACGGCTATAGACTTGAAAGAAAACTGAAGCTTCTGGCTTCTGAAGGCCAAACGCAGGAGCCGAGTTTCCTCACATGGGCTAGAGAAGGCCCCTGCACAGTCCTGGCCCCACGAGGAATCCTTCCCTGGTGTTTGCAGCTTTGTCCTGCTCTAGTTCAGGATCTGAGAGAAAGCCTCACTTTGCAGAATCTGAGTTACTAGCCCCAAAACGAAGCAGGTTTGGTGGTATTTGTCCAGAGTATGCAATGCGAAAGGATCTGTATACAAAGCTAAATCAGCAAAACTTCAGAAGAGCAGGAAGTGGACCGGGGACCTAGAACACCCTAACAGACGCCCCTCTGCTTAGCTCCTAATAAGAATAGACTCCTCAGCAAAGTTTTAATTTACAAGACTGCCTTGTAACAGAACGTTTTTATTTATCACTTATTTATTAATACTTATCAATCACCTATAAAATACCTAAATCCTATAACCTAAACCCTATAATCTATCAATCTAAAAATACCCCAATGTCTACCTAAGAACATTCTAATATCTATCTAAAAACATTAAACTAACCCTATTTTAACTTTCTTAAAAGGACATTAATATTCTTAGCGTAGGTCTGTGTAGGGTGACTAGGTTTACAGCAGTCCCACTAGCAGTGTCTTAAGCTTAAAGTGCGTTGGGCCTTACTTTGCCAGTCTGTAAGGCCAGTTAGTTACCACAACCAAATTGTGGCTGGTTTATAAAATGAGTCTGTTCCAACTGCCAAACCTTGGCCGGCTTTTTAAAGCTCACAGCCGAAAACCTCTCCAAGCGGCTTTTGAATTTTGCTCACCTCTTTGCCCTTTTCTGGTGCTCTGGGGCCCCAAGTCAAATGCCTTGAAAGCCTCTCAGCAGATTTTATGTAAATCCAGTTAATGGAGTACCTTGCTGTGTGCCTCCCTAGCATGAGTTTTCAGTTGGTGGAGGCAGGAGCAAGAGGGGCGATCAAGCGGAGGCTTATAAATCCGGAGATCCTCGGTGGAGGGTCCAAAGTCTCTCAACGTTTCCCAGTGGTCCCATTGCCATAGCAACCAACATCTGCTCGGCTTTTGTGGTTTCTTAGCCATGCCTCTTCAACAGGGCAGTCTGTGTTTTTATTTCAGCAACCTCAAAGGATGCCATCCAAATATCTATGCTAAAATGATCTCCCTACTAATTTCACTAAAAAGGCCTAACTTCTGCCACACTGCTTCTCATCTCTTCATCTTTGGAAACAAGAAGAGGAAGTTGCAGATCACCTCCCACAGCAGAACTTCCAGATGTGGATTACTAAAGCAGGGATTAATAGCACCGGTCTGATCCTTTCCCCGGGGGGGGGGGGGGGGTTGAGAAGGCTGGTGCTGGATAGTTCAGGTGTCTACTGTCTCGGGTCAGCCCACCTCCAGCCCTAGTCCACAGTATTCTGCTCGGAACAGTAGATGTCCTGAGCAATAGAAGCTTTCTACCCTAGTTCCCTCTTTCAGGATGACTGAAGGAATAGGGCTGTGAGAGAATAGTCCTACCATTCTCAACTTGAGCCTTCTGTCTCTGCTTCTGGGCCACTTATTCTAAGAGTAGCCATTTATCATGGAAATGGGAGAGGAAACAGAATCATACACACATTCGCTTATTCCCTAATGGTATTTTTCTGATCTCCAATGTGCTAACTTATACAATGATTAGAGTAATATAAAACCATGAAAACCCACTTTAACCTGTGGGTTAATCTGCCCCTCTTTAACCTCTGGGTCCCCGGTACATCTACATCAACCCAGGTCCTCAGAGAGTCAGACTCCATGACGAAATAAATGATGGACAGATCTGTTAGTCATAAAGAGGAGAAAGATGGGAAAGGGCTGAGAACAGCATTAGACTTCATGAAAGCCTGACCCTAAGTAACAGAAAGAGGGAAGAAAGAATGTCCAGAAGTGCCCTAGTCTACTTGGCAACTCAGGGAAGACCACACGGCCAAAATAGAGCCCTCAGCTGAAGAAGAGGTTCTTGTGCATGGGACCTGTCTTAGCATCCCTTACTAAAGCTCCCTGTCAGCCATCAGATCATTTACTCTTCCTGTAATATAAGGACCACAGGACACAACCAACAGTAATAGCAAGCCCATGGTGCCCTGGCCCCTTAACTGGATGTTCTATGCAAAAGTTGATTTTGAAGAGGTATGTCCATCAACTATGAGTATTCATATCACATCCAAATAAGGAGTAATTTTATCTTATGCCTTCATCTCTCTGCTTCCTAACTTTAGATGCATTGTGATCAGCTGCCACAAACCCCCTGCATCTGTGTAAGAAGTTCAGCATGGTGGTACACACTCAAAAGTGGAAACTGGAGGATCCTGGAGCTTGCCTAGCTTAACCAGAAAGTCCCAGGTCCCAATGAGAGACTCTGTGTCAGAAGACAAGGTGGATGACACTTGAGGGACAAACCCAAGGTTGACCATTGGCCCCCATGTGCACACAATAGCAACCTGTAAGCATGTAAACCTGCACTGACACCCACACGAAAACACCCAAATATACACCATACTGGGTATTGGAAATACAATAATGAATGCGGTCTGAACCAATTCTTCACTTTCAATGATAATATAAAATTCACATGTGACTGCTTGGATTGACTTAGGTCACACTATCTGTTTGCCATGTTTCACTCTGGCAATCTGATTTCACTGCACACTCATGGGTTTTTTTTTTTTTATTCAGATGGGCCTTTGATGGACTTGAGAAATATGTTCACCCAACAGACTCTTCACTTCATTCCTAGCAGATATGACAATCTTTTTCTTTATTTCCAACCCTGCCCTCTCCCTGTTTCTGACAACCACTTCCTACCCTCTTAGGAAGAGCAGAGCAGCTGCCAAGAATGCCTTTGGTTTCTTGTCCTTACTGCGAAAAAATCCGCACACCCTCCTTACATTTGCACCCTTCCCCTGCATCACGGAAAACTGAGCATCTTCTAGGGTCATTTTTGCAGACTTGTTGCCTCAACTACCTCATCTAACCTTCAGCCCTGTATGCTCTTGCTCCCCTGATCCCTTGGTGTCAGCCCATGAGCATTCCCTGCTCAAAAAAAGAATGTGTTTCCCTCAATCCTGCTGTTTGGGATTACCCTCTATGAGTCTTCTCAAACAACCCAGGTGACACAAGCTTAGTGGCCCTAACGTTACAGCCAGTAGTAAGTCTGCCACATGTGACAATGGCTCACCGTTGTCTTCCACACCTAGCCCTCTGGGTATGGTCACATTCTTTGGGGGTCTTCATCACTGAATATTTGACCGTCTCTTCTCCAGTCTCTGATCTCCACTCCATCCTGCACCGTACCTCCAGGGCTATCCCCTGGTGAACAGCTCGTTCTTTCTCCAGTAGCTTATGTTTCTGAGCTCCACAGCCATCTTACATGGTTGACTGCCCAGAGCTCATGTCTCTGAAGTGTTGACCTACATTATCTATGAACATTCCTACTTGGATGTCTTGCCAAGTGCCTCAAGCTCAAGCCAAGCCAAAGTCATTATCTTCCCATCCAACCGGTTCATTGTGGGGCCTTTCCCCCCTTGGCTTTGTGCCGTCATCCTTCCAGACGCCCTTTCTTGCCCTTGTACGTGCTCGAGCAGTTTTCAGATCCTATACACATTCCCTGCATTGCAGCTCTGTATGTTGCTGTTGTTTTCAGATCAACTTCAATCCCTCACAACAGCAATGAGCATCTCACTCCAGGTTCCTTCTCATTAGGCAGCTTCTTAGTGATGAAAGGTTAATTTTAAATCACAGTTGACCCATGTCATTTTCTGGTCCATAAATGCCAGTAAGTCCCTATTGTCCTACAATAAGAAGACAAACTTGATGTATAGAATCTAAGTCTTATCTGGCCTACCCTCAACCCTTTGTGACTTCTCTTTGCTGTGTTAATGCATATGGCTTATTTCCATTTAAAACTGTTTCCTAGTCTCTAACCACAACCACCTTTTCTCATTTCCAGATCTTTTCTTAGATTGTGTTTACCTCAAATACCATTCCTTTTTGCCCCTACATGTCATCAAAACCTTGACCAGCATTTCAAGTTTCCTTCGCCTTCACTGCTTCTGGGAAGCAGCACCCACTTTCCCCTTTGGAAGCTCCCACTGCTTGGTGCTTCTTACTGTCCTGAGCTTAGTTTTCCAAGAAACAAGAGAAATATGAGCATCTTTTCTTTGTCACCAGAGCCTGTAAGCAGGCCGGTGCCAGACTTCTTTGCATTTCTTCAGACAATGCTTCCTACACACAAAGACCACAGGAGCCAGCGTACTGTCTGTCTTTTTATGGCAATACTTTATGAGCACAGGAAACAACAAATTGAGTGACATCTAGAACAAGCTCCTTGCCTCACAGCAGAACAGTGACAAACAATTCGCTGATCAGCACCCAAGCACAAGCCACATTTTAAGGTAGATTTCCCAGCACACAGCACCTTCCAGTAGATTTTTCTAAAGACTTTGGGGGTTTTTTTTAGAGCAGTTTTAGATTCACAGCAAAACTAAGCAGATGGAACAGAGAGTTCCTAGCTCCTGTTCTGGCAGATGCACAGCCTTTCCCACTAGTGCATCCCCCATCAACATAGCACATGTGCTACAAGTGCTACCCATGGCCATCCTGTATTGAGACATCTTCATTACTCTAAGTCAATAGTTCACATTTGGGGAGAAAGCAGATGGCTGGGTCGGTAAAGTGCCTGCCATGAAGCCACTAGAACCTGAATTCAGATCCCAAGAACCAACGTAAAATGGTTGATATAGTGAAGCATTTGTGTTACTCCAGCCTTGGGCTGATGGACAGAGATGTGGAGAGAGGCAGATGAGGGGGCAGGTCCTGGAAGATCCTAAAGTTCATTGGCCAGCCATCCTAGCCAAACTGATGAACTTCTCAGTGACACACTGTCTCAGAAAGTTGGAAGGCAATGGAAAAAAAAGCCATCTGATGTCCACCTCAGAACCCCATACACCTATGCACAAATGTACATACATACCCCTCACACATGCACGTACAATACACATATGTGTATATCATACACAACACAAACATGGGAGTACACACACACACACACACACACACACACATATCATACACACATACAGCACAACACAAGCATGGGAGTGCACACACACAAAAAGAAAGTAGTTTGGGAAATTTACAAATTAGACAACTCATTCCTAAATAATCAATATATCAAGTAATTTTTAAAAGGAAAATTTGGAAGTACCTTGCAATGAACATCAACAAAATTAACACAGTGTGATAACATGCGTCTGTAACCCCAGCCTCTGAGAGGTACAGTTAGGAAGATCCTGATTCAATAGCATCCTCAGCTACATATCAAATTCAATGCTAGCCTGGGCTACATAATGCTTTGTGTCAAAGGCTGAACAGTGGTGACACACACAGTTAGTCCCAGCACTTGGGAAGCAGAGCCAGGCAGATCTCTGAGCTCAAGGCCAGCCTGGTCTACAGAGCGAGGTCCAGGCAGCCAGGGGTACAGAGAGAAACCCTGTCTGAAAAAAAAAAATTAAAAAAAAACTACAATAGAAATAAGTGAATCAGACAAGAGAGACAATGCATGAAATCAGAAGATAAACCTTTAGCTATACTAACAAGACAAGAGAATTTAAATCATTAAATTATCACTGAAAGGAGACATCACTACCAAACTTACAGAAATAAGAAGGATTTTAAGGCTGGTCATGGTGGCACATGCCTTTAATCCCAACATTCAGGAGTCAGGTGTAGGGGGATCTCTGTGAGTTCAAGGCTAGCCTTGTCTATGAAGTGAATCCAGGATAGCCAGGGCTACATAGAGGAACCCTGTCTTGAAAAACAAACAAACAAAGGATTTTAAGGAATAGCATGAGCAGTTATATGGCAATAAATGAGATGTTCTGAGTGTAATAAATTCTTGGAAATACAATTTTAACACATTCACACAATGGAGATGTATTTATCTGCCTGGCTTTAGACATGTGTTCCCAGAGAGTAAATGATGATAACACAGGTGTGTTCTCAATAGTGACTGATGGGCGGGCCTCTGCTTGTCCTCCATGTGTCTGCTCGCTGACTTCCTTTGCTAAACATGGCAATCTAACTCAAACAGCATACTTTCCCTCTCTTTCCCCTCCATCTCCCTTCTGGCTGTTGTGGGGGCTAACAGCTTGCTTGTTCTGCCATTGTACTCTCACACTCATGAAATTATCCCTGGGCTTAAAACAATAATTTTTAAAAAATCAGTAAGTTGAATAAAAGAACTTTGCCCTTTTCTTCTAAACCGCCACTGGGCAGTGGCTCGTTGCAAGGGGATACGTGAACAAATATGTTGCTTCTTTCCAGGTCAGCCATGCAGCCCACAGACTTGAGGAAAAGGAAGTTTCCCACCAAGGTGAAGCTTGCACAAGACTTTGCTAAGACAACCTATAATCAGTAAATGACCTAGAGTGATGAGCTGAGGAACATAACAGATTATGTCCCTCTGTTTATGAGCTTCTAGCAACCATTTACAAATCTGCACCTTTATGGGTTATGCAGGATGCTACAATCTTGTTTCAAAAGGATAAAACAGTCTTTTTAAATCAGCATTTTAGCCCAACCTCATAATTAACAACGTTTATAGATCCACTTTGGATCATTTGTTAGAGAATCCTATTTTAACAAGTAGAAGATATTAGATAAATACAAACCTTAGAAACTAAGATGATTGGCACTTGAAGGCAAAGCTTACTTATATCTTCACCAAATGTTAGAGTCTTTTAAGTCCTTGCTTGTGTGGGACATCAAGGTATAGTTGGGGTCTAACAACAAGTAATATGCTCTTGTTAGACCCAGCAGCAACATCTTATCTTAAGAAACCCACTTGTGTTTGCTGCTCCTAAACTGTTCAATAAGCTACTAGTGGCTGCTGAGTGCTGGGAGTGAAACTCATCCTAACAGAGATGTACTGTGAGTACAAAACACATTTTAATTCCAAAGACTTACAACAAAGAAATTGTAATGATCTCAAAAGGTTTATATCGCTCATATGTTGATAAATTTGGGGTATGCTGGGCTGAATAAAACACATTGCTAAAACAAATTTCATCTATTTCTTTTTGTGTTTTCATGTGGCTACTAAAACCTTAAGCTACACATGTGGCTATATTATCTTTGTCTTGGATACCAATGGTCTAGCCTTGGCACAGATGCATTGGCTATGCAAAGGAAGGACACCACAATGATAACAGATCTGCAGGCCAAGGGTTCAGATAAGCAGGAAGAATTCCTCATGGACAACTTGTGGGGAACAGAATCACCTCAGTTTCTTTTTTATTTTTCTTTTCTTTCTCTCCTTCTTTTGAGATAGGGTCTCACTATATCACTAGGTAGACTTAAACTCTCTTGGTCTTGAACTCATAGAGATCTTCCTGCCTCTTCCTCCTGTGTGCTAGGATTAAAAGCAAACATGCAGCTCTCCCTTTCCTTCTTTCTTTCTTTCTCCCTTTCTTTCTTTCTCTCCTTTCTTCTTTCCTTCCTTCCTTCCTTCTTTCTTTCTTTTAGTTTTGTTTTTTGAGACAGGGATTTTCCATGTCCTGGCTATCTTGGAACTCGCTCTGTAGACAAGACTGGCCTCGAACTCAGAGATCTCCTGACTCTGTCCCCCAAATGCTGGGAGTAGAGGCGTGCATCACCACCATCTGGTCTATCTCCATCATTCCTTGACCCAGGCAGTGTTCATAAAACTAAAGAGTTGGTTAGAAAGTTTAAAAAAATAATAAGTTACTACCAAAATAGTTGCTCAGGCTTGAACCTACCAAATTATAGTTTGATTCAGCTCCTCGAAAAGATGTTTGATATGTCCCAGTTTATGGCCTAATGACCAACATTACCAAGTTACCCCTTTCTGTGACTTAATGCCACATTTATGAACTCTTTTTTTCTTTTTCTTTTTGGTTTTTCAAGACAGGGTTTCTCTGGGTAGCCCTGGCTGTCCTGGACTCACTTTGTAAACCAGGCTGGCCTTGAACTCACAGAGATCCTTCTGCCTCTGCCTCCCGAGTGCTGAGGTTAAAGGCGTGTGCCATCATGCCCGGCCATCATGAACTTTTTTATCAACACTTATTTTCAACAGAGATGGGAACATTGAGGGGCCATCAACATCAATGGACTCAACTCTCCAGTAAAAAGCCACAGGCTCATGGAATAGATTCGTAAACAAGACCCAACATTTTGCTACATACAAGAAACACATCTCACTATTGAAGATAAACACTATCTCAGAGTAAAGGGCTGGGGAAAGGTTTTCCAAGCAAATGGACCGAGGAAGCAAGCTGGGTTATCAAATAAAATAGACTTTCAACTGAAGTTAATCAAAAAAGATAGGGAAGAGTACTACATACTCGTTAAAGGAAAAATTCATCAAGATGACATCTCAACACTGAACATCTATGCCCCAAATACAAGGGCACCCACATTTGTAAAAGAAACTCTTCTAAAGCTTAACACCCACATTGATCCCCACACATTAATAGTGGGAGACTTCAACAACCCACTCACAACAATGGTCAGGTCATTGAGACAGAAAACAAACAGAGAAATAATGAGCCTAACAGAGGTCATGAACCAAATGGACCTAACAGATATCTACAGAACGTTTCACCCAAACACAAAAGGATACACCTTCTTTTCAGCACCACATGGAACCTCCTCCAAAATTGACCATATAGTTGGACACAAAGCAAGCCTCGACAGATACAAGAAAATTAAAATAACCACTTGCATCTTATCAGACCACCATGGAATAAAGCTGGACTTCAACAACAACAGAAATAATAGAAAGCCTACACATTTATGAAAACTGAACAACTCTCTACTGAATGACCACTGGGTCAGGGAAGAAATAAAGAAGGAAATCAAAGACTTCTTAAAATCCAACAACAATGAAGGCACAACATACCCAAACTTATGGGACACAATGAAAACAGTGCTACGAGGAAAGTTCATAGCACTAAGTGCCTTCAAAGAGAAAATCGTGACAGCTCATATTAGCGAATTAACAGAACTAGAAGAAATGAAAAAAAAAAAAAGAAGCAAAAACTCCCAAGAGGAGCAGAAGGCAGGAGATCATCAAACTTGGGGCTGAAATCAACAACTTAGAAACAAAAAGAACTATACAAAGAATCAATGAAACCAAGAGTTGGTTCTTTGAGAAAATCAACAAAATAGACAGACCCTTAGCCAAATTAACTAAAAGACAGAGGGGGAAAAACCAAATCAACAAAATCAGAAATGAAAAGGGAGAAATAACAACAGACATTGAGGAAATCCAGAGACTCTTTAGGTCTTACTTTAAAAATCTGTACTCCACCAAATTTGGAAACCTAAACGAAATGGACAATTTTCTTGATAGATTCAACCTACCAAAGTTAAATCAAGACAAGTTTAACAGATTAAACAGCCCTATAACCCCTAAAGAAATAGAAACAGTCATTAAAAAATCTCTCAACCAAAAAAAAAAAAAAAAGCCCAGAGCCAGATGGTTTCAGTACAGAATTCTACCAGACTTTCAAAGAAGAGCTAATACCAATAATCTTCAAACTCTTCCACAAAATAGAATCAAAAGGAACAGTGACAAACTCATTCTATGAGGCCACAGTCACCCTAATTCCTAAACCACACAAAGACCCAACAAAGAAAGAGAACGTCAGACCAATTTCCCTCATGAATACAGACGCAAAAATACTTAATAAAATACTGGCAAACCAAATCCAAGAACACATCAAAAGTATCATACACCATGATCAAGTAGGCTTCATCCCAGGAATGCAGGGATGGCTCAACATGCGAAAATCCATCAGCATAATTCACTACATAAAAAAGCTGAAAGTAAAAAAACCACATGATCATCTCACTAGATTCTGAAAAAGCATTTGACAAAATCCAACACAACTTCATGCTAAAAGTCCTGGATAGAATGGGCATACAAGGACCATACCTAGAAATAATAAAGGTGATATACAGCAACCCAGTAACCAGCATCAAATTAAATGGAGAGAAACTTAAAGCATTTCCTCTAAACTCAGGGACAAGGCAAGGATGCCCACCGTTGCCATATGTCTTCAACATAGTACTTGAAGTTCTTGCTAGAGCAATAAGACAACTAAAGGAGAACAAGGGAATACAAATTGGAAACGAAGAAGTCAAATTATCCCTGTGATAGTATACATAAGCGACCCCAAAAATTCCACCAGAGAACTCTTACAGCTGATAAACACCTTCAGCAAGGTGGCTGGTACAAAATTAATTCAGAAAAATCAGAAGCCCTTCTTTATACAAAAAAAAAAAGGGCTGAGAAAGAATTAGGGAAACAACCCCCTTCACAATAGCCACAAAGAATATAAAATACCTGGGAGTAACTCTAACCAAGCAAGTGAAAGACCTGTACAACAAGAACTTCAAGCCCTTGAAGAAAGAAATGGAAGAGGACATCAGAAGATAGAAAGATCTCCCATGTTCATGGATAGGTAGGATCAACATAATAAAAATGGCTATCCTACCAAAAGCAATCTACAGATTCAATGCAATTCCTATCAAAATACCAACACAATTCTTTACAGACCTGGAAAAAGCAATTCTCAATTTCATATGGAACAACAACAACAACAACAAAAAAGCCCAGCATAGCTAAATCAATCCTGTACAATAGAAAAACATCTGGAGGTATCACCATCCCAGATTTCAAGCTGTACTACAGAGAAATAGTAATAAAAACAGCATGGTACTGGTATAGAAACAGACCAGTGGATCAATGGAATCGAATTGAAGACCCAGAAATGAACCCACACACCTATGGTCACTTAATTTTTGATAAAGAAGCCAAAACCATATAATGGAAAAAGGACAGCATCTTCAACAAATGGTGCTGGTCTAACTGGATGTCAACATGTAAAAGAATGAAATTAGACCCATACTTATCACCCTGCACAAATCTTAAGTCCAAGTGGATCAAAGACCTTAACATAAAGCATGACACACTAAATTAGAAAAGAAAGTGGGGAAAACCCTTGAACTCATTGGCACAGGTGACAACTTCCTGAACAGAACACCAACATCTCAGGATGTAAGACCAACAATCAATAAATGGGACCTCATGAAACTGAGAAGTTTCTGTAAGGCAAAAGACACTGTCCTTTGAACAAAACAGCAGCCTACAGATTGGGAAAAGATCTTCACCAACCCCACATCTGACAGAGGGCTAATATCCAAAATTTACAAAGAACTCAACAAATTAAATGCCAAGAAACCAAATAATCCAATCAAAAATTGGGGAACAGAGCCAAACTGAGAATTCACAAAGGAGGAATCCCTAATGGCTGAGAGACACTTGAAGAAATGCTCAGCATCCTTAATCATCAGAGAAATGAAACTCAAGATGACTCTGAGATTCCATCTCACACCTGTCAGAATGGCTAAGATCAAAAACTTAAATGACATCACATGCTGGCAAGGTTATGGAGAAAGGGGAACACTTCTCCATTGATAGTGGGAGTGCAGGCTTGTGCAACCACTATGGAGGTCAGTCTGGTGATATCTTAGAAAACTTGGAATAGCTCTACCTTAAGACCCAGCATAGCATTCTAGGTATGCATCCAAATGATTCCTCACCAAACCACAAGGACGTTTCCTCATCTAGGTTCATAGCAGCCTTATTTGTAATAGGTAGAAACTTGAAACAACCCAGATGTCCCTCAATGGGGGAATGGATAAAAAAAACTGTGGTACATCTACACAATGGAATACTACTCAGCCATCAGAAACAACGAAATCATGCAATTTGCAGCCAAATGAATGGAACTAGAGAAGCTCATCCTGAGTGAGCTAACCCAGACTCAGAAGGGTGCACATGGCATCTATTCACTTA
>CAJQZJ010032438.1:2759673-2770715 GCA_907164525.1 Lophiomys imhausi
TTTTTTTTTTTTGAGTTCTAGGGACTGAGACTTGGCTTAGTATGTCTCAGATGTTTCTGTTCTTCTAATTCCTAACCATGTTGCTGTTTCTCTTTACATAAAGGCCATTGTTCCACCTAAACAGGTTCATCTGTTTTCCATTGAACTTTTACGGGCTCAGGAAGTGAAATAAAGGCCCTTAACTAGACTTTAGGGCTACTCAAGAGGCTCTGCAAACACTGCACAATATGTCCAATTACCCAGAGGGGCTTCTTTATCAGATTTAGCACCCTCTGTACCTCTGCTATAGCCGTGTCATAAGCAAACTGGTACACAGTTTGTTAGCTACCTCAACGTGCTGCACTTTCCATCCCATGGAACTTTGTACTCAAGTCAGAAATTTAGTAAAAGGCTCAGTAGGTCCCTGCCTTAAGTCTTTGAAATTTGCTGTGTCCCCTGAAGAGGACACAACCTTCCAAGTTCTTAGGGCACACAGATGAACTTGGTGAAAATATTGAGGAGGTCCGGGAGCCTGTTCAGCAGGTGATGAGAATGCTCCTCCCCCTGTAACATATCGATTTCAATGCTACACCTCATTTCAGTTTCTCTCAGTCTGAAGTCCACACTGATCATAATAATGTGCCTTCCAAGTTAAAAAATAAAAATCCTGAGTGCTCATATACTCAGGCCAGCTGTTTAAAATAAAAAAAAAAAAGATGGTTCAGTGTTGAAGAACATTTTCTATATTTGAAGAGGACTTGCATTTGGATCCCAGATCCAATGTCCTTTTCTGGCATTGATGGGCAATGCATGCATGAGATACACTAGCATATATACAGGCAAAACGTCATAAACATAAGGTAAGTCTTAAGACTTTAAAATTAAGGAAGGGAAAGGGTTAGGGTCTAAGAAAGGAGGTACAGGTGCCGAGTCTAGCACAGAGAATGGCAAAATAAAGTCCTTGGAAAAACAAAAAAAAACAAGGCAAGAAGATGAGTGAAGAAGAAGATGGGTTTCCAGCAAAAACAAAACAAACAAACAAAAAACGAAAAGCTTTCTTCTCAGTAGCCTGTGGAACGTTCTCCAAATTGAGCACATATTATGAAACAAAGCTAGTCTCAGCAGACAAGAGACAAAGTAAAACTGTTCATTCTATCGCCATGGATATAGTAAAACTGGATGCAAACAACAATACAAACAGAAGAAAGTATACATGCCCAGGAATTCCTGGCCAATTCACTACTGAATGAAAATTGCATCAAGAAAGAAAAAAAAGCTGGGCGTGGTCTGCACACCTTTAATCCCAGCACTCGCACTCGGCAGGCAGAAGCAGGTGGATCTCTGTGAGTTCAAGGCCAGCCTGGTCTACAGAGTGAGTCCAGGACAGCCAGGGATACACAGAGAAACCTGTCTCGAAAAACAAAACAAATAATAATAATTTAAAAATAATATAAACAGGTCCTCACAAAACTAAAAAAAACTTTGGTACAGCAAAAGACACCAACATTCAAACAAAGCAGCAGTCTACAGAATGGGAGAAGACTATGTTACTACATCTGACATAGGGTTGGTATCCAGAATATATAAATAACTAACAACTGGACAACAAGAAAACAAATAGCTCAATTTAAAATTCACTTTAAATTGAGGTTTAGAACTAAATAGAGAATTCTCAAAAGACAAAACACACTTTGGATGAAAAGCACTTTAGAAATGTTCAACATCCTTTGTCAGCAGGAAAATACAAATCAAAACTACTTTGAGAGTTCATCTCACTCCACTCAGAATGGCCCAAATCAGCAAAAGCAAATGTACATGCTGATGAGGATTTGGGGGAAGGGGAACACTTGTTCATTGCTGACGGGAGTGCAAACTGGTACAGCCACTATGGAAATCAGTGTGGAAGTTCCTCAGCAAGATGTAATTACATCTACCTCAAGACCCAGCTATATCACTATTGGGCATCTGCACGAGGACACATCTTAATACAGACATACTTACTCATTCGAGTTCATTACTACTCTATTCATAATAGCCAGGTATTAGAAGCAGCTTAGAGGCCCATTAATTGACGAATGGATAATGCAGATGTGGTACATTTGCACCGTGGAATATTATTCAGTTGTTAAGAAAAATGGAATTTGAGGATAAATGGATATAGCTAGAAACAATTTATTCTGAGTAAGGTAACTCAGACCCCAAAAGACAAATATTGCACGCTTTCTCTTATATTCGGATGTTAGATTTTGAACTTTAGATCATAATAACCACAGAGGTTAGGTGTCTAATAAGGAACCAGGGAGAAAGAGGGGATCTTGCAAGGAAGGAGAAATAGAATACAGTGTTATAACAGAGATATAGGGAAAGTAAAAGAGGAGGATTAAATGGGAAGGGAGATGGAAGGGTACAGTAAGGAGGGAACATGCGGAGGGAAGCCAATGCTAAAAGCACTTTGTAAAGCCATATGGAAAAATACTACATATAAGTATCCTAAAAATATATACATGTATGAAAGTAATTTTAATGAAATTACCATATAATCAGAAAGACAATGCCCCAACTAGTCATCTTATGCTGCCAAGTAAAACCTCCAGTGCCAGGAATGGGTTACATCTTGTTGAGTCATGTTGATCAAAGGGATTCATAGACCTCTCCCCCAAAGACCACAGGCTATTCCCAAGGCTACCTTCCACAGCCTGATTGTAAGGTCCTATTAGCTGAAGACACCAATAACTTGTTCCTTTGGACATGGAGAACTCAAACTGGTGTCCAATTAGAAGCTTCACTCCTGCTGACTAGCATCCATGGTTCTTTGCATGCTACTGGAGGAGAAAAGTATTCATAAGTATCACCCAGCTGCAAACCCTGAGACCTACAACAGAAACCTACTGCAAGATATACTGGTGGAATAATGGTACAAATGCAAAGGGAGTTGCCAACCACTTCACTGTTTGATCTTAGGCCCACTCCTTGAGATGGAATCCACACATATCCCTGCTAGGGTGGCCAAGAACCTGAGACTACATAAGTCATAGGGTCCATAAGTTAGGGAGCCTAGGAGAAAACCTACTGCTATTATTCTGCTAAAAGGATTCCTAATGATCTATTGCTATAGCATAGATCAGCACATTGCCGGGTCCTAATCAGAGAAGCTTTTTCTTGACGTAGATGCTAATTAACACCACAGAGACCCACAACTGGACAATGTGTAGAGAGTGAGAGACTTTGGAGCACTCCTAACTGGAATGCCTTTATCAAACCCCTCCCCTCAAGGCTCAGGGATCTATGCAGAAGAGGAGGCAGAAAAACTGTAAGAGCCAAAGTTGATGGGAAACAGCATTTTGCAGACACAAGAGGACTGATACATATATGATACATATGCACAAGGCCTGCACAGGTTCAAACCAGACAAAAATCCCAGAATTGAGAAAAGATGTGGACACAAAGCCTTATCCTTAACCAAGAAAAGATTTGTAACTCATACCTGTTTGGAAAGGGGAAACCAGTTTTCTATAATGGAGTGTCACTGGGTATATTAAGCAAGCATCAGGGTAGGCTGTAAATAACTTTTATTCGCCTGATGCAATTGCTGTGTTGGAGGCTCACTGCTGAATAAGCTCACCCTTTCTAGTTCTTTCTGAATTCTGGCTGGCTGGTTCAACTCAGCTGTTCTGGAAAAAACTCCTCTCCAAGCTGACTGACTCAAACTGGCTTCTTTCCACTTCTGTGACTGAATTGCTCTGCTTGGCCTCAAACTAACTGTAGCAATCTGTTTTAATCTTTCTCTCTCTCTCTTTGGTTTTTTGAGATAGGGTTTCTCTGTGTAGCCCTTGACTGTCTTGGAACTCACTCTGCAGACCTTGAACTGGCCTTGAACTTACAGAGAACTGCCTGCCTCTGCTTCCCAAGTGCTGGAATTAAAGGCGTGCATCACCACACCCAGCCATTACAGACAGTTTTGAGCTGCCATGTGAGTGCAGAGATTTGAACTCAGGTCCTTTGGAAATGTGGAGCCTGACTGAATCCATCTTGAAAAATGATTCCATTTCATATTAAGTTCGACTCAGAGCTGATCTCCAGTTCCTGAACAACAACAAAATATACCCGACCTTGTATTCCAGGGGTGTTGTTCCCTTGTCATCACCAGACAGCTCACTCTGAGAAAGCACCAAAAAGTCTAAACAAACTTTCTGATGGTCAAGCTGACCACAGCTGGTTAGTCAGCAACAATGAGCCAATCAGAAATGGACATGACTAGCTACCCAAATGTCATCCAATCATATGGTAAAGAACCTGCTTCTTTGTCTCAGACTCCATATAAACTCTGTGCTTTTAGGTCTGGGGGCTCTCAACTCGAACTGCTGTGTCAGTGAGTGTTGGGAGTCCAAGCTCTGAGTTTGAATAAACAACCCTCATGTATTTACATCGGAGTTGGCTCCTGGTTGGTCTTTGGGGTCTGGAGAACAGGGCAGAAAAGAAGAGCAGCCAGTGGTCTTAACCTCTCAGCCATCTCTCCAGTCCCCTGTTCTAATCTTCTGGCTCCTTCTCATCCTCTGAGTCATCTGTCTTCACCTGTGTCTAGCTTGTTCTTTCTACAACCTGTTTCTGTAAAACTGAAACTGCCCCCCCCCCGTGCTGTTCTCAAGTTGTTTCTCTTTTCTCTTTATTCTCATGAGAGTTGGGCATATCTTTTTTTTTCTCTCTTTTTTTTTTTTTTGGTTTTTCAAGACAGGGTTTCTCTGTGTATCCTTGATTGTACTGGACTCACTCTGTAGACCAGGCTGGCCTTGAACTCACAGAGACCCGCCTGCCTCTGCCTCCCGAGTGCTGGGATTAAAGCATCACCACACCGGGCTAAGGGTGTAACCTATCTCTGACTCTTTTTGTCATATCTTTCTCTGATTTGTCACTTTGTCTGCCCCTCAATTAGACATCACTTTCAAACATGGCCTGCTTCCTTCTTCAAACTAACCTTACCTACATTGTTAGGGACTAAAGGTGTGTACTCAGGGTGTGTCTGTATACCAGCAAGAGGGATTAAAGGTGTGTCATTCCAGCCAGATCACACAGACCTAGAAAGTCTTTGGGTGTGATCCCTTTCCAGAGCAGCCATGTTGCTGGATTAAAATTCCCATGCCCAGTAACAGTCGGCTAACACAAAACAAACTCCGCATTTTTTGTGTGCTTTTTGTTTTGCTATTTTTTTTCTTACTGACTTTGTTTGTTTTGATCTTCATTTTCTGTTTTAGTTTTGAGAGAGAGATCATGAAGTTGGGTGGGCAGAAAGGTGGGGAGGATCTTGGAGGAGTTGGGGGAAAGAAAGAATATGCTCAAAATATATGAAAATAAATAAATAAATAGTCTGAAGTCTCTTCTGAAATGCAAAACAATCTCTTCATTTGGAACTCCAGTAAAAATTTTTTTAAAAAATAAGTTACATACTTTCAACATATAATTGTGTGTAGTAAACATTCTCACTTCAAAGGGGAAGAATAAGGGCAAAGTTAGGAAATGCAGGACCAAAGCAAGACTGAAACCAAGCAGAGCAAATACTAATCCCCCTATAATCCCGCACTCGGAGGCAGAGGTGGGTGTCTGGTCTACAAAGTGAGTCCAGGACAGCCAGGGCTGATATACAGAGAAACCCTGTCTCAAAACCCCAATAAAATAAAATAAAATAAAATAAATATTTTTTTTTTAAGTTTGTAACTCCAGTTCAGGGGATATCCAAGGGCACCAAACACACACGGTTCACAGACATAAGCCTGCCAAACACCCACATAAAAAAAATAAATGTGAGTGGGAGAAGAGACTCAACTTCAAAGCGACTCATAGATTTAACTTGGGCTGTTTCTCAGACCACAGAAGCCATCCAAAATACAAGAGAAAGAGGTTCAACGTAAAACATGTAGTCTGAGCAGCAACAACCTACTTGCTGTAATTATAGACCTTTGTACAAAGAAGACAAATGGTCAATCAGAAATCAAAGCCCTAAACATCTTTTCCAACTCCTTAGTGGTTTGTTTGGTGGAAATAAAGAGATGAACAAAATATGATTTCACAAATCACACAGCTTACTGCTGCACAAAGGGAACTTTTGCCTTTTGCTCACACTGATTAAAGAGGGAGAATAGCATGAGCAAACCTCACAGGGAACACACTTAGTAGATGTGGCTTGATCATCCGGTGAATGAGTTTTGGAATTACGAGTTCAGTTGCTCCATCAGGATAGAAGCAGGCCTCTGTGGACGGTCCAGTCAAATTAAAGACTTATAAGTGGTTCTCAAGAGAACCTGGTTTGACCAATAGAGCAGAAATCTGTGAGGATCCCTGAGGCTCCTCAGAGGTAGAGGACAATGTGAGTCGGGTGTGGGACACAAGTTGAAATTCTGTCACAGCATAAAGTTGTGTGTGTGTCTTCAGAAAAGTGCCTAACCACATATAGCTGGCTATAAGCTCTTAACGTGTCCAGTTCTTAGGTTCAATTATATTTTGACATTCAAAAGCTCCTACATGAAGTTATTTTAAATTTATTTTGATATCTGGTAACTCTTATATGACCTGTGATGTTCCTTCAGCGGTAAGGAGTGATCTCACATATTTATTGGGGTCTGGTAAGGCTTCATATTCTTCAAAGAAAGGGGAAATACCTTTCAAGTTCGGGGTCAAACCTCAGCTCTACCCTCTCCCCACGCCCAAGTTTTTACCGGAGCAAAAAGTTATGATACATGTATCTCTGTTTAGTGTGCTCAGATCATTTAATGGTACACACACACCAAAAGCAAAACACCCACTATGTGATCATAGGACTATTTATCAGCCAGTATTTATTTCCAAACAAATCATTTTCCTTTTTTTTTTTCTTCTGAAGTGCCTTCGTCTGTATCCAAACAGAAGCCTTCGCGTTACACATAAACTAACGGAAAGGGTTGATACTAACCCTTGAGAGAAGAGCAACAACCAAATCTATTACAAAGTTGGTAACAAAAGGCATGCGGACAACTAGAGGCCGGCTTTGGTTTTTTTATTTTTAATTTTTTTTAAGTGGTTTAGATTGCCCGGGCCTTTGCCGTGTGCCTTGGGCAGTCAACTCCACCCTCTGGGAGATTTTACACAACCGCACCCCACGCTTGCCAGCCCGAACCGCACAAACTTCCCCAGACTCGGTCACCAGGGCCACCGGGTTGTACAACTTCGCACAACACACACCAACAACTAACGGCAAGCTCCGTCGCGGCCGCCCACCGCCCGGCGGCGCAGACCCTCGCGCCTGCGCACAGCTCACGGCCGCGGGCGCGGTCCCGCCCCTTCCGTCGCCACGCCTCCACGCTCGTTAACGCCCCTCCGGGTGCGCGTGCGCCGCGGGCCCGCCCCCTGCCGTGCTTGGCGGTCTTTCCTCCTTCTCGGTCTCTGTCCGCAGAGCGGCGGGCGGCCTGGAGCGAGTGCGGTCGCTCTGTGTCTGCGCTCTCTTCCCCAGCAGCCCGGCCGGGCGGCCATGGCGGCGCGGCGGCGGCAGCCCGCGGCTTGCGTGGGAGCTCGGGACGCGCTGGCGTGGCTGGCGCTGGCCCTGTGCGCCCCCGGGGTAGGCGGCGGGGCGCTCGTGTGGTACTCGGCCACGGTGGGCATAGAGTACGTGCATCCGCAGACGAACCTGACGGTGTGGAGCGTGTCCGAGAGCGGCCGCTTCGGCGACAGCTCGCTCAGGGAGGACAAGCAGGGCCTGGTGGGCGTCCCGCGCGCGCCGGGGGACGCGGAGGGCTGTGCACCCGACACGCGCTTCGTGGCGCCCGGCAGCCTCGGCGGCGCGACCTGGGTCGCGCTGGTGGCACGGGGCGGCTGCACCTTCAAGGACAAGGTGCTGGCGGCGGCGCGGAGGAACGCCTCGGCGGTGGTGATCTACAACCAGGAGCGCTACGGGAACGCCACCGAGCCCATGTCGCACGCCGGTGAGCAGGCCGGGCGCCGGGCAGCCCGTGGGGCCCGGGCGATCCTGGTGTGGAGAGGGACGTGCGTGCGCACGCTGAATTGGAGCTTCACCTCGGGAGGGTGGGAAGGCAGGGGAGTAGCGCCAGAGGGAGGTCCTGTCAGGCGCGCAAGGTCTCCGGATTCTTAAGTCACAGGTCTCCTAAGGTCGGCTCACCGTTTCCCAAAGTTGGATGGGTGATAAGTCTGCTGTGGGAATGGAGACTAACGCACTCCAGGGTCGCATCGTCTCTTCACCAACCTAAGGTGAAGGCTTGGTGGCTCTTCTTTATAGTTTCTTCATCTTGACGAGGCGTCTCTGGGTATTTTCAAAACCGTGATACGGAAAACCTAGGCTTTCTTACCGTAGTTTCTCTAACGACATTTGTAGGGCGATCACACTCTCTCACTGTATTTGGACAGTTCTGAGTTCAGATGAAATCTTTTTACTGTATTCATTGAAGGAAAGACCGTGCTACCTCTCTCAGGAGGCCGGTCCTAAACACACTGTTCAGGAACAGCAGGTTGCACTTCCTACAGGGATGAGTTTGCAAAATACCATCCTTGGGACTATTTTCATCGGGGGCCCAGCGTTTGATTGTATTTCTGTTATGCCTTCTAAGATCACATTAGCTTTACAACATCACACAGTTGACTCATGAATTTCCTGTAATTACAGTTTCTGTTTTAAGTTTCTGCCATTACTAAGACATCCTTTTTCCTGTACTGCATTTGTTGTTGTTTTGGCGTGAATGCAGCACAGAATTTATAACATGAAAATAGAAAAGTAGCCTTGGGTTTGGCCATTTTTATAGGTTGGTAGTGATGGCCATTTGATGTCTGGGAAGTGATCTCCACAATTCTAAAAGAAGGTTGACTCCAATTAGAGAGGAATGGGAACAAATTGTAGGAGATAGTAGAGTGGAGTAGGTGAAGGTAAGGAGTATTTAAATTTTCATTAAAGTAATCTAGAAAGGAGAAATGCCTGAAGAACACAAGATTCGGCTGCAGACGACAGTGGTGGGTGAGAATCAGTACAGATGTCCCTGTGATGGTGTTGGGCCATTCACTGTCTTTGGGTCACTTACTCCAGCCTGATTGTTGTTATCCACATGCCATTTCCACAAGACTCACGGAAGAACTTAGCATTACAGATATATCCCATCTGTTGTGGTCCCAAGTTCATTTCTGTCAGTGAAAGTCGGTGTACTGAACCTGACTCCTTGATGTTGGGTGTGTGCATTTCTGGATACATACACAACTTAATACAGACTTTTTGTTTTAAATGACAGGCTCATCACCCTACAATTTTCTAACTCTACCCTGCCACATTTTTTGATAATGACATTAATATCCTCCTGGGCAGACAACGCTTGTTCTAAACATGGCTCAGCAACCTTTGTTGTTTATATTGTTGCCATAATTTATCCAGACCCAGAAAAACATTCCAATAATGTTAATTAGAATCTTCATTGGAGGGACACTTCTTTTCCCATTATCTGACTCCTTTCTTTTTTTTTTTTTTTGTTTTTTGTTTTTGGCTGTCCTGGACTCACTTTGTAGACCAGGCTGGCCTCGAACTCACAGAGATCCACCTGCCTCTGCCTCCCGAGTGCTGGGATTAAAGGCGTGCGCCACCACGCCCGGCTATTCTGACTCCTTTCTAGCCTTCTTAGCATAGTAATAATTCTGAGATTCTTTTTAAAGGGAAAATTAGCTCCTTTTGAAAAATGTGTGAAAGTACTCAGGAATTGAGTGACCAAGTCTTCCTCAGGGCCCTTTAAGGTAGATCCCTAACTCCATTGTTATAGTAAGGAAACATATTCAAAAGCATTTTAATGCTTGGTTCAGGTTATGGTGACTTGTAGGATGTTTGGCTGCATTCCTGCCTTCCCACAGTTGTAACAACCAGAAATGCTTTGAGATTTTGCCAGAACTTCAGGGAGCAACAAAATTATTTAGCATTTTGAACCACTGACTTACAAGAAGATTAATTTGGTAGTGGTGTGATTGATAAACAGGAAGAGCTGGAAACAAAGTTTGATTCTCTGGTTGCAGACACTGCAGAGATGGAAAGGTTGGTTCTCATAGAACTCGTCGCTTTGAGGAGAGTTAAGATGAGAGAAGCCACTCTGACTGTCTTTAAATTTGGCTGATATTTCATGTAAGGCCACTGAGACTGTTTACAGTTAGGTTGGTTTCCTCTGTTTAGTCAGAATGTAGCTGAAGCCAGAAAACCCACGTCTTCGTGCAGATGTGTAACACCAGCTTCTATGGGACAGGTGGGAGTGTGCTTCTGAAGTTGGATCTGATAATCTTCCTAAGTTGTGGGAGAACTTCCCAATCTTTTGAAACTCATTGTTCCTCTTGCTGGAATCTAGCACTAGACAGTGTTTAAATCATCATTGAAATTGGGGATTTCAAAGAATCTGCTTTAAGATTACGCTCTCTCAGAATGGCAGTAAGGACTTACAGTTATACCTAACATTCTGGTTTTAGTAGATTTAAATTTAACATCCGCTTTGGGCCAAGTATTGAACCTGCTCAGAGTTGGAAATACCTAAGACAAATGCCTGCCTGTGAAGGTTTATGATCTGTCAGTAGCAATAAACCTAACTTTCCAAGTCAGAAGAGTTAACTGAATTACAGACACGGGTGCTTAGAAGCCTAGATCACAGGTGTTGATGATAAAAGTTGTAAAAATTATCTTGGCCAAGATCGGTAAAGGTAGATAAAAGCTGAATCACTGAACTTTTAGAATTGGCCTTACTGTAGTTAGGTTAATAAGTAACATGCTCCTAGCTGAAATTTTGGCTTGGCTTTTCAAGAATGGTATTTTACATCCTTGAATGTTATTTACTAATAAGTGCTACTTGTCAGAGGGCTTGAAAAAAAATCAAGGGGGTTTCAGAGATACTGAAGAACATGAGGCTTGGTCAATTAATCTGGTTGCCCGAATGTTTCTGCAGACATTTAGAAAAAGCGGCAAAGGTGACACCACATTGCAAACCTCAAAGACAATTCAGGTTTTTGTTTTTGGTTTTTTTTTTTTAATCTTTTTTTATTTCTTCAAGTTACATCTCAATCGCAATCCCCTCCCA
>CAJQZJ010032438.1:2777272-2791004 GCA_907164525.1 Lophiomys imhausi
CACATTGCACCATCGAGCCGTTTCCCAGCCCTTAGACACACTAGTTTTACCTGCTCTTTTTCATTTAGATGGCTTAACTTCAACTTAGTTCAAACTAACTGAAGGAGGCAATTCAGTACACTGATTGGTATTGATAAGTGAATCTAAACCTTTTTTCTGATCCTGGAGATAGAAACCAGCCTTTTGACTCGAGGTGAGCTGTTCCCCTAGCTCTAAACATTTTTTTTTTTTTTTTTAAGTTTTTTTTTTTTTTTCGAGACAGGGTTTCTCTGAATATCTCTGGCTGTCCTGGACTCGCTTTGTAGACCAGGCTGGCCTCGAACTCACAAAGATCCGCCTGCCTCTGCCTCCCAAGTGCTGGGATTAAAGGCGTGCGCCACCACCGCCCGGCAAGCTCTAAACATTTTTAAAGTGACAGTGGGAAGTACAGCTATAGTTTTCAATTAATGTCGCCCTATTTTGGTTTCTGGGCTTGAAACTTTGAGAAGTGGGAAGTGAAAAAATTCACAAGTTTTCTATAAGGAAGCTTTTTTTTTTGACAGACATAATAATGCATATTTAATCCCAGCATTCAGGAGACAGGCAGGAGGAGGAATTCGGGGCCCACTATTGAGACACTGTCTCAAAAATTAAGAAGAGTATACTCAACACCAAAAGGAGCCTCATGCTTTTATGCACTTATACCTTAATGGGGTGAAGAACTAGAGAGACGCCTTTGCACCCATCCTCTTTGTCTCAAATCCCTGCTTTTATTCGTGTTGGATTCTGTCCTACTGACATAGGGACTGATCTCATTGAGAGATTCTGGAATCTGAAATTATCGGGACATCTGTTAGGGTGTCTTGTTCTGACAATGAGAATCCTTTCTTTGTTTCCCCCTCCCCCAACCCCCAGACATTGTTCCTCTGTGTGATAGTCCTGGCTCTCACTCTGTAAACCAGGCTACCTCTGACTCACAGAGATCCACCTGCTGGGATTAAATGCATTCGATGCCTCTCCTGGCCCTTTCTTTGTCTTTCAGAAGATTTTGTTTGTTTAGGTTTTCAAGACAGGGTTTCTCTGTGTCTGTCTGGCTGTCCTGGACTCTGTAGTCCAGGCTAGCATTGAACTCACAGAGTTCTGCCTGTCTCTGCCTCCCCAGTGCTGGGATTAAAAGCGTGTACCACCATGCCTGGCCATTACAGACAGTTGTGAACTGCCATGTGGGTGCTGGGTTTTGAACCCGGGTCCTTTGGAAGAGCAACCAGTGCTTTTATCCGCTGAGCCATTTCTCCAGCCTCAAATTTTATATTCCTTTTAATCACTAAAGGCTTAGTAGTTCAGGACACTGGCTACTCTTCCAGAGGACCCAGATTCAATTCCCAGCACCCTTGTGGCAGCTCACAATTGTCTGTAACTCCAGTTACAGGGCACCTGACACCCTCTTTTGGACTTCACAGTCACCAGGCACACATTTGGTACATAGACATGCTTGCAGAGAAGACACTAGTCTGTATAAAATAAACATTTTAAATTAAATTTTAGGTCACTGAATAAAATGTCTTTACTGGTATTCCATCATGTTTATATATGATTACATCTAAGTTTCTGGATACAGATATGCTGGAACAAATCAACTGAATTTCATTCAGTCTTTTTTGATAGCCGTGGTTTCCCATATAAGGTTAATTCCCCTCCCCCTCTCTCTGCCCCCTTCTCTCATCCTCCGCCTTCCACACACACACAGACACACACACAGTATACAAATACGCTGACTTGTGCATGTTGCCGTAGAATAAATGAAACGTATGTCTTTGCTGATCTTACAGATAGCTGAAACATGTCTTCATATGTTTAAAACTAACTTCCTGAGATGATGCTGACGGGATTCCTGCAGGTGATGGAGTGGTACAGGTGTAGACGGTGGTGCTTAATCAGTCTTTAAGCCACCGAATTGTGCCATAGAGCAGGTGATTTTTTTTTTTTTTGGTGTTTGAATTATTTTCTCAGCAAAGCAACCATTTTTCTAAAACTTACACTTTCCTGAAAATTAACTTCTTCCTTTGTTTTCTGTTGTTCTTTCTCTTATAAGAAACTAGTGTATTGGCCAGGCAGTGGTGGCGCATGCCTTTAATCCCTGCACTTGGGAGGCAGAGACAGAGACAGGAGTCCAGGATACCGGGGGCTACGTAGTGAGCTGGTGATTCAGGGGAAAAAGTAGTAGAGTTCTCATATTCCCTCTTCTTTTTCCTTTGTGTGGTCCTGGCTGTCCTGGAACTCACTCTGTTGTAGACATTCCCTAATTCTTTTTTTTTTTTTTTTTGGTTTTTCGAGACAGGGTTTCTCTGTTTTAACAGCTCTGGCTGTCCTGGACTCGCTTTGTAGACCAGGCTGGCCTCGAACTTGCAAAGATCCGCCTGCCTCTGCCTCCCAAGTGCTGGGATTAAAGGCGTGCGCCACCACCGCCCGGCTGACATTCCCTAATTCTAATGGGCATGTTTGAAGCATTTTATATTCATATTCATAAGTGAAATTAATCTGTGTGATCCTTTTACTTTTTATTGCCATGTTTGGTTTTATAGTTCTGGGCTTTGAACCCAGGACTTGTACATACATGCCAAGCAAGTACTCTACCGTTGAACCACAGCCGAAGCCCTTGGGTTTGTTGTTTGATACAGGGTCTCACTCTGTAGCCCGGCTGCCCTTCATCTACTATACAGTCCAGGCTTAGCTTAAAACCCAGAGTCTGCTGTCTCCACCTCTGGGTTAGAGGCCTGGAAGTGTCCTTTCCTTCCTTTTAATTAGCTGCCAAACAATTTAAATACCACTGATATTTTGTGCTTCTTTAAAGGTCTGATGATAAATTCATCTGTGAATCTGAGGTGTCCTTGCTTTGGGGAGAATAGTTCATAGTGATTTTCTTACTTAAGTCAGCCTATTTTCTCTCTTGGAAGCAGTTTTGGCAGTTGATGTTTTTCTGAAAATTACTCGTTTTTACTGAAGTTTTCAAGTGTATATGTTGATGAACATACTCTTAATTTTACCTGACTTTTATCTTCCTTATTCATTTCTTTGTTCTTCTGTGCAGGAACAGGAAACATAGTCGTCATTATGATTAGCTACCCAAAAGGACGAGAGATTTATGATCTGGTACAAAAAGGAATTCCAGTAAAAATGACCATAGGGGTTGGTACCCGTCATGTGCAGGAGTTCATCAGCAATCAGTCTGTGGTGTTTGTGGCCATTGCACTCATCACGATGATGATTATCTCATTAGCATGGTTAATATTCTATTATATAGAGCGTTTCCTGTATACTGGCTCACAGTTTGGAAGTCAGGTAGTTATGGATTCATTTTAATTTTAAAATGATAGCTCATAAATACAGTCTATACTCTTTGAAGTTACCTTTTTTTTGGTTTTTAGAGAAAGGGTTTCTCTATGTATCAGCCCTGGCTGTCCTGGACTTGCTTTGTAGACAAGGCTAGCCTCGAACTCACAGAGATGCAGTGCTGGGATTAAAGGTGTGCACCACCACGCCCAGCTTGAAGTTACATTTAACCACACTAATTTCAGTTTGCTCTTTTAAGTATTCATATGAGCGATACAATTTTTAATTGGAATGTATTTTTAAGTCTCGGGGGCACTTTTTGTAACTTTGGCTCCTAAAGGTACCCAGACCATCTTTGTCTTTCTATAGATAGAGGACTAGCAAAAGGCATGTGACAGCATGAACACATATGACCCTGTTTTCTGACTTGCTGAGGAGCAAAGAGGAAGGACCTGCTTTGTGTCCCCTGGAGTAGCTGACCAGCCCTTTCTCAGTAACAGCAGAGAGAAGGGCAGAGGCTTCCTGTGGCTCACTCAGTCCTCATGCACAATAGACTTCCTGGCCTGATAACTAGGCAGGACTCTTTTCTCTTGGGAGTTATTGATGGAAAGTGGATGGTACCTTCTTCCTGGGCGTCTTTTTTTTTTTTTTTTTTTGTGACACTTCAAGTGTAGGTGTTTTCTAGTGTGCTGAATAACAACATATGTTTAGAGTCTGTTTCCCCAGTTCTATTATCAACCTCACAAAAAGGGGGTTGTTTTTGTTTTTAATTTTTTAAAAAGATTTATTATGTGTACAGTGTTCTGTCTGCATGTATGCCTGCAGGCCAGAAGAGGGCACCAGATCTCATTATAGATGATTGTGAGCCACCATGTGGTTGCTGGGAATTGAACTCAGGACCTTTGCAAGAGCAGCCATATCTTAACCATATCTCCAGCCTGCAGGGTGTTCTTTTTCAGATACGGAATTAAAAGCAACTATTTCTGGGCTGGGGATATAGCCCTGTGGTACGGTATTTCCTTAGCACTTGTCAGGCCCTTAGACTTTATCCTACTACTGTAAATTAGTAAGTAAATAAAAACATTCTTAGCTGGGCTTGGTAGCTCATGCCCATAATCCTGGGTTGCTTTGAGCTCAAGGCCAATCAGGGCTTTAGAGTAAAGTATTGTTTCCTAATAATAATAAGAAATGCTTATCAAGTAGCTTATATGGCTCTTTTATATATTAAAAGTTTTTTTCTGTGTTATTTTCATGCATTGTAACATGTGAGTTACTTTAAAAACTATTTAATAATACTGTTTTCCTCCCCAAGAATCATAGGAAGGAGACTAAGAAGGTTATTGGCCAGCTCGCACTACACACCGTAAAGCACGGAGACAAGGTAATGTTCTCATGGTGCTTTGTCCGTTTCAGACTGGAGCGTGTTTGTGACTTGGAGAAGTATTTCCTTCCCTGTTACTGTTCGGCAGTAACAAACATGTGATGCTTTGTAAGCCTTCATGTCTGTGTTTCCTATTGTAAAGAGAGTTGACAGAAGTATAATGAATGAAGAGGCCCTTACGGCAGCCATCAGTCACATGTAAACGAACTACAGTTACAGGCTAGGTCTGTAGCCCAGTGGTAGAGCTCATGGTTAGCACACATGGGGTCCTGGATTGACTCTAGCACCCCACCTCCCAAAAAGGACAATGAGTTAAATTTGATTTAAAAGCTAGTTCCTAAATTGTATGGGCTTAGTGATAATAATGTACCAGTATTCCTGTCTTTGAAAGTCCCAGTAGGCCAAGGTGAATGACTATAAAGATGTTACACATTTAAAAAGTATGCGCCTGGAATATGAAAATCCATTCTTTTGTACCTGAGTCTGTGTGTGCAGTCTTTCCAAGCCCCTCAGTTACAGGGAGAAAATACTGAACATCTGGGTTTGTTTGCTTGCTTGCTTGGTCGATTGTTTTTTTTCGGGAAAGGGTTTCTCTGTGTAACCTTGGCTGTACTGAAACTTGCTCTGTAGACAAGGCTGGCCTCAACTTCAATAGAGATCCACCTGCCTCTGCCTCTTAAGTTCTGGGATTAAAGGTGTGTGTCGCTGCCACCTCCCAGCTCTTAATAACTCTTACACACGGTAGCATAGTGGAATTTTAATAGTTGGTGCAAGGTACTTATTTCTTACAATGAAAATCAGCAAGAAAGTTTCCAATTAATAACTATGCAGAGTATGTGTAGAATTTTTCATAGGTATTAACAGAAAATTCTTCTGGTAATTTATGAATTAGATGCTAATCTTAGGCTGTAAGAATTGACTCTAAAATTTTATTTGTTTAATTCATTTGCAAGAAGGAAATCAGTACCTTGTACAAACTATTAAAATTCTACTGTACTTGCCACATGTTTTTTCCCTCCTTAGCAGAAAATCTCATTCCTTACATAAGAGAAGACAGATTCACATGTGTAACTTACTGAGCCAAGCCCTTCAGTATACAAGCAGATTGATACAACTCTCTTCCTATACCCAATGTTTCTTAAATGTTTTCTATACAAAACATTTGTATGATACCAGGAACTTGTTTTAAAATTGTCAAAATAATTTCTAAAATGCTCTGTGAAGTGTGTACCTAGATTTGGAAGCATTTTTACATTGCAGACTAACATAGGAAAATGAATTTTTTGCAGTCTACTTCTTATCCAGTTCTGGAGACAAGCAATTATTTTTTTAACTTTTCTTGTGGATTTATTTATAGTAATGTATAAGCTTGTAAATTATTAAAGAATTTGAAAATGATTTCTTGTATAACATGATATACAAATGAAAATATTTTGTTATAACATACAAACAATTTAAGGGGCTCAAGAGATGGTTCCGTGGTCAAGAGTGCTAACTGCTCTTGCAGAGGACCTGACTGGCTCAGGGTGCCCACGTTAGCTCACACGCACCCTAACGCTGCCGGCAGAATCACTCAGGGTGCCCACGTTAGCTCACACACACCCTAATGCTCCCGGCGGGGTCACTGCTTCTGGTGTCTGGGGTTTCATGCACACAGTGTGCTTAAAGTTATGCACGCACAGTACATATAAAAATAATGAGTAAATCTTTTTATAAAGTATTACAGCATATGCCAAGGTGGTTGGTATCCATGGGGGGGTGTCCCTTTTCTGAGGAGAAAGGGAAAGGGGATGAGAAGAGGAAAGATGGGAGGGAAGCTGTGATTGGGATGTAAAGTAAATAATTAATGAAAAAAAACAACATAGAATTTAAGATGCTGTTCTGAAGTTAATTTTAATAGTCTGTGATAATGGATGTACATAAAACCATGTTTTTACTGCTTCTTTGTCAATTGGTTATGTTTCATAACGTGAAATTGCCGAAGATTGCAGCCTCAGAAGTACTTGAGTTCCTGAATCCTTGTCTCAGAACCTCAGCTTATCCTGGCTCCGCTGACCCTACTAACTACTAACTACTAACTACTAACTACGGCCTGTACATTCTTAGATGTAGAAGTGTTACTAACTCTCCACCCTACAGCCAGCAATGTTTGTTTCTTTATACCTTTGTTCATTTTTTAATGGTTTTTTTTATGTGTATTGATATTTTGCCTGCATATCTGTCTGTGTGAGGGTGTTGGATCCTGGAGGTGCAGACTGTTGTGAGCTGCCATGTGTGTGCTGGAAATGCAACCCCAGTCCTCTAGAAGAGCAGTCAGTGCTCTTAATCACAGAACCATCTCTCCACCCAATTTGTTCATTTTTACTCAAAAGTGTCAACTCATTCTAATTTGGGGGTGGCAAGTTGGCACTAATGAAGTAAAATTTCAGATATGTAGTCATATGTACATTCTCCAAGTTGTAACTGTTCTTTCAGAGATACAAATTTCCTTTAAATAATTTCAGAATATGAATAGCTTCCTTGAATACTCATTCTCTTTGTAAGTTTTATACTTGAAGATATTTCATTTCACTATAAAATAGCAGGCATGGCTGGAATGTAGTCAGGTTTGTAGTGTTACTAGCATTGATGAAGTCCTGGTTCACAACTGTAATCCAAACTATTGGAAGATAAAGGCAGGAACATCAGAAAATCAAGGTCACCATTGGCTGCACAGTGAGCCTGAGACCAGCCTGGGAACAAGAAATCTTCTCTCAAAGAAAGATTGTGTGTGACTGGTATTCCTGTAGCTCTTAGCTCAAACCCTTACCATTTAAGATACTGTTAGTGCCTGGGTGAGTCTATGTTTCTTTAAATAACTGCTTGAAAGTGGTAAGAAGTAAATGTGTTTTAGGATCAGGTTGTTCCAGCATAGAGTAGAATCTACTATTTTAGTCATTTTTCCCTTTTCTAACTTATTATTGTATGTGTAATGTGTGTGTGTGTGACTCTTCCTCTCTTTGCAGGGCATTGATGTTGATGCTGAGAATTGTGCAGTGTGTATTGAAAATTTTAAAGTCAAGGATATTATCAGAATCCTTCCATGCAAGTATGAATACTTTTTCCTATTAAGATATTAATTAACAAGTTCTGGTATTCTGACAAAAGAGTTCCATGCTTTTCTGACAGGAAGTTCTTATGATTTTTGATCGTTTCATCTTTCATATCGTCTTCAAGACTCCTTAAAATTGCACTACTTCAGAAACTTGAGACCACTAAGAGCCATTATTAGTCTGTTTTGCGTTGATGTTTAGTCTTACCAAGGCTCGCTTGGACTCAGTTATATGCCTAGTGATGAAAGATGGGGTGCAAGCCTTCGGTGACCCGGGAGTGGGTTGAGGAAGGCAGTAGTTACCCAGTTGCTGTTACTTACACCTTGGGCGTGGTTCCTTTTGAAGCCACATAAAAGGAACATTCTTCCCTTCACTCAGCTTTCAGTAGCACAGGTGCAATTTTAAAACTGGGAGGTACCCATTTCATTTTTAGTAATCTGCTTTAGTTGATTTTTTTTTTTTTTTTTTAGAATTGCTGATTAGGGTCTAGAGAGGCAGCTCAATAGTTAAGAGCATTGGCTGTTCCTCTAGAGGACCCGGGTTCAATTCCCAGCAACCACATGGCAGTTCCCAACTGTCTGTAACTCCAGTTGTAGGAGATCTGACACCCCCACACAAACATAAGTGCAACCAATGCACATAAATTTTTTAAATTGCTGGTCAGCCAGGAGGTGGTGGCGTGCTCCTTTAATCCCAGCAATGGAGGCAGAGGCCGGTAGACCTCTAAATTGGAGGGTAGCCTTGTTCTACAGAGTAAGTTCCAGGACAGCAAGAGCTACACAGAGAAACCCTGGGTCAAAAAACCAACATCCCCGACTCTCAAAGAAAGAATAACTGCTGATTAATAGTAGGCTTTGTATTATGTATAAAAATTAGATTTTTAAAAAAAAGTTTGATACATTTCAATTATACTTTATGCATTTTAGAATCATTACAAATTGGTATATTTGCTTTTTTAAAATATTTTACTATGTATATGGTACTTTTAGTAGATTGAATTCTTGATACCTCTGTTGAAGAAATTTTTAAAAAAACCAAAATAATAATAGTTTCCTGAGGAAAGTGTCTGGCTAAAATCTGTGAGCATTTACCTATGGTGGGCATAGTGGATACTTAACGAACTGAGGTCAGTATAGGCTGATCGTGCTCTGCAGAGAAGCATTGGAAGGTTAGGCTGCTTCTGATCTCATGACTGCACAGAAGAGAGGCAGGAGGTATGTGCGGACGGCCGCACTGAGCTTAAACTTGACCTTTGCAGAGACGTTGTATATGCACATTCCTTGCTCTCCTTACTGGGATTTTTATTTTGTACACTTCTCTCCTGAGCAATATGTTAACCATCCCCCAACAAAATAGAAGTTTCTTTCTTGTTTTTTGAATTTCTTGTGGGTCAATCAGTTTTAATTTGAGGTTGAATGACAAGCTAGACTAGACTGTTAGATAATTAAGAATTGCTATTTTAATGCCACTGGCAGCTTTTTGTTTTAAGCACAAGTCTTCAGAAGAGTAATAATAACGAACAGTTGTAGACAGTGAACAGCCCATGTTGTAGTGCAGAGATGAGGGGACGCAGCTCCTTGTGGTCGTGCTGTCTAGTCACACAGCTGGTGTTAGAGCCCAGTCTGTCTGGCTTCAAAGCCTGTACTTCACCCATCACACGGGAGGGGCAGGAAACCAACATAAACCAACAAGAAAAGGAAGCAGCGTATGTGCCTTTCTGGTAGCAACAGATGTTTGTTTGTTTATTTATTTATTTATTTAGTTAGTTAGTTATTCGTTTATTCGTTCATTCATTCATTCATTTATTGGTTTTTCAAGACAGGGTTTCTCTGTGTGTATTTCTGGCTGTCCTGGACTCACTTTGTAGACCAGGCTGGCCTCGAACTCACAGAGATCCGCCTACCTCTGCCTCCCGAGTGCTGGGATTAAAGGCGTGCGCCACCACGCCCGGCTACAACAGATGCTTATTAAAGAGGAGGGTTATAAAGTGTGTGAGAGAAAATAACGTCCTTCTGCCACTGCAGACGATGACTATGTACTTTCACTTGAGTTTTGTATACCTAAGATTGTCAGCTTCCGATTACTTTATTACTGATAGCTTATTTATGGAATTTACTAGCCTAAGTGGTTTGTTAATATTCTTCTCAGGCACATAAACATGGTTGACTTGGGAAGAAGAGGTATGAGGATTCTACGTAGACCAGCTTGAGTAACATAGCAAGATCCTAGTCTCAAAAACAAAATAATACACACACACACACACACACACACACACACACAACTTAGTATGTGGTGGAAAGAGCCACCACCGTATTTTTGTGTAATGAAGAGCTTTCACTTTAAAAAAATTTTTTTTTCACTACTGAGTCCAAATCTGTTTAAGTGAAAAATATTAGAAAATAACTTAGATAAGTGACTATACTATGTTGTTGATGTATTGTTGGCTAACTTTTAATAGAGGGATATGTTGGTAAAGTGCATTATTTCCTTTATAAGATATGGGAACATTTATTTTAAGACATTAATACATACTTAATTTTTTTAGGCATATTTTTCATAGAATATGCATTGACCCTTGGCTTTTGGATCACCGAACGTGTCCAATGTGTAAACTTGATGTCATCAAAGCCCTGGGATATTGGGTTTGTTACGTTTTTTGTTTATATTCGCTCTCTGCCCCAGTTCTTCCTGAGTATCTTACTTTTATTACTGACAGAGGCCAGATGAACAGATGAGATGTTCCTTCTGACACCGTTACTGTCATGTAAAGAGGTTTGAGATGAGTTTGTAGAGTCGTTCACATACAGCCGTGAGCTGAGCTTATGACAGGATAGTGTAGCATGCTGATGTGTTCCCCAGAGTGTAACTACTTAGAGCAGTGTAGTTCTGTATACTCTAGTATTCTCGTGTGTGTATCTGCGTGTGCGCGCATGCGTGTGCATGTTTGGCTGTAGTAACCCTGAATCATAGAATGTCTGGAGCAGAGGTGCCTCCTACACTTTCTGGGTTCAGAGATATAGTTTACACATACTTCCCCTAACAGTGTTTGACGTCTGTTCTCACTGTGTCTGGGTTTCACAATTCACTAGTCCAGGTGGAAATTGCCCTGCATTAAGTTTTTCCTGATATTTTGTGATATTTTGATTTACAAGGACCTTCTTTAGGAGACATAGGGGTAAAGTAAAAGGGATTGTAACAATAGCTAGGCATGTGTTTGCTGTAAGCCTTAAACACTATTACATGTAATCTTCACAGCCTCTGTGAAGCGTTCTGACTCTTAAACTGAAACTTGGAGCCACTGACTTTTCATCTAAGGTCTCACAGTAAGGAATTGACTTTCAAATCTAAGATGTTTCTTCCCTCCTTAGAGGAAGACATAGGGGGAGTTCTTTTTTAATTTTTTGGGTTTTTTGTTTTTGTTTTTAGATTTCCATATAATCTATTGTGCCTCAAAATACTACTGATAAAATAATAGCGTATTTTAGCTAAAGCATGTGAGGGCTGGGAATGTGTATTCTCATGCTGCTTGCATTGCCTGTACTGAAGTCCCAGATCAGTCCCCTGAAGCACAGAAACTGCATGAACATTTTATGCAACATAAAGCCATAATAGCCATGTAAGCATCTATAATCCTGTCACTGGGAATTGCCCATGGAACGGGACTGGCTTCATGGCTGCAGGTCTGACATCACTATCTAGCTTGGTGTCTCTTACTTCATTGCTGCTGACATGTCCTGTGGAGTGTCTCACGTGGTGGCCCAGGACCCCCTTGCTGTGGCCCCGCAGGGAGGCAAGGTTTCACCAGAGGAGGCTGCACCACAGCATGGTCCTGCTTTCTGGGGAGCCTAAGCTTCCTTTATTGACAGTTTTTAATTGTCCTTCCCTTTAGCCTGGGATAACACACCTCCTTCCTTCATAGGTTTGGTCATGCCTTCTACTGTTGAAACTGCAGATCAGCAAGAGGCTGAGCCTTCGTGGTTCAGAATTTTAAATGAGAAAACACAGAACTTGATGAGTTTTCTTGAAAAAGTCTTAAACTCCCTTCCTTAGGTGCATTAGTAAGCTTGTGCTAAGTTGTGTTTGTTGAGTGACTCTAAACCAGCTTTTCCTCTCTTGACGTTTATGTGAAACGGATTTCTGTTCTTAGCTACGCAGAGACTTGCATCCTCGTACATTTTGTTCAGAAAATACAGGTCTACTTAACGTGTGTTAGAGATCAGTCTTCATTTTATGTGAGCTTGGAATTATTTTCTCACTAGAATATAGAGAACCAAAGTATGTGACTTACTTTGTGAAGGACAGAAAGATGTCATAACTTCAAAGCTAAGGATTTGTCTTGTTTTTAATGTTTCAATTTTTAAAGGTCTCCATTTCCTTATAACAAGTAGAGTCAGCGGTGACCCTCTACATAGACTTTAAAGGCAACCATGTCCACTGCATTCATTGGGCAAACACCGATCAGAGGAATGCTAAGATGTTAAATTGACCTTGACTGGAGATAAATGAGGTATAGTCCGTTTGCTAGAGCAAGGACTCTTGGAGAATTTCTTTCAGGCCAAGTAGAGCCAGTACATATTCAGAGATACAATGTGTCAAGGGACACAGTAGGTGCCATCTGATGAGAGAAGAGAGATTTTACCCTGCCCATTAGACGAGGGAAGATGGAGGAAAATACTTTAGTGGGTCTGCCAAGGGATTTGACTATCACCTCAGTACACAATAGGTGGATGGTGCATGTGCAGAGACATGAACTCAGCTACAGCCTAGTGGAGAGTTAGGTTTGGCTGCGTGTTTGTGAGAAACAGGTTGGGATGAGGCTTTTCAATGGGAGTTGACATTATGACAGGAATTTTTGCTAGATGTTTTAGGAGTTGGTGTTGAGAAGGAGCTGTGCCAAGTGTCTGGGACAACTAGTTACCGGTGAGGGAGGAGGAGGTGGTTTTAAAGTTCTCTTAAAGCAAATCAGTGATGTCTGAGTACCCAAGCAGGGCGAGTGCCTGTGGATCCCACGCTCTGAATCAGCCTACCGACCCTCAGTCACTTTCATCTGCCCACATGCAGCTTTGGCTCTCAGGTTAACCAAAAAGAGCGTCTGAGACACCCACCCACTGATGTTGAGACCTAGTATAGTGTTGCTGAAAGAGTCTCTGGCCCTCTTTTCATTATCTTCCTTCAAAGCAACAAATAGAAGAGGGAGGCAAGATGGAGACAAACTGCAGCTGAGAAACTATACATACAGAAGGAGTCAGAACTGAGTTTTAAGACAAACAAAAATCTGAAGCCCTTAGCTCTTCGGAGCCCTTTTGTCTGGCACCCCAGTGCTATGCTGTGACCCAAGTCCAGGGCTGCCCTTGGGAGACTGAGGCTGCTCTGGTTCATACTCCACAGGAAGATGGCTTCAAGACAGAGCCACTCTGTTAAATAGTTTAAAGGGCAGCATACCAAACTTTGTAGGTCTTAGAAAGCTGCTTATTGAGAAGTAACCCCTTTCCTCCTGACACTGGATACAGGAGGCTGTGTGCTTCCCACCAGATTCCCTGTAGGAGTCAAGATGGCTCACTAGCAAAATGACTTCACGCTGTGGTCATGTCACTGAGAAAGCCATTGCCCTTTGTCTACCTGTCAAGGGGGACCCTGAGGATGCACAGGAGCTACCCATCCCAGAAGCTGCCCCAGGAAGGGTTTCCGTTGGGAATCTGAGTGTGACATCTCAGGATGAGGACAGGAGTGGTGAAAGCAACCTTCCGTCATCTTCCTCAAGCGAAGCTGGGCCACACCACGCCTGTTTTAAAGAAGATGCAGCAGAAGATGCAGCATTGCTCGGTATGTGGCTGCAGGTGATGGACTGAAGTGGAAGGCACAAAACAAAAGTACAAGTGGAAACCACAGTCCCACCCTTAGAAACACCTTTTAACCGGTGGACAATACATTGTCAAGAGTGGGGAAGTAA
>CAJQZJ010032438.1:2791014-2808622 GCA_907164525.1 Lophiomys imhausi
ACACCTTTTAACCGGTGGACAATACATTGTCAAGAGTGGGGAAGTAAGCTATTTGGTAAACTTCTTTTAATGTATGGTGCTCTTTCTGTATCATTTGGTAGATAAATTTTTATGTCCATGTTGTGTTTGTTTTTGTGTGTGTGTGTGTTTTAAGTTTTTAAATTTTCTTTTGAATTTCTCAGTTCATCTCTACATTTTCTGTAGTCTCACTGTATTGTGCAGCATAGCAGGGCTCACAGTCTTCTTGCCTCTGCTTCTCAGATCAACTATTGTTTTATACGAATTCTCAGTTCAAGCTCTGTCTCAGTTACTTTTATAATACCATGACAAAACACCATGACCAAGGCAATCTAAAAGAAAATATTGGTTGGAGTGCACTGTTCAGAAGGTTAGCATCCGTGACCATCATGGTGGGGAGGATAGCAGCAGGAGGCATGGCCCTGGAGCAATAGCTGAGAGTGTACATCTCATTCACAGCCTAGAGGAGACAGGGAGGGAGATTTCAAAGCCCCATCCCCAGTGACACTCCTCCAGCAAGGCCACACCACTATTTCTTCCCAAACAGTCCTAAGTGTTAGAATACATGAGCCCGTGGGGCCATCCTCATCCAAACATAAGACTCTTTAGGAAAGAAGAGGGGGCTTTTTGTTTTTGTTTGTTTGGTTGGTTTTTTGAGACAGGGTTTCTCTGTGTAGCTCTGGCTGTCCTGGACTCGCTTTGTAGACCAGGCTAGCCTCGAATTCAGAGATCCACCTGCCTCTGCCTCCCAAGTGCTGGGATTAAAGGCGTGCGCCACCACCACCCGGCTGTTTTTTTTTTTTTTTTATTGTAGTGGAGCCAATCAAACCTAGGGCTTTGGGCTTGCCTGATAAGGGATGTACCTCTAGCCTTTTCATAGAACTTTTAAAAATGTTAATATTGAAAGTACAAGACCTTTGTCATATATTAAGCACAAACTGCCACTCAGCCATATTCCAGTGCCTCGTTTCTGTATTCTTAGCCTGTTAAGTTTTTTTTGTCTTCTAGCATCTTAGGGTTTTTAGAGCATGCTAAATACAAGAGTCTTTCTCTTTTCGTTTGCTTATGGTTGGTTATAGAATTATTGGCCTATATATTTTGCTAATGTTTGTGGGGTTCTTTTTTTTTTCTTTCCCAAATTCCTTATTGAAATAGTGTCTTATGCATACCACACTAGCCTCATTCCCTAGATAGCTGATGACGACCTTGAACTTCTGATCCTCTCACCACCACCTCCCAAATGTGAGATTATAGGCATGCATTACCACATTGGTTTTATGCATTGCTTGGGATCAAACCCAGGACTGTGTCCATGCTAAGCAAGCACTCCACCAACTGAGCTACATGCCCATATCTACGTCTTTTTAATTAATTCATCAATTCATTCATTTATTGGGATACGCAGGTAGATCAGCTTCAAAGTGTTGAAAGCAGAGAATAACTTTGAGTAGTCGGCACTGTCCGTCTACCATAGGTCCCAGGGATCAAACTCAGGTTGTCAGCTTGGCAGCAAGTATCTTTAGCCTCTGAACCATCTTACTGGTCCCCTATTGTGGATTCTTTCAAGACTAATTATGAAATTGTTTTGGGCCTGGTGTGATAGTGCATGCCTTTAATCCCAGCATTTGAGAGGCAGAGGCAGGTAGAGCTTTTGAGTTTGATACCAGCCTGGTCTACTTAAATAGTTCCTGGCAGCCAGGGATACATAGTGAGACCTATCTCCAAACAAAACGTGGGGTGTAGGAATGGCTCTGTGGTTAAGAGCACTGGATGCTCTTCCAGAGGGCCTGAGATCCATTACCAGCACATTAAAAGAAAATCTCACCAATATTTTTATTAGAATTAACCTATACATTATTTTAGTTGAGAGTAATTGATGTTTCTAATTTTGAATTTGACTTATCGTGAAAAAGATTTCTAGAACAGTAAGATTCAAATTGAATCAGTTTGTCTTTTAACATGTTAAGGAAATTTATAGAAATGTCAGAGCTTCAGTTTCTATTGTGTGTGTATATGGGGGTGGGTGGACTACACATGTGTATGCTGATATAAGTGCAGTTGTGCACACATGTGTGCAGGCCAGAGGTCACCCTCAAATATCATTCTCCAGGGCATCATTTACCTTAGTTTTTTTTTTTTTTTTTTTGGTTTTTTCGAGACAGGGTTTCTCTGTTTAACAGCTCTGGCTGTATGGACTCGCTTTGTAGACCAGGCTGGCCTCGAACTCGCAAAGATCCGCCTGCCTCTGCCTCCCAAGTGCTGGGATTAAAGGCGTGCGCCACCACCGCCCGGCATTACCTTAGTTTTTGAGACGAAGTCTCCTACTGGCCTGGGACTTGCTTAGTAAATACTGCTGACTGGGAAGCCTCAGGGATCCACCCCTCTCCACTTCTAGCTCTGAGATTATAAGCACATACTACCACATCCAACTGTTTTGAGGGTCTGGGGATCTGGCCAACGGGGTGATCACTTCATGATCTTAACTGTCTTCCAAGCCCCTAGAACTTAAATTTTAAACCAATGCAAGAGGAAAAGGAGTACATTATGATGACACTAGGGAATGGATTTCACAGGATTGTAAAGCTGGAGCTTGATCTCACCAGTCTTCTGGCTAACACTGAACCAACCACATTACAAGGCAGCATATTCAACATAGTAAGGAATTTTGCTTTTTTAGGGATCCTGTTGAGTCAAAGTGCACACACACTACTGTAATTTGAGTCCAGAAAGAAAACCAAATTTCATTTCTCAACAACATGACCCCACTTGGAATGTGAAAGGCAGTTGCCAATTGAATGTTGGCTCAGGTACCACTAGAAAGCCTGTCTGTCATACTGAAGGAAAGGGTATTTTTGTATTTCTCTTACTGGATGTCTTTGAAATGCTTTGTCATTTTTACATGTAAATTTTATTTAAATGTTCTGATGCTTTGTTGTAGGAGCTGGCAGGAGTGACTCTCAGCACGGAGGATCCATCTGCTAGCACACATCCTCACTGACCGTCTCACCGACAGAGCCTTGGCTTGAACTTCAGGACATTCAGTTTTTTACTCTAGGACATAGTTTGTACTCTTGGAAACAGTGGATATTATTTTAATTTACCTTTCAGATTCAGGTTTGATATACAAAGGGCTGAAATATTTTATTCCTAAGAGACTTTTAATTAGCCTTCATCTATTTATCTACTAAAGTATGATGTCTATCATAAATTTTGTTGTCAGACTGTCACAAATGGGGGGAGTATTTCTTAGTACTAGACCAGCTTCTGTGGTACTGTGAAACAACATTCTGTTTCTCAGGCTTTTTAGACAAAGCTCACTAAGTTAACGTAGAATTCTATAATGCAGTTCATAATTGATCTCATGGACTTTCCATGAAGGAGAGACTCTTAGAACTTGTAAGATGAGAAATCTTGCCATGGGCAGTGGTGCGCACGTGTAAACCCGGCACTTAGGAGGCTGCGGCACAAGGATCTTGAGGTAAAGCTAACCCTGGGCTATGTAGCAAGACTGCTGCAAGGAGGCTGAGAGGAGAGAGAAATCAACTGTCTTGCACTGTATTGCCCATAAAGATTTCAAAACCAAGCATATACCTTTTTATTATGTAGAATTGTGAAAAGGACAATAGATTTTATGATTTGCATTTTTACCTTTATTGCCTTGTTTTGTTTTTGTTTTTCAAGACAGGATTTCTCTGGGTAACACTTGGAACTTGCTTTGTTGACCAGGCTGGCCTTGAACTCACAGAGATCTGTCTGCCTTTGCCTCCCTAGTGCTGGATTAAAGGTGTGTGCCACTACGCCTGGCTTAATGCCCAATTTCTTTTCACACTTGGAAGGAGAAGGAAATTTATCCATGTTTTTCTACAAATTAAAAAACTGGCAAGAATGCCATATTGCATGTTAAAGCATTAAAATACTTATTCATCAAGAAAATCAACACACTGTGATGTTTTTAAATGATTAGTATATCTCAGTGGCTTGACCTTTAATATTAAAAAGATTTAAATTAAAATTTTGAGTTTGTTGTTAGACTAAAATAGCATTTCCTAATGAGATTTAAAACTGATCTGATACTGTGACCTCTTTCTTCTGCTTGATGTTCTCACAGGTGAAGTCTTTGAAGACTGTTGTCTGAGTTCAATACAGTGCTCATAGAGCCTTTCAAGAGCAGTCCTTTGTTGAGCCTAAACTTGTGTGCATCTCTGCTTTGTAGACACAAATAAAACGCTTACTGACAAATTTTTTATGTAAAATTTTTATTTAGCATACTCAGTCCCAACATTCAGCACAGAGGACAGAAAGTGCATTAATAAAATGTACTTTACCCAAAGGAAACAAAAAAATACATTCTTTATTCAAAATATTTTACACTTCAGTGATAAACTGAGAATGCTTTTTTTTTTTTTTAAGTTTATATATATGGGGGTTTTGCCTATATGTAGTCTGTACACCATCTGCATGCCTAGTGCCAAGGGAGGCCAGAAGAGGGCATCAGATCTGCTGAAGCTGGAGTTACAGGGTGTTGTGAGTCACCTTGTGGGTACTGGGTATTGAAAAGCAACCAGTGCTCTTAACCACTGAACCATCTCTCCAGCCCAAAACCAGAATGCTTTAAGAAGTGTCTCTGACTGACACCAGAAGTCAGTAGAGGTCACTGATCCATGGTCTTTCCTGCTTTTGATATTGATACACTCAGCTGGAACTATTTACAGGAGACAGACATTCATCAGGAATATATCCAGGTCTGTTATACTCCACTTCAAGGCTTCTGCCGAGTGAAAGATATGTGCCTTCATAGTATGTCCTCTGCATAGACTTAAGAATAACTTCTTCATTTTCAGATATATCTTCCATCTTCTTTCCACAGCAAAACTTAGTCCCTTGACAAGTGTTTTTATCATCAGCTGCTTGATCTAAATGGGACTATTTCTTCTAGTTTGCAGTGATCTGTTCTAGTCTTTGTTACAAGACATTGAGCCCTAACTAGGTGTGATACATTTTCTCCATCTGCCGTCTGTTTGTCACTGACTGCTGAGAGATGCTTGGTGTTCTCACTGCTTGTTTCATCACCTCTGGAACTAACAGTCCCAGGAACCAGGACCTGGGAACTTGTGACAGTGTATGGACCACCTGGTGGGTAAGGACAGCTAGAGTAACCACTGGGATCCACGAGGGAGGAATCTAGATAGGTATACCAAGACTCTACTTGGCACGCAGGCCTTCGGTTGTCCTGTTTTCAGGTAGTGGATAGAACATAGAAATGACAGGATGGAGAACACTGAAAAGGTCCTCCATATACTACAGTCATGGCCTAAATAAGCTCCAGAAATCTAACTGTAGGTGTTTCTGTTCACATGGGTATGGAAGGTAGATCTTCCCATTTTGAACCACATGCCTTCTGTTTTAGTGGTCACTGAATTAGTGGACTTAAAGTGAAATGATGTGTGTGTCCAGCAGCCATAGGTATATTGGAATATTATACATACTACTTCCATAATACATAGGAATTGTTCCAGTAAGATTCATCAGTTCCCTGGAACTGCTCAAATACAACCTTGAGATTGTTGTATAGAGTAATAACCAAGTTTCATGTCACACATCTCTGTATGTAGACACTATCTCCTTCAGCTGGCTCTGGGACAGCATCATGGCACCATGGCTGCCCCAGGTCTCCAGAGAATATTAGAGGCTGTCCCAACAGGAAGTCAGTGCCAAGAAAATGCAGCTTTAAAGGCTAAGTTTGTCCTTAGAGCCATATCTAAGACATGCTGTATTACAAAGTATCTTATCACACTATTTTTCTGTAGTTTGATTTTAGCTATGAAATATGTGGTGGAATTTACTGAACAAAATGTACAACCAATAATATGAGCTGTTGAATTAGAAAATCTTATTTTGATCACTTTTTAAAGAATCTCAAAGTTGGTTTTACAAGTTCTCACTGAACTCAGTGTGGTCAGTTTAAATAGGAAAACGTGATTCTAGGTCAAGTAGGTTAGTGCTCTAAGACATACCACAGAAGATGCTGTAATCCTTCTAACAGCTAATGAACCTGGCTTTAACAAAGGGTATTGTGATAGAGCAAGGAAAAGTGTTCTTAATCATTTAGCCATTTGCAGAATTTTCTTAAGGCAGGGTCTCACTGTTGAATCTGAGTTTAAACTCATAGTCCTTGTACCCCAGTCTTCCCAGTGGTGCGATTACAGGTGTGCAGACCATTTCTGACCAAATGGTGTTTTATGGAGACCCAGGTGTTGAAGGAGACCGTCCATGACACTGAAGGCTGTTCGCTGTGGTTCTGCTCTCATGGCTTTCACTCTGCAGTAGTGATTTTGGCTCTGCCAGCAGAAAACTGTTGTGACCACATGTCTCCCTTGGCAGGTAATTGTTCCTCACATGCTCAACTGGTTAGGGTCCGTTCTTCACAGATGGCTGCTGAGGGATGATGACAATAAAAGGCCGAATTGCAGTGTCTCCATCAACAGTTTGCTCTCTGTGTGGGCACACGATGACAAAACCTCCTGAAGCGAATCACTGTCTGACCTCAGTAATGCCAGGGTGGACGATTCCTTCCCGGTTCAACTTCCCAAGTGGGAATGGCCGGGAAAAGCCTTTGTATGCTAAGAAAAGCAATCAGTGTCTTAGTCTAACTTCCCTGACCAAGCAGTATCAGTGTACCTTTAGAAACATTTATCAAATCAAGGACTGCTAGAATTGTAAAATAGTAGCCCTTCCACAATGAGATAGTTAAGTTTGGCAGCAATTTCCTTGGGGAAAGCTGATGTTACTTGCTCAAGGAAGGATGAGTTTAATCAGTGTGTGTGTGTTTTAGACAAGTTTTTACAGGTCAGGAAAACATTGCTGTACCATTTCCTAAGCACTAAATACAGGGCTGGAGTAGAGATAGCTTTGTGGTATAATACGATGTGCTTCTCTGACGCATCACATTAGAAAAGCAACTTTTGCCTTTTCCAGCTCAATCTTGCTTCTAAATAAAGCCTTAGAAACATGTGTTGGCATTTTGTTTCCAAAAACAGTCGTGTCTGCATCACTCGTTATAGTACCCTGCAGCCACTTGCCTTTTCCTACAGCAAATATAGAACAAGCTCAGGAGTTGAGCATCTGAAACACTGGAAATACAGGGTACAGCCTGTGTGGTGCGCACACCTTTAATCCTAGCACTCAGGAGGCAGAGGCAGGTGGATCTGAGTTTGAGGCCAGCCTGGTCTACACAGCAAGTGCAAGACAGCCAGGGCTACACAGAGAAACCCTGTCTCTAAAACCAAAAGAGAAAAAAAAAAATACAAGGAACAGAAGTCCATCTTTTTTGACAAATGGTAGGTTGTGTGCTGGGCTTATGAGAACTCTAAGAAAAGTAGTACTTTCTGTGGGCCCATTGTAGTTGTCAAATCTCAAAATTTTGTAAATCTGGGATGTTCCTAATATAGACATAGTAATTACGAAAAAAAAAATCAGGATGAAATGAAGTCAACAGTCTAAGCAGTTGCTACGACTTGATGAATATGTAAAACCTTTTCCCTAATTCCTAAGATACCCTTGTTACCAAGAGCCACTCAAAAGTACTGTGTAGGCTGCTGCACAGATCAGAGTCAGGTCACAATTACTATGGAAGTGACACCTGAAATGTATAAAGTGTGCTATTTAATGGAAAAGTGTCCCATAAACTTATCTTATTTCTGTAAAGTTGCTTAAATCATTTAATAAATGCCATTGAGAATTATTTAAGTGGTTTATTTTGGTATTCCAAAATGTGCTTTTAAAAAAACTTATACTTTAAAATGTTACTTATTAGTGTGTGTTTTTTTTTTTGAACAGGTGATTTGAAGACTTACGTTGGACTAAAAAATTTCATGAAGTTACTTATATTAAACTCATTCAATTGAAAGCTGATTGTGGTTATTCAGTTGCAAGATTGTAGTTCTGTTTTAGAGATAACTTCTTGGTGTCCAGGGTGGGTTTGAACAATCCTGCTTCAGGCTTCTCAGATAGCTAGGACTATAGGACTGCACCAGTGTGTGCACCTTGTCTTTTTAAACGTGCTAAATAAACCCTGAGCTGTCTAGTGGTGTTAAAAATTTGACTTAGGTACACCTAATGTTTGCCAAGCACAGCCACTCTTCGTATTTCCTAGTGAACATCAAGACTGCGATCTTAGCCTTCCTCATTTTGGGTCCTTATTTGGGAATTTTATTTGGGATTCCAAAGTGAACACAGATGTCTTTCCCGTGTGTCACAGTGTATCTTGTCTCCTGACACAGAAGTGACAGTTCTGAGTTGCTTGTGCCTCTGCCGCTGCAGCTCACTGCAAGGGTGGGTCCCTTCTAAGCTTGTACTCACTGGAGTTGTTGTGTCTGTCTTGGCAATTAAGTTTTTAAAAGGAACAGACAGCGAATTACCATCTCCTGGGGTTAGCTTAATAAGGCTGTGACGGCCTTAAGGACAAGATTCATGTTAAAGTTTCCGAGGTTTGTTCCTGGATCCCAGTTCTGTCCTTGTTGGCTGCAGGTTAAATGTGGTTTACTAAACTCATGCAACCATCTTTTTGACATCTTGACAGGACATTTGTCATCTACAAAGTTCATGTTCAAGAGCCACACAGTTAAAAATAAATGCACACATATAACCTTCCCCTAAAAAAACTGTTGTGATATTTTTAGTAAGTTTTCAATTTTGTGTTGGGCTGTAGGACATGCCTGTCAGCTATAGAGCTGTTTCCCATAGTGAAACTCTGAAACTTGTCATTCTAAGACAGTGCCTAGGTCATGGGCTGTTCTTTACTCAGTGCCGTCTGCAAAGTGGTGGGCGGCCACTTTGGGCATCGAGAGAAGTCAGCCCTTTAGCTCACAGGACACTCCTACCAGGGGCTCAAGGCTCATTTCCTCGTGTTTCTTCAGTGTTACAAGACTGTCTTCCTTTAACTTTTGCCAAATGGAGAACAGATGTCTGTTCTAGAAATACCCCCATACTATGTAGTGAGCTCCAGGATTACATAGACCCTGTCTAAAGTAAGGCACCATTGTTTGACTTTGTCCTACCTCCCCCCCAACAGGCATCTGGGGCCCAAACTTCTGGTGTACCTGCTGGTATTTGTCCTTAAGACAAAAACCACGCCAGCTATCACGGCCTAGCAAAAGGTCTCTGCCCGACAGTGACCATGCTTGTTAGTGTCCAAGGATGGTATTGTCAAGTGGGCATCCTTGTTTCACACCCTGCTTAACAAGAGCTCTGCCTAGCAGCTCTCAGCACACGGCACAGTGTCCTCACTCTCAAGTTTCACACTAGAAGTTCCAAAAGCAGACTCATGGTTTTTTCAGAAGCCTGTAGACTGTTTTCTAAAAGAGACAGGTACTGTGTTTTAAATTCAAAAGAGAAAAACATACACCTTTCTTGCAGTAACTATTTCTAGAGTAAGTATTCTTCCTATGGATTGTCATCAGCAAGAGGGATAAAAGATATATTTCCCCAAGTTCTTACCAAAATTCATTCATGGGAAACTCAGCTAAGAAAAAGGAAATTTTGCTTTAAGTAAATAAAGTGTCATTTATATTTCTTAGATAAAGCAAGCAATCCACTTAAGGGTTACAACAGTTTTTAAAAAACCAATCCGAACAGAGTTGAGCAAGAGAAAGGGCAGCTCTAGTGAGGTATTATTTTGATAATTTGGTCTCTGAAGGGGTTTCCCCAGTATCCAGTGTCTTCAGCAACCGGAATAGGCCTGCAGCTTCCCGTATCCTACTGAATTCAATACAGAAGGCCTGCACTTCTATGAACAAGTCCTGCACATTAATAATTTTGTTACGGATCAAAGACTGGAGAAACACACATACGAGCCGCACCAAACGATTCTGGAAAAGAAAAAGAAACAGGTTTCAGAAATTTGTTTTCTTGACAGATAATGTTACAAACGTTTCTACTACGACTCACCTGCATATATTTATCCTTAATTTGTTCACAAGTAGAAATGCAATTCGATATGTATAGGTGAATAAACTCAGGAGGTAGGTCAACAGCTGTGGTTAGTCTGGTTCATGAAAGAAAATTTGAACTGTTAACTAAATTTGCAAATATTGAGAAGTACAGTAAGCATGAAGTCAAACTTCCCTGTGGTCATCTAGTAAATTTATGTAACCCATTTCTCTAGGTTTTTGTTTTTCGAGTTTTGTTTTTCGTTTTTTCGAGACAAGGTTTCTCTATGTAGCCCTGGCTGTCCTGGAATCACTTTGTAGACCAGGCTGGCCTTGAACTCACAGATAATCTGCCTGCCTCTGCCTCCCGAGTACTGGGATTAAAAGGGTGCACCACAGCCACTTAAACCTGACACTTCTGTTAAGTCTGTACTTATGAATCATACTCATTAAGCAGTGAGTATCATGTCCCTTAATGTTCCTGGTTGAATGACTCTCAATCATGATCTCACCCCCCCCTTTATCGGCTTCCCACTCCTTTATTTCCTCCCCCAGTAAAAGGAGATTCCAGTTCAGGAGCTTAAGTCTCACCCCTCTCAGCATTTTCTGCCATCATTTTAAACTTTACAAAGTCCTGTAAGTATAAGCACTATGAGAGTTAGGGTATATAGAGGAATTTAATTCAGAACATGGCTGCCCCGGCTAGACATCACATCCAAAGACCTAGGTCTGTGTGATCCACATGGAATGCAGATATGTTGGGCTGTAGTGATACACACCTTTAATCCCAAACAATGAAGGTAAAGTTAGTTAAAAGGAACTCCTGTTTGAAAGTAATGAATCAGAGAGAGATCAGACAGAATAGGATATGGCCAACTTTCATGAGAACAGCCCAGGAAAGGGAGGCTCCTCAAGAGCAGCGTAGGAAGAGAGGGATTGGAAGTCAGTTCCATTCTGTTCAGGCAGCTGAGTCAGTGAGTTGAGAGGCAGTGCAGTGGAGTTACGTCTGTGGAATTCAGAGGCAGTTTTACAGAGACGGGTTACAGAGAGAACAAGCTAGACACAGGTGAAGACAGAAGGAGCCAGAAAATGAGAAGGAGCCAAAAGGTTAGAACACATTGCTAGAGTTAGTTTGAGGCCAAGCAGAGCAATTCAGTCCAAAGCTGAGAGAAGCCAATTTGAAATCAGTCATCTTGCAGAGCAGTTTGAGCCAGAACAACTGAGTTGAACCAGCCAGCCAGAGTTCAGAAAGAACTAGAAAGGGTGAGCTTATTCAGCAGTAAGTCTCAGGGGCTGAAAACATTCTAGGCCTAGATTAGACTGTACAGAGGCCCAAAGCTTCCAGGACCAGGCCTAGGTTAGCAGACAGGCAGTAACCCTCAGAGATGACAATTACACCTAGTGAATAAAAGATACTTTTACAAGTGAGTCTGATAAAGTGTAGACTAAACAGCACCACAGACTATAATGGAGCTCTAAAGAAGTAAAATGAACCTGGAAAAGTCTTAAAAAGTTACTTAGCTGATACGGACACCGGCCTTCTGAGAACTGAGCAAGGCAAGCAGGCTTGGAGTAGATCATTACACAGTAGAACTAGAAGATGACTGAGCAGCTGTGAAACAAGCTTAGAGTCTTCAAAGCCAAAAGAGGACTTTCCAAAGGACTAAGGGAACATTAAGAAATGAAGAATTCCACACTGACCTCAAGTTCAGCCCCGGAAGCATAGCACACAGGGCTGGCTACTGCAAACCTTTTGCTACAAACTTTGAAAAGGTGTGTGAATACATGCTGCCTTTTCTAAATCTTTACCACCTTAAACCTACCACACTGAAGTAGCTCAAAAAAACTGCCACCAGCCACTGAGATGTGCATCAGCAGCAAGGCTGCCTCATCCTTGGGAATAAAGAATTATGACAGGTGCTAGAAAACAAGCAGAAGGACTCGACTGACTGGTAGAGACAGTGCTACAGGAACACGGTGAGGGGAATCCATGAACACTCAGACCGCTCCACCCAAAGGCAGCATGTGCAACTACAATAAAGGAGGTCCCAGCAAGGACATGGAAGCAAGCAGAGTGTTCCCAACAAGTAGCCAGTGACAGTCACGAAGTAAAGGGAAACCAGGCTTCCTTTTCTCTCCCACCCCTGTCTTGTGCACAGAGCTACCAGTCAAGCTTTTGTCACCAGTTCATTTAACACATTCTTTAATTCAAGTTTAAAACTGCCAACTTACATACGGAGGCTCAAAAACCTGACCTGGTTCAAACCCATAATCCCAGCATCCAGAGAATGAGGCAGGAGGGCCACTGTGAACTTGAGCCACCAAATACTAAGAGATCCTATCTTTAAAAAACCTACCTCAGAAAAATAATACCTCACCTACCTAAGTACATTTAATTCACAATTTACCTAAAATATATCTGTAAGGAAAATAAAAGATGAAAACTACATAGAACACACCAGCAGGGGAAGAACGCGTTCTTTCCTTGATAATCACTAAGCAAAGTCAAGAAAGAGCTGGGAAACCAGGCGTAATGGCACACACCTTTAATCCCAGTGCTTGGGAGTAGGAGGCAGGTGGATCTCCACGAGTTACAGCCCAGCCAGCTCTACAGTGAGTTCCAAGACACCCAGGGCTACACAGAGACTCTGTCTCAAACAAATAACAGCAACAACAAAAAGTGTTGGAAGAACGCTAGTAACCAGGACAGCATGCCTAGAGGTCCAATCCTAAAGCCCACATGTGCATGCTGCCGCTAACATAATACCTGGGTTTGTAAGGGGCACAAAAGACAATGAAGTAAATTCAACAACTGAGTTCTTACAAAATGAGGCTGAATTCACATGCAGTGACCAATAAAGATCGCTTTAGATTAACAGTATCGGAAAAGGGAAAAAACAAACAATGCTGCAGTTTTTCAAACTTGCAGGTAATTTAGTCAGGGCTGGTGTATCTGCTCTGGTGGAACGTGAGAACTTACCGATTTACAACTTCCATCGAATGTAAGGACATGTCCATATTGACCAGGACAGAGAAGTACTCTGTGATCTGGCTGGACTGCATCAGCTTCAGCAGCATTTCTATAGCCACTAAAGGGTTGTTTTCCACCAGGTCTGGAAGTTTCGCTGGAGTAAGGCCAATGTGATACACAAGTTTGGGATCTTTTTCCAACTCACCAAGGAGCTAAAGAAAACAAATTGAGAGGTTCTTGAGTCATAGTAGAGGATTTTCCTGCATACAAACCCAAGTGTTTTATATAAGAATTATAAAAATTATCTTTGTTCATTTATTAAATTTCTTCCCTCAAAGCCATGTTTATTATGTCTTCATATATTTTCAGATCTAAACTGTGTTGACACAAAAATAAAAGACAATTTAAAAGTCCACTAATCAGTCATTCTTCCTCTAGACATGTCTTGTTTTTGTCTGGCAGTATGCAATACGACCATAACCATTTTTTTTTTTTTTTTTTGGTTCTTTTGCTTTTAGAGACAGGGTTTCTTTGTGTATCCCTGGCTGTCCTGGACTCACTTTGTAGACCAGGCTGGCCTTGAACTCACAAAGATCAGCCTGCCTCTGCCTCCCAAGTGCTGGGATTAAAGGCGTACACCACTATGACCAGCAATAGTTCCATTCTTAAAATCTTAATTACAAACTACTTCTCCAAAACCAAGTTGAGTATAGTGGCACACATCTGTAACCCAAGCATTGAGGCAGGAGGTAACCAGCCTGGGCTACATGGTGAGTTCAAGTCTATCGAAGCACATATAGCAAGACTTTGTCTTTATTAAAAAAAAAAAAAAGCCACTAACAACTCAGTAAACTACGGAATAATTCAGAACAAAAGCCATATTGTCTTACCCAGAACGATAACAGAAATACCCTAAAAAGGGACAGAATAGGAACCATTTCATGTCCTCTACCTGAAGTATTTTATAGTTCAAGTCACATCCACACTTTGCAATTTCAAGAGATGGGAAATTTTTTTTCCTTGTCCAGATACATATTTTTTCTTTTAAAAATCCATTTATGGCTGGGTGGTGGTGCACACCTTTAACCCTGAGAAACCCTGTCTCAAAAAACCAAATTAAATAAATTATTCATTCGTTCGTTCATTTATTTATTTATTTTGAAGCTATGTCCTCTGCGGCCCAGGCTGGCCTCAAGCTCCCTTATCTTGTGGAGCCTGACCTTTAATTCCTCATTCTCAATCTCTACCTTCCAAGTGCTAGGATTATAGACATGCACCATGCCCGTTTCTTTAACTCTGTATCTTCTTTACTCTACATGTATATTCCACACTGGAATGGTTCATGATTATCTAATAGCAAATTGAAACTATAAACAATTACTATTACATCACTTCAAAAATATTTGGAGGGAAGCTGGAAGATGGTTCAATGGTCGGGAGCACTTGCTACTCTTCTAGTGGTCCAGGGTTTGGTTCCTACACCCAGAGGGAGGCTCACAACATCTCAACTCCAGAGGATCTGGTGTGCAGACAACACACCCATACACAAAACAAATCTTTTTAAAATGCGTATTTTAACTGGATTGGTGGGAACAGTATCTTCCTACCAGTTCTAACCTGGAAGTGTAGAAATCTAATAAAAGCGACAACCACAGGTTGTATTTGCTCTTCCAGGGGATCCATCTAGTTGTAACTGTAGGCAGCAGGAGAGATAACCCAGTCTACCACTAAACACTGTAGACTAGTAAAGTCTAGTGCATTCCCTGGACCTCATTTTTTAAAATAAAATATTAATAACGACACATGCCCTCTAGAGCTACTGTCCAGACTAATGCAGCAATGTACATATATGTGCAGTTGATCCTTTCTATCCCACCTCACCCTGAGACAAAATGAACAGTCTAGGCATTTTCAGACTTCTTGTCTCAGCACAGAAAAACTATCAAACAAGGAAAAGCCAGAGTACAGCTACAGAGATTCCACAGACCTCTGATGCTTCTTCCTGGTGGCTCATGGCAACAACCAACTGCTCACTTACGACTCTACAGCAGAAACCCTGTGATGGGCACAGGTGGGGCACTGTAACACATACATACCTGTGTTTGTTGGGGAGAAGACAAAGGGCTTTTGAAAGCTTTGGCCATGATTCGCTTGATCTCCACACCAGTGCTGTTCTTAACACACATTGATTTGTCCCACTGGATGGCATGCTCAGGTTCCGTAGGATTTAGCCAGGCCAGTTCATCCTCACAAATGTGGAGAGGTGGTGGTGGGCGGATAAACTCTGGCCGAAAATGGCCTATAATGAGAGTAATACATGACTGTATCTGTGAGCTAACATGCACGCACCTTATATGAATTTCACTTAATGAAATACAAGAATGCCTTTAATAAGGACACGTGATAAAACTTATGCTTGGAACAGTAAAGATATAAAATCAGAGTTCCCACTCAAAAGATAACCAAGAAACCACGAACGTGCACATCCCATCAACGCGATGGCAGAGACCAAATCTGCTTTTTGGGAAGAGGAGAGGAGATCATGAACATGAACTGAGTTTTAATGCCAGAATATCCACATTCTCATTATGTCCCTGGCTGTCCTGGAACTTACTCTGTAGACCAGGCTACCCTCAAACTCACAGAGATCTGCCTGCTTCTGCTTCCTGAGTGCTAGGATTAAAGGCATTTGCTACCACACCTAGCTTATAACTAAAATGTTATGATTTTTTTTTCTTTTTCCTTCTTTTTTTGGCACTCAGGACCTCAGAATACTATACAGAGTTCTTGGAGCTATCCCTACAACTCAATGTGTAAGTTATCAGTTACCAACACACTAAAATAAACTGGTTAGTACTTCTCCTGAACTAACACTACACCTCATTTGGTTGCTACACAGATGAAAAGCCAACAAGGAAAGCTAACGCCCCATACCACGGCAACCAAGGCACACAGCCTGCCTGCAGTGGCTTGTTGTGTCTTCTACAGTTGTAGCCCAACTCCGGCGACCCACAGTGCTATATCCAAATGACCAGTCACAAAAAAGACAACTTGCATTGTAAATTTCAGTACTTAACAAGATAGGCACGCACCTATCTAACCAGCCATGGGTCCTGACTGCCTGCTAAACCCCACAAAAGGTCCTGGAAATAAAAACCAAGTAATTTCCACTCAACTGTGATGGAAGAATCCTGTTCCCTTTCCACTGCTTCTAGTGTATAGCAGTAAGTTCCCTCTTTCTGTCCTGAAAGATTTTACCCACTCACATCACCAGAGAGCATTTTCCACAGAAGACAGAAGGCGGTATGTTCTACTATGGATCCTAGCCTCAGCCAAACTAGAAATGAATTTCTAATTTACTGACAAAGTCTTTTTCCTGGCAAAGAATCACCAAGTAAAAATCTCCAATGTCCCCTCACAACATCACCAGAATGAATTCTTGTGTTTCTCCTCAGACATGGACAAAGACAGCCTTCAGCACTTCAAGTACTCCTTCCGTGAGGTAGGGATGTGGAGGGGCAGCTACACACAGCTATGCACAGAGTTGACTGATGGCTCGTGCAATCAAAGCCAGAGGCAGGCGGATCTCAGAGTTCCTTCCAGGCCAGCGTGGTCTACACAGAGAAACCCTGTCTGGAACAACCAAAATCCAAAAACACCATGTGCCACGGATCTAGAGACATGCTTATAACTAGCTGCAACTTCAAACATAAACCCAGTTATGTCACAGAGACTAGACCAAACGGAAGTCACACTGTGAGCCTCAAAGTCGTGGCAGCACCATGATCAGGGGATGATGTTCCTACTCTATGCAGAATGTCTTCATCATTCAACACCTAGAAGCTATAAAACCAATGGTGCAGCCCGGTTATTTCAAGTTCAGTGAATTTGTTTATTTTTGGTTTGTTTCCAATTAAAGTAAAATAAGGATTGTCAAGTCAGTAAAAATGAAAGACAAAAGGTACTGATAAGATACTAAAGCAGTATAGTGCTGGGCAGTGGTGGCGCACGCCTTTAATCCCAGCGCTTGGGAGGCAGAGGCAGGCGGATCTCTGTGAGTTTGAGGCCAGCCTGGTCTACAAAGCAACAGCCAGAGCTGTTATACAGAGAAACCCTGTCTCGAAACCAACCAACCAAAAAAAAAAAAAAAAAAGATACTAAAGCAGTATAAAGCAACTTCTATTGGCAGGAAGTTAGAGAAGACCCTTCAGGGCTGGAGATGTGGATTGGCTGTGGAGCATTTTCCATTTACACAAGTGGCCCTGGGTTTGATCCCAACACTGCAAACAAGGCTGGACGACATGGCACACTTCTGCAACTCCAGTGCTTAGGACACAGAAGCAGGAGGGCCACGACTTTGAGGTCACTCTCAGCCACACAGGAGTTTTCAAGGCTACTCTGTGCTACATGAAACTGTCTCATTAAAACAAAACAACAAAAAGATTCCTGTCAGTAAAATTCCTGTCTCCAGGCAGGAGGCAACAGACAAGTAATAAATACCCTGTGCATAACTAACTGGCTTTGTCTGCTGTACTCTAGATGGTAAGGCAGGAAGTTTCTCATCAGATTCAACGAAAACAGTATTGCAAAAAACTGAAATCTTCCAGAGTGCTGCCAGAATAGAACCCCGAGAATATAAGATTAATTCATGTGTACCTACTTTCAACCCCGAGAATATAAGATTACCTCATGT
>CAJQZJ010032438.1:2808632-2846997 GCA_907164525.1 Lophiomys imhausi
TTTCAACCCCGAGAATATAAGATTAACTCATGTGTACCTACTTTCAATAGGCGGCTTTGGTCCACTGACTAAGGACTCTGTGATTCGGGAGGCAACTGAGCTGTCAAATCCAGAGTTAGAGGAATCCGGGTCAGGGTCACTAAGGATACTTGGGAAGCTAGCTTTGCTCTGGGTCGGCAGTTCAGACTGACGTTCTGAAACAGAGTCAGACAAGAAGCATTTACAGCATTTCAGCCAGATCTGGGCAATATATCTGTAATCCCAGCACTTGGAAGGTGGAGGCGAGAATGAAGAATCCAAGGCCAGTCTTGGCTATTTGAGACTGAGAAGAGAAAGAACATTTTAAAATTGAGAACACCACAAAGGAGCAGGGGTACAAAATTAGTATCTTTAATGCCTATAAACCAAACAATAGTAATTAAAATAACCTAACAAGAAAAAAAAAATGGACTTATGATCTTAACAGACGTTTTACAGAAAAACATCAATGAACAATGAACATTTGAGGAGATGCTGGGAACCAAGACATCTTCAAACACTCAAAAAATTGGCAAAAAACTAACAGACCTGGCATCAGATTTGGAGAAGGCTGGAGAGCCCACACACTGTGCTGGGAATGAAACATAACCTATTAACTGTCATGTAGGTCTACCTCCCATCCAGAAGAAGCGGTGTGCACAGGTCCCAGAATAAAGCTCAGGGATGTTCACGGGAACACTCAGTCCATCAAAAGCTTGCAATCACAGTATGAGTCTGTACTGCAAGACTGACAAGGGGTACGTGTCACCAACATGGACTCATCTCTCCAATCATACCCTACAGAAGATGAAAGGATAAAAGGATGACACACTGTGTGTGTGTGTGTGTGTGTGTGTGTGTGTGTGTGTCAAGTTCAAGGATATACAAAGTGAAAGCCACAGGCGTGCACAGGAGGGAAGGCTATAAGGCACTCAGTGAGTACAACTACAGGCGGTCAGTCTCAGAGGCCAGCACCTGAGGCTGCTCTTAAACTTCTGGTCTTAAGGATCTTATCTTACCCTCCTAAAGAACAGAGAGTATAGGCACAGAATTGGCCTGGTAATTACTGATTTTTTTTTAAAAAGCTAAACACTGGTTGCCTGAATGGGAAATGGCCCCCATAGCCTTTGGCCTTTGAAGGCTTGCTCGCCAATTGGTGGTACTGTTTAGGGGAAGTTAGGTGTGGCTTTACTAGAGGAAGTATGCCATAGGACAGGTTTTGAAAGCTTAAAGACTCAGGCCATTTCAACTTTGCTTCTCTGCTTTCTGCTTGTGGTTTAAAATGTGTGCTCTCAGCCTCCTAGTCCAGCTGCCACAGTCCCCACCATGACAGAGGACCCTCTGGAACAGTAATGTTCAAACAAACCCTTCCTATAAACTGCCTTGGTCATGGTATTTTATCATAGCACTAGACAGTAATTAATACATTGCCAATGCTTTATTTATTATAACTTTGGAGACACAAATGCATAGGGCTGGGGCTGGAGATGGCTTGATGGTTAACAGCACTGGCTCTGGCAGAGACCTGAAGTCAATTCTTGACAGCAACATGGTGGATCACAACCATTCATAACTCTAGTTCCAGGGGATGCCACACCCTCCTCTGACTTCCAAGGGCACCAGGCATGAATGTAGTGTGCATATATACCTTCAGGAAAACACATGTAAAATAAATAAATCTAAAAAATAAAATTATGCAAAGCATCTCTTACATTCTTAAGAAATTGGAACTTTTGCTGGACCTCACAACTAAATTAATAACATACCTTGAGGTCACATAAGACCTTACCTAATAACTTGGTGTGTACTCAGCCTGTTTCTTTTACCTGCCTTTAAGAGAACAATGTAACAACCAGCTTTACTTGCCTTGGATTTCTCATGTATCAGCTTTTACAACATAAGTTAATGCATACCTACAATGTTAAATTAGGTATAGAGACCTTATACAATACATACCTGCCATAAGTACTGGACACCACACACAGATATAGCAGTATGCTTACAGTCCTGAGAGCTTTGGGGTCAGCCGGATGCGGGGACCACACCCTTGTAAACCTCTGTTAAGGATCCCTCATTCCCGCCCCGTGTGATGTCTCTGTGCTATGCAGTGAGCAGAGCAAAGCCCTTTGTTAAAGATGGTGAGACAGGCGAACAGAGAGACACATGCCAAGAGAAACAAGGGACACATTCAGACCCACACATCACAGACTACAGACAGACAGAAGACACAGGGAGAGAAGTGAAGAATTCAAATGGGTTCAATCTTGGTCAAATAAATCCAAGGTAAAATGCTCAGCTTTCTCTCTGTAATGTGATACTGATGCACTCTGATGCTAGCTGAATGCTTTTAACTGACTATACATTCCTGATAAAAGAGCTTTAAAAGTTGGTAAAGATCATTAAACCAGTAGAAAACTAGCCAGAGACATAGGAAATATGCCCCAGGTGTTCCATACAAAAAACGTCTTATTCATTCAACCAGAAAAACACTAACTGAAATAACCAATGCCACCTTTTCATTCCCGATTTTAGAAATAAAAGAAGTTAAAAAACACACTGTCAACCAAGGAAAAAGTCAGCTGGCAAATGTTGGGAAGCCAGTGTACAGTAGGTATCTGTTGGGGATTTTAAACAGAACTTCTGACATGAAACGACTGTACATAATAAATCTCTGCCCCTTGGAGTCACTAAAATGCAATTTCTTTGCTTGTGTGTTTAAAGTTAAGACACAGATCCTGCCATGTGCATTTCATGCCCTACAGAGATCATCTGTATTTTGGGTGTCTTTGTTTATTTTAGCTTGTATTTTGTTGTTTTCAGACAAGGTCTCACTATGTAATCCTCGTGGGCTTGGAATCACAGAGATCCACCTGCCCTCTGCCTCCTGAGTGGTTAAATTAAAGGCCTGTGGCTCCATGCCTGGCTCAGGGATGGACTGTGTGGAACCCTGGGGAGAGTATGAAGCAGATGCAGGGGATCTGGACAGCTTCCATCTGAGGGGAGGACAGAAAGCCACGGCATCAGTCACTCCCCTCTGCCAGAAAGACAGACAAAGAGGGTTCCCCCTCAGATACACATCTTAGTTTATGTATGTACAATGTGGGAATGTGTGTAAATGCCAAGAAACTAGAAAGGGGGCCAGGAAGGGTTAAAAAGAAGCTTCAATCCCCCCATTTGGTCACTTGGTGGGTTATAGATGTTTGGTGTTATTTAGGGGGATTGGTTACAAGTTGTTAAATAGAATTTGGAGGTTAGACCCAGGGATTTCTCTTTTTTTCTTTATCTTCCTTTCTCTCCTATGTGGGGGGGTGGGGGAGAAGACTTGAAAAAAATGGGATGTAGACATAATATAGGAATGATAAAGAAAAAGGGAAAGGTTATTGAATATACCTTGATATCTTTGTTTGTTTTGTTTGGTGGGTTGGTTTTTGGTTTTTCAAGACAGGGTTTCTCTGTGTAGCAGTACAGGCTGTCCTGGAACTTGCTTTGGAGATCCAGCTGGCCTCAAACTCACAGAGATACACTTGCCTCTGCCTCTTAAGTGCTGGGATTTAAGGCATCAGCCACTTCGCCCTATACATTTGTATATTGATACAAAATTAAGATTATATTTGGCTACATGGGTATTGATCTTCTTTGTATATTGATATAAAATTAAGGTTAACTCTTTTTAAGGTATTGTACTTAGGTAACCCTTAAAAATACAATGTGAAGTTTTGGCCTTTTGATAGCAACTGTCACAAGCTGTTTAGGATAATTAAGAAATGCAAACTAATAGTCATTCAAACAAGTCATTTTCTTAGAAATCAAGTCACTAAGAGTCAAACAACATTTGCTTATCCAAATATACATAGATAGGTGGTCTTCAAAAACCTCAAGAAATCTGTAGAATATGGCATTCAAAGATGTTTTCTTAAGATTTTTTGATGTTGAGACATGTCAGCTCCTAACAGCACCCCCTATTCTACTCCAAGTACAAGATGGGCATTGAAGAATCCCCATTTGAAGATGGTTGGATTAGTGGCAAGCTTGTCACTGGACAAGAAAAATCCCTTGCTTCAACTGTAGACAGAATGCTGTCCAAAAAGGACAAAACTTGGAAGCAGGCAAGTAGACAGCCTAGCTCTGCCAAGATAGAGTAGGCAAGTCCTTCATAATTCCTGCTTTACAATTAATATCTGTCAGAGATACTGGGCCAAAAGGCTGAAGATAGATGCTCTAATATATAGAGAGAAATTGGGGACTGTCCAGGCAACCAGTAGTCTGTCAGTTCTTAGTTTTGGAAGCTGCTGGCTCTGCACTTCCTGTATAATCAGATATATTTATCCTTCTCAGGTCTCTGATGTGGTTAAAGACTAGATAGTTATAGTCTCACAGTTAAATTTTAAATTGTTTAGGAATTAAAAGGATGTTCTAGGTCTAAGAAGATGTGTTTAAGTTGGTTACGCAAGTTAGGATGGAAACTGAGTTAGGTATAGATTTAAACTCATTGAGATAGATAAATAAAATATTAATATCAGTTGCCAAACATGTTTGGACTGGACATTGGGAATGTATGTTAACTCTTATAATTTTCATAATTGTGGCCTAGTTATTCTTATTGTTTTGTACTGTATTTATTATTTTAAGAAAAAGAGCCATTTATTGGACTGAAATGGGGAGCTGCTGGTGGGGGGAAGATATACCTTAAATTAAAAAAAAAAAAAAAAAAAAAAGCAGAAAGGGGGGGGAGGGGGAAGAGGGGAGGACCAGGAGGGGGAGGAGGGAGGGTATTATGATTGAGATGTAACTTGAAGAAATAAATGTTAAAAAAAAAAAGAGGCTTCAAAGGAGAGGGGTAAGTAAGGTAATACAACACATGTGATACAAATCAAAGGGAAAAGGGAAATGTTAGGATGAAAGGGTCTGAGCAAGGGACAATAGCAGGGGCCGGGGTGTCAATCAAAAGCACACAAAATAACGAAATAAAAAGGAAAGTAAAGGAGGGAATACCAGGGTCGAAGGGTATAATCCGGGATGGCGGCTGGTCCTATAGTGCACACCTTTAAGCCCATTACTTGGGAGTCAGAATCAGGAAGATTCTTTTTTTTTTTTTTTTTTTTTGGTTTTTCGAGACAGGGTTTCTCTGTATAACAGCCCTGGTTGTCCTGGACTCACTTTGTAGACCAGGCTGGCCTCGAACTCACAGAGATCCGCCTGCCTCTGCCTCCCAAGTGCTGGGATTAAAGGCGTGCGCCACCACCGCCCAGCTAGAAGATTCTTAAAGGCTAACTTTGTCTACACAGCAAATTCCAGGACAACCAAGGCTACACAAAGAAACCCTATCTCAAAACAAAACAAAGAAACCAAAGAGGGGAGTAGCAGATAGGGAGATGGGAGGAGGACCAAACAAAAACAAGCAAAAGTGTAAATTTAAAAAAGGAATCTTGATTTTAAGTAGAGGATCTCGTAGTACAGACAAGAGTGCCCAAATCACTAGCCCTCCTTACCTGCCAAGGCTAACTGAAGGCCGCTAATGTCCACAGACTGTCCCGTGTTCCCAACATCCATCAATGCAATCTGGCGAGGAGTCTTTTTGAAGAGTTCCCTTGGGGGTGCCAGCATGAGCTGGGAAAGAAAAAACTTTTCTGGTGGAGTTATAGGAGGCAAAAACCCTGCAAATAAAAATGTACACCAATTTCTCTCCGATGGTAACTTTTAAAAATTACCTTGCATCTGGTAAAACTTAGCATTTGCTATCTGCCACACCAAGCTATTTTTATAAACTAAACCAAACTGAGTTCCAGATAATCTAATATATACACTTAGTAAGTCCATAAACAAATATATCACTTGAGATTCTGTGATCTAGGAAAGGTCGACGGAACTTACGGTTTTAATAACTGTTGAGAATTTTCTGTTATCAAATACTTCAATTCCGGCAAAGGCGAAAGCGTACATACGGTAGCATCCAGAAATTCTTTCCAGGGCTTGGTGTACAGACCAGTTTAAACATATTTTTTTTTTAATCTAAAATGCAGCCTGTGACTGGGGATAGAGTTGCCCTAGAGTCCTGGGCTAGGTTCGTGGGGTGGAGGGGGTGACCCTGGGCTCCATCTGCAGCACCCAAATTAGGGGAGCCTCCTCGGATCTAATCTTTGCCTAATTTCGGCAATGCTGCAAAAGTAAACATCCTACAATACTATCCTGGAGAAGTGTATCTTCTAACAGCAGATTAGAAACGACTTCGTCCTCTGTCCTCTGCTCACATGACGTTACACCAGATCAAGACTGCGGCTGCACAACCTACCACTTCTTTAGGTTCTCAATATCGACTTCTTTACTCTGAGACTTTAAAAGGGGGTAGACTGGGTAGAACTTCAAATACCCCGGGCCTTAAAAAAATGAATGGGCCGTATTTGACGTATTAAAATATGTCCAGCCCTTCGGTGGGCTGTTCGACCTGTTGGCTACCCCTCCCCTACGTTAGTGGAAGGAAGTATGAAAAGGGTGGGAGAGTTGATTCTCTCCAAGGAGGCTGAATTTTCCTGGCCGCTGCGCTCCCACAGGACAAGGTGGCTGCAGGATGTACCTGAGAGCGGGGGCCGGTCGGGCTCCTGTCCGCCGCGGGCGGGCGGCGCGGGGTTGAGCAGGTGCGCGAAGCTGGCCGCGAACGGGTTGGCGGCGAGCGGTTCGGTGCGGTACATCTCCCAGAGCAGGTAGAGCGCCGTGAGGCGCTGCGCCGCGCTGGGCAGCAGGTCTGGCTGCTGCAGCAGCATCACCAACACGGAGCCCAGGCGGAAGTGGTCGGCCTTGCTGAAGTAGTGGTGGAAGGCGGTGGACAGGCCCTCGAAGGTGCTGCCGCCGCCCGCCTCCTCCGAGATGATGCTCAGCAGGCTGGAGAGCTCCTTCGGGGTCAGGCTCATCCTGCCCGCGGGGCCCCCGGGGCCTCCACTCCCCGGCCCAGAGCCACCTGCTCCGCCTCGGCCTCTGCTCGAGCCCGCCGGGCCGCTCCGGAACGCCGCCGCCGCCGCCTCCCGCGCTCCTCTCTGGTCCGCTAAGGAGAGAAGCCGGCCAGACGCCGTGCTCGCCCCGCCGCCGGGCATCAACCTCGCCCGCCTACCCCGCTTCCCGGCCGAGAGGCCCCGGCGCCGGCTCGCTGCGTCCCCCGCGGCCGTAAAGGGCACCCTTACACGACAGCGTCGCGAAGGAAACAGCGCGGAAGTCGGACGGTCGGAACCGAGACACGGCGCGCACGGAAGGAGCCCAGCCGAGCCAAGGTTCCGGACACGCGAGGTAGGCGGGGCGCCGCGTCCGGAAGTGGGCGGGGCGTCCCGGGGGCGGAGCCACGTGGACCGAGGGGTGGGTCTGAGTAAGAGTAATGCAGCCCGCAGTGAAGGAGTAGATAAAGCCCTCAACAGCGATCCGCCACTCGGGGTGGGTCTGAGTAAGAGTAATGCAGCCCGCAGTGAAGGAGTGGATAAAGCCCTCAACAGCGATCTTGAGTGGCGGGTGGCGCCAAACTGGCCCAGTGAATGTTGCCTAAGTTATAATTTCAAAAGTGGGTCTTCGTTGCTAACTGGCTTAGTATAACATCCTTGATGTTGATGGTGAAATTACTGTGAGTGCCAATGAAAACAGGTTTCTCGTAACCAGTTTAAATTTCAAGGCTTACTCGTATTCGCGGAGATGGAATCGTATTGCACATAGATGTTTGTGCATGGTTAAGTAGACAAAAATCTGTGGCATTAGGGAGGCAGATTCCCTGTGAGTTCAAGGTCAGCCAGGTCTACATAGAAAGACCCTGTCTCATAATTTTTTTTTAATTAATAAATAAAAATTAAAAAGAAAACAAAAATCTGAGAAAATGTCTCAAGAAATACTCCCTCACAAAACCATTTACTGTCATTTCTTTTTCCTTGGCTTGTCCTAGAGTGTTTTGTTTTGTTTCTGGCTGCACCTTAGTTGAACACCTGGAAACTTCTTTACATACCAGACTCTTGGTCTGGTCTGCTGAGGTCTGACTCAAATATTCAAAACTCCACTGCCCCACTCCCCACCACCCCACCCCAACCGTGCGCTCTGCTTGGTGACAAGTATCCACCCCAGAACTACAGAAGCTGACGGGAATGTCATTAGCAACTCCTGCTACCCTGTGGTAAATAATGGCAGCATCTCAAGAATTTTCTCTTTGCTTACCACTGAATTTCTCCAGGAAAATTTGAGGGACAGGTGTTGGGTATGGTGTGCATTTTAAAGGCTTCTTTAGTTTACTGTTAAACCTGTGGCGGGGTTCTGCCAATGAACGTTACAACCACCAGAAAATATAGCTTGGCAGATGGGGGAAATGATTCAAAGGAGCTCTATTTTTATTATTATTATAAATCAACTACATTCTCCTTGAGCCCTTTTGCATTGTACGCTCGATCTGTGACTAGTCTACAATACTAAAACCCACTCAAACTAGTTATTATAATTATTATTGTTAATTAATAATTCAATGTTAGTACTGTATGAGTGTTTGAAGATGTTTTTAAATATTTGAACATAGCATGTTACCCCCAAATAGAGCTGCTTTTCTATTAAGAGTAATGTGGTACCAAGAATTTATTTCATGTTTCCATCATGTTCGTTTCTAGGGCTTCTATGGCATAACCACAAACTGGGTATTTTCACAATAGAAACCAGCATTCTCTCCCTTCCTGAGGTGAAAGTCTGGAATTGGTTATCAGCTCGGTCATTCAACTCTGAGGTGTCAAGGGAAGAATCCTTCCTTGTCTTGTTCTAGATTCTGGCATTTATCCAAAGTCCCTGATATCCCTTTGCTTGTAGCTGCACCATTCCAATCTCTGCTATTTTGTCATGTGGCCTTAATTGTTAAGTTTCAAACTGGGAACAAATGGCTGAGGTGCCCATTTAACTGTCAAAGGTGACCTGGCCATAAAAGAAGAATGAGATGGAGGGGCTGGCTCATCATTTCTTATTGCTGGGGATGGAGAACACAAAGGGAAAGAAATACAAAGTAAATCTAGATAGGCCCTCCTGGGGTCTAAACTTTGGAATCCATGAGAAGAATAAGACAATAAGAGAAACTGAGGTCTAACCTTGATTAGAGAAGAAAGGAAAATCCATGTCACAGTACACAGATGGCACCTTAGTGCTAGCCCAGCACGGGAAACCGTGATGATCAGGGAACGCTTTCCTTTGAACTCCTTGAACAAAAACTCCAACAACAAAAACAAAAACCCTAAACAAAACAAAACAAAAAAACCCTTCAAAGAAGACATGAGGGTAAAAGAAAAAAATTTAAAATAAGGTCATGACTGCTCCTAGATTTGTTGGAGAAAGCTTATTGTAGAAAAGAGGGAATCCATAGCTAGAGGCAGAAACACCTGGGAGAATCCAGAGTGGACATGACCACAGACTGAGCTGGCCCCTGTGAGGAGAAAGGGGAATGGGAGAGAGGAGAGCTGAGTGCCAAGAAGCCAGAAGAAAGAAGTTGAGGGATTAAAAGAGGCAAAAGGGCTGGTATAGCTGAAACAGTTTCATTATACAGGGAAGAGCCTCAGGGGAAGGGCAGCCCAGTCCCTGGGCTGGAGAGTTCAGGGTGGAGGGTAGGGTGTGTCAGCCATACCCTCTAACAGGCAGGGACTGAGGGATGCTGGGAGAACCTGGCAGTCAGATCTGCTTTGATACATTAAATAGGCACTTCAGTTTGAGATCTAACAGAGGGTCTGCAAGGTGGCTCAGCAGGGAAAGGTGCTTGTCATCAACTCTGACAACCTGTGTTTGATCTTCAGAACAACCTTCATGGTGGAAGGAGAGAACCAACTCCCACACTGTATCCTCTGCCTTCCACACACATAGCATGGCACACGCTGAAATCAGAAATGAAAGCCTTTCACCGTGGCTTGAGAGGCTGTGGATATAGGCATGGATGGGATGAATTTGAGAACTGTGGGAGCGGAGAAACCAAGTAATATAGATAGCTACCCATCCCTCCTTATGACAAAGACTGCACAATCTGAGGGAATATGAGAGAAACCAGTCCCTTATAAGCCCTTAGGAACACTTGGTTGTTGCTGAGGTCCCAATGCATATCAGCGACTGGAGAACAATGGAGGAGTTTGTGTTTTTGTTTTGGGGGGGACATAATTTTGCCAAGTAATTATGTTAGTTTTGAACTTGCTCTGTAAAACAGATTGTCTTCTAACACTCAGTCCTCCTGCCTTGGCTTCTCACCATGTCCAGCCTCATCTTGGGTCACTTAAACCACCCCGTTTGTAGAACATCTGACATAGTAGTCTACTGTGTGAGTATATGAGAATATCATTGTATTCCTGGGAGTATCGAGGGAATTTCTAATCTAAGTGTCTCAGGAGATGAGCTTGGCCATTCAAGGAAATCTATTTTGTAGATGTGAGTGCTGACCTCTTGGCCCTGTATGGAGGAGTAGTCCAGCCAGGTCACAGGACATGTGCATACTCAGCTTCAGTTCTAGGTGAATGAAAAAAAGAAGTAAGAGGACATGACTGGTCGGTCCTAAGTATGGTGGAAGAGAAGGTTTATTGAAGATAAGGTGGAGAGCACAGCCAGAGGCAGAGGCATCTAGAAGAGACCAGAGTGAACATGACCCTGGGCTGGGCCATCTATGGAGAGGGGGAGAGGAGGAGGGAGAGCCAGGAGATCAGAAGATCAAGAGGCCAGAAGGGAAGACCATCAGAGCCGAAATGACTGGATTATGCAGGGAAGAACTGCTGGGGAAGGTCACCCCGGTCCCTGGGTTGGAGAAGATTAGGGTAAAGGGCAGGTATGCCAGCCAGGAGGACCCTATAAAAGATAGGAGAAGGGATGCCAGCCAGGAGGACCCTATAACAGGAAGGACAGGGGATGCCAGCCAGGAGGACCCTATAAAAGATAGGACAAGGGATGCCAGCCAGGAGGACCCTATAACAGGAAGGACAGGGGATGCTGGGAGAACCTGGCCAGTGTCACTTTGATATGTTAATAGGTACCTCAGTTAGCCATTTGTCCTGGGTTTGAGTCCTAACACTAGGTACTTTCTGTCCCTGTGATAAAATACTGACCAAAAGCAACTTGTCAAAGAAAAGGTTTACTTGGTGATAGGTTACAGCCCATCAAGAAAAGTCAAGGCAGGAGCTGAAGCAGAGACTATGGAGGAAGGAGCGCTGGTTTCTGGCTTGTTCCCTATGGCTTGCTCAGTTTGCTTTCTTATTAAACTCGCCTACCTGGGGTGGCGTTGTCCATAGGAGGTTGGACCCTCCCACGTCAACTATTCATTTTTAAAAACGTGCCCCCTTATGCTTACAGGCCAATCTGCTAGAAGCAATTCCTCAACGGAGGTCTCCTCTTCTCTCCCAGGTGATATGATATGTAGTGTGCGTCAAGTTCACAAAGAAATCACCCAGCACAAGTAAGCCATAGCAAATTCAGTGTACAAGGGTGCACCTCCCACAGTGGCGCGAGAACACCAGCTGAGCCACAGACTTCTCCTTGTAACCATGCCAGCTGCTGGGCAGTAGGATCCAGGAGGCTTTTAGTTTCTGCTTCCCAGCCAGGCACGCTGGCTCACACCTTTGACCTCAGCACTTGGGAGATAGAGACAGGTGGATCGGTTGGCTCTGTGTGAGGTCAAGGCCAGCTTGGTCTACATAGCTGGTCCAGGACAGCCAGAGTTATGTAACAGACCCTGTCTTGATTTTTCTTTTCATTTCCCTAATGTCTTAGTTAGGGTTTTATTGCTGTGAAGAGACCACGGCAACTCTTTTAAAGGAAAACATTTAATTGGGGCTGGCTTACAGTCTCAGAGGGTTAGTCCGTTATCACGGAGGGAAGCATGGTGGCACACAGGCAGACATGGTGCTGGAGAAGGAGCTGAGAGAGTTCTACATCTTGATCCACAAGCAGCAGAAGGAAGACTGAGACACCCTGGCCAGACTTAAGCTTATAAGATCTCGAAGCCCTCCCTGACAGTGATACACTTCCTCCAACAAGGCCACACCTCCTAATTGTATCACTCCCTATAATCCAAGCATTCAAACACATGAGTCTATGAAAGTCATACCCATTCAAACCACCACTCTTAATGACTAATGAAGTGGACTATTTATTTATTTATTTCATTTTTTCAAGACAGAGTTTCTCTGTGTTTCAGAACCCTGGCTGTCCTGGACTCACTTTGTAAACCAGGCTGGTCTCAAACTCACAGAGATCCACCTGCCTCTGCCTCTGCAGTGCTGGGATTAAGAGTATGCACCACCATGCCTGGTGGACTATTTATTTATATGGTGCTGGGTATAAGGTCATCTCCTCTGCAGAGTTCTCATTACAACCTTGTGTCCCTTCTTATTCGTGTCTTCTTTCTTATTGACGTGTATTATTTTTTAAAAATCTAGGTATAATTCCTCTGTAAGATTTATGTATTGGTAATGTCCTCTCCCAACATGTATTGTATTTCCTTTGTCAATAGTGTCCTATAGCTGTGTTCCTGACTTTCTGTGGCCAAACCTGGTATACAAACACAAAGATGTTTACAACATGCTACTAAAACTAGCCAGTTCAAAGGGACTGAGGCTACCTCAGTTCTGAGGTGGCTCAGAGCCCTGGTAACCCTGTCAGTTGCTGGATATTACAGTTATGTACCTTAGCATTAGTAGTTCTGAGGACCAAGTGTCCGAGTATGTTGATCTCTCTTGACTGACCACCTTTGCTCGCAAGTCTCCTCTACAGCATGTTTCAGTGACCGCCAACCAAACCACAAACCCTAACTCCTTGTTTCTGATTCCAACTGGTATTTTGTTGTTGTTCTTATTTTATTTGTTATGAGTATGGGTGTTTTGCCTGCATGCACGTCTGGGTATCACATATGTGCAGAGACCAGAAGAGGGCACCAAGTCCCCTAGAACCAGAGTTAGAGACTGTTGCATGCATCCATGCAGGTGTTAGGAACTGGACAGAGGCTGGGTCTCTCTACACAGAAGGAGAGAGCCTATGGAAGAGCAGCCAGTGCTCTTAACATGTAAGCTATCTCTCCTACCCCTTCATCTGGGATTTTCTTATTTCTTCAAGGAAAGGTGGCTTCTTAGTACATTTTCCATTGAATGCCACAGACTGGATATTATGGTTTGGTTATAAAATATACCCCCTACACTGCCAAAAAGGGTTATGTATTAAAAGATTCATCCTCAGCTGGCAGCAGTGTCTGGAAAGCTCTAGTGTCTTTAGGAGGTGGAGCCTAGCTAGAGGAACTAAGCCACTGGTGGTAAGAATATTTATCCTGACTCTTCTTTGTTCTTCTGTCTCCTGCCCACCATGGTGCAACTGCTGTGCTCCACCTGCCCTCCCTGCCCTGAAAGACTGGTGTGTGAAACCATGTGCCAAACCAAGCCTTCACTTCCTTAAGTTGTTTCTCAGTTGTTTTGATCATCTTGGGAAATTTCAGTGGTATGTTAAGTAGTTTTTTATTAATTTCATTATTTTAATCAATTAGTTAATTTCACGTGTATGGGTATTTGGTCCACATGTATGTCTGTGTACTAAGTGAGTGCCTGATGGCCATGGGGGGGCTGAAGAGGGTGTTGGATCTACACGGAAGGAGAGACCCAACTCCCGAAAAATTTCCTCTAACACCATAGTACCCATGTGTCCACAAACGTACACACATATAAATAAAAAATAAAACTTAAAAAAATAGAGTCCCAGCTGGGCGTGGTGGTGCACATCTTTAATTCCAGCACTTGAGAGGCAGAGGCAGGTGGATCTCTGTGCGTTAAGTCCAGCCTGGTCTACAGAATGAGCCCAGGACAGCCAGGGCTCTGTTACACAGAGAAACTCTATCTCAAAAAACAATACAATAAACAACAACAACAACAACAAAAAAGGTTCCAATTCTATACACACTACACACCTAAATATATAAAAACTGTGACAATGCCATATTAAGGAAGAACAGCTGTTGGTGTTGTTTGCCCAAGAGTGATCCTGGTTTATTCAGCAAAGTTTTTGTCTCTCCTGTTTTTGTAGATTGAGTTTGGTAGTGTTGCTTCTCATTCTGCTTTATGGAACTGTTGGGGAAGCCTTGGTATTGGTTGGCTACCTAATCTAAAAGAAAGCTGTCTAGTCCAAGAGAGGTCCAGTCTAAGAAGTTGTAACGTAGACCCAAATGAAGGCCATCTTCTCATGTACTGATTCGTACAACAAATATACAATTTTTACAACAAAAGAGAATGAGGAACTTTGTCTTAATCAGTCTTTTACAGGTTTCTCATAAGGGAGACATGGTTTTTTGGTGTCATTAACTCAGAGCAGCACACAAAGCCAGTCAGATCTTATCATTCTATAGTCACATGCTGCTGTCAACATACTAGAGGGGGGGATGGGTTAGTATTGCTCTCAATGCATTGCTGCTTCCAGCAAATGGTCTTAAGCCTGATCATCATCATCATCACACACACACACACACACACACACACAAAAGCATGACAGTCAGGGACATGAAAGAGTCTCAAAGGAGAAAGTAGAAACACAATACAGTGGGTCACCCAAAGCACAGTAAGTCTGATTGCCATGTTTCCAGAGGTCAGTTAGTTCTGAACAGGCTGTGTCCAGTGATTAACTGCAATGTCTACATAGTTAAAAATGATCTCAAAGCACATTGCCAACTTGCTCACAGGTTGGGTGAAACATTTGATTTCTAAAGGCCACTTTTAAATATCTTTCTCAGAAGAACTGCTCCCACAAATATACAGAACAGTAGAAAGCTGAAAGCTTTGCTGTGTTTCTTTGTTTTGTTTTGTTTTTTGAGACATGGTCTTTCTGACTGACCTGGAAACCTATGTAGACCATGCAGGCCCGCAGTTCATAGAGACCCGTGTGCCTCTGCCCCCCAGTGCTGATACGGCTGATACATCCAGTCGAGAGCCGGAAAAGTGATCAAATGCTTAATAAATCTTTTCCTTCAATAATAACCTTCAAATGACGACTTCTTCCTTTAACATGTGTTTTTAATTTTTGTCCTTCTCATTCAAATAAAGTTTAATAAAGATTGGAATAAAAATGATTCCCAACCCTCTATTGTGCCTGAATGGGTGATTTCAAATACCAGTTCACATGTTGTTTCTTCTGCTTAATCAAGCCTTTGTTAAGGCTGGATTTTTTTTTGACAGATTATGCCCATTTTCCAGGTTTTTGGTTGGTTCTCTGTGCTGAATTTCTCATTCATTTTCCGTAGTGTCTTCCTAATTTCATCTAACTCCTTCTGTCTGTCTTCCAGGGTTCCATTGGTCTTTTCATGTTTGCTTATTTATGTATTTAGGGTACATGCATACATGAGTCATGTATGTCAGGGTCAGAGGACACCTTGTAGGAATCACTTCACTCCTTCCAATGTGAGACCCAGGGATTGAACTCAGGTCATTGGGTTTTGGTTGGAAGCACCTTTACCAGATGAGCCATCTACCAATCCTCACTGGGATTTTTTTGTAATAACTCTTTAGAATCTTTATTGGGTAGTTGGGCAGTCTGTTTTTTGGTGTGTTTTTTTCTTTCTTTTATCTTACAAGAAAGTATTTGAAATTGTATCTTTTTCTCGTGTGTGTGTGTGTGTGTGTGTGTGTGTATACACTTAATTGTGTTCCTACTTTGAGATTTTTATATCTGGTTGCCTGAGATTTCTACCATTTTTTTTGTGGATGGCTTTCTTCTGAGGATGTTCTTTGGGGGTATCTGGTTGTTACACAATGCTGGCTTTACATAACCTGGATTATGTAAGGTGTCATCTCTCTGTGGCTTTGTGATTAGTGACATTGCATACCACAATGAATTTGGGAAAGTCCACTGCCTTTGTGACCCATGCAACAGTCAGAATAGTCTAGCTAGATGTTCAGGTAGCTGTGGTATAAATAGGAGAGCATGTCAGGGGGAATCCTGGGTGGCTAGTCCTATACTAGGAACTGGGCCTACTCAGTGATAAGAATTTCCCAAGGTGCTCTTGGTGTGAGCTGTGTTATCAGTGACAGCAGTGCCAAGAGTGCTGAGGGGCCAGGCAGCCAACACTTGCCCTCCAAGCAAAAGGAGGAATAAGAAGCCATGTCAGGACCCACAGCACCCCCTTGTGGTGGCACTCGTACCTAGTCCTGAAAACACTGTATGCTCAGATAGGGTGCAGTGGGGTAGCCAGCGGGCACGCCATGCTGTTTGTGTGGCCGCAGGAATCCCAGTGTTCCCATATACTGCTTTGATGGGGGAGGTAAGACCTTAGCATTCCCACAGCTCTCTAGACCTCCTTTTGGCTGTACGCCCTGGGGCAGGGTGACACCAGGGGACACTTCTCAAGGCAGCTGAGGGACCAGATGTTCTGCTGTCATCGTGTCATGGAATCTGGCCGGTGGGAACAGTATGGGTGGCTGCCATTAGTCCTAGCATGGTGTGAGGCACACTCAGCTTGTCTCCACTCTGTCCCAGAGGGCAAGCTCCCTGGTCTTCCAGTTCTCCAGCATGACACCTTCCACATTCCTCCATGGACTGCAACAACTATCCCCTACCATACAGAGTGCCCTGTGGGTTTAAGTTGGAATAACTTTGCTAGACAAGTTGACTTTTCAGGACAGCTGCCCACTGAGCCAGTGCAATGGGATTCCTGAGCAATCCAAACTCCTATGACAGCAGTTCCTTCCAAGATGGCTCCTCCTTATACCACCCAGAGAGTGGCTGAGAGATGATGCCTGTCCAAAGCAGATACCAGGTTACTTAACTCTTTGGACATGTGAGGAAGGTGAAACTTGCTCTGCTGGAGGTTGCTGGGACTCACTGTCCCTTAGGGGAAGATACCACAGCAGTGGTTGTGGGCGGGCAGTGCTAGATGCCTTGTTGTGTTCTCTCCTACTGAGCTGTAGAATTAGGTCTCTCTGGAGCTTACAAGAGCCCAGCATCTCCCTGATTTCCAGTGTTCTCCCACAACCACTCAGCTTAAAATGCAGCGATACACTTGTTATTTTGGCTGATGTCTTACGAGAGGGTCTCAGTGGAGCCCTTGCTAACCTTGAATTCACCATGTAGCCAAGATTCACCTTGAACTTCCTACCCTTTTACATCTACCTCCTAAGTGCCGGGATTACAGGCACAAAACAGAATACCAAGTTTAGGCAGTGCAGACTGAACCCAGGGCAAACACTGTACCAACCAAGCTACCTTCCTAGTCCTGTTACTTTTGTGTGTGTGTGTGTGTGTGAGTGCTCAGCATGTGCAGCCATCTTGAAAGTCTCCTGTGTCACATGAAACAATACTCCCTTCAAGGTTGGAGGTAGAAAATAGATTAGTGGGTCCCATGAGTTGGGGATGGTGGAACAGAGAGAGGCTAAACACCTAGAGGCTTCACACAGGGAGCATCTTCATGACAGAGAAACTCTGTGCCTTGTGGTTTCAGGGTTGTGTCTTCACATGGGATACCTTCCCAGGCAATTAGACACGTGTGTTGCGACTTTGACAGTTTCCTAGTTGTGACTGTATGCTGCGGTTCTAGAAGGTGTTACCATTGAGGGAAACTGGGTGAAGTATATTCTACACATTATCCCCTAACTTCCAGTAAACTTGAGATTTTTTTCAAAATAAACATTAAAATAATCTGGCAACATTACCCTACTACTCTTACTACTAAAAACACATTACTAGCATAATGCTAACTAGAAATGATAAAACAAATATGTATGTTAGTATGTATATGAATATGTGGGCACATTTGTTGTTGAGGAAGACAATCAAAATGAAGTAGCTGTGGGGCACTTGAATCCAGTCTGGAGTCATTGTTACTTAGGTCTAACACATCCACAGCTGAACTTTTGAACTGGGCCAAACCACAGTTTCCTGAAACATTGTTTCCTACCCTCTGCTGAATTACAGGGCTCTTCCCCAAACCACCCAGAGACCGACACACCCATCCCCTTGCTTCCCAATGGCTTAGCTTTTGCCACACCAATTATAATTTCTACAGTAGGTAAATTGGGTAATTAGCAATCCCACCCCGGTGCAGTTTAAAACTATAAATACAGCTACCATTGTGTAAAACCACAGAGAACATCCTCCCCCCCCCCTTGCTCTCGCTCTCACTCTTCTTTTATATGTATGTGTTTGGTCTACATGTATGTCTATGCACCACGTGGGTCCCTGGTGCCTTCAGAGGCCAGAAGAGAGTGTGGATGCCCTGGAACTAGAGTTATAGATGTCAGTAAATGTAAACAGCTATATGGGTTCTGGAATCGAACTCAGATCCTCGGGGGCAAGAGTAGCCAATGCTCTTAACCACCAAGCCATCTTTCCAGTGTTAACTGTGCTAAGTGCTAACTTTCCTGTATGTAACTGTGTTTGCACAGTTAGAGATCATAATCTGAGAAAGCAGATAGGGACACTTCTGGGCATGCTTGGCCTCTTTCCCAAGGAAAGTTTTAGCTTCACTCAGAAGAAAGAACACGTTGAAGGGGCACTGACTCAGAACTTTCCCCTAAGGACTCCAGCACCACTCAGCTGCTAGCTCATCTTCTCCAGCGTGAACTGCAGTTCTGTGGAAAAGCTACATCTGTGTTGAAGATTCTACAGACCGATTAGAACTCCATGGTTATGGGACCATTGCAGAAAGCCAGAATTATCTCAGGCTATCTTTTGTTCTCAGAATAGCCATTTATCATCCCTTCTGTGTCTGATCTAACATCCTCTTCACTTTTAGATAAAACGCTTGCAACGTCTTGCTAAGCTCACAGTGCCTCCAGCAAGAGAAGCTAAAGGTGATTGATACCAAACAGCAGCTGGAACCTGGCTCTGGGATTTCCCCACTTTGCCGTAAGCTCCACACCAAAGTGTCCTCTTTTGATTTAGTTCTAAAGTTCTGAGGATTGAATCCAGGGCCTTGAGCATGCTAGGCAGCACTCTAACGCTGAGCCACATGACCAGTCATGTACAGGTAAGTATTGATTGTCTATATTCTGTTCTGACACCATACTGTAGGGAACATGCCATTCAGGTCAACCTGAATCCATATTCTTAGATTATGAATAATCAAATTTGGCTCAAAATAGACTCCTTTTTTTCCCCCTTAGAAACAGGGTCTCATTCTGTAGCCCAGGCTAGCCTCTTGCATGCTAGGACTATACTGTGTCCCACTGTACCCAGTGTAAAAATGATCTCTTATTTGCTTTGGAACAAGAGCTGTGTTTGTGTTAATATCAACATTTGAGGATATTTTCTTGACCCAGTTCTGACTGGGGGTAAGATGAGTCTCACTGTATTTTGTAGTTTGTATTTCTCTGGTAGTTAAAAATATTGAACATTTTCATGTATTTCATGTGTTGGTCATTTGTGTTCTTTTAAAAATTGACTGTACCTTCCCTGCCCTGCCAGAGGTGACAAGGCCTCATTCACCAGGAGCATCCAGCTCCATCCTCCCAACTCTGCACCACCTCCAGTCTCCTTTAACCCCAACATCTTGATTAGATCTCCCCTCCCCTCCCCCCAACAACCCCCTATTCTGCCCAATGCCCTGAGACCCTTCAAGTGGCTCTGAGAGGGGGATGGTCCCTCTAAGCACGCCATCTTCTGGAACTGCACCACCTGGGATACCCAGACCTTTATCCTCAGGACCACTTAGAACCACTCAAGAGCACTCAGGACTCATCATTTTGCTGCATACAAGAAATGCACCTAGCCGAGTGTGGTGGCACATGCCTTTAATCCCAGTACTTGGGAGGCAGAGGCAGGTGCATCTCTGTTTGTTCAAGGCCAGCCTGGTCTACAAAGTGAGTTCAGGACAGCTAGGGATACACAGAGAAACCCTGTCTCGAAAAACCAAAAACCAAAAAACAAAAAGAAAGAAAGAAATGCACCCCACTAACAAAGATAGACTCTACCTCTGAGTAAAGGGTTGGGAAAAATTTTTCCAAGCAAATAGTCCAAGGAAGCAAGCTGGAGTAGCCATCCTAATAAAATAGACTTTCAACTAAAATTAATCAAAAAAGATAGGGAAGGACACTACATACTCATCAAAGGAAAAATCCATCAAGATGACATCTCAATACTGAATATCTATGCCCCAAATACAAGGGCATCCATATTTGTAAAAGAAACTCTTCTAAAACTTTAACCACACATCGATCCCCACACACCAATAGTGGGATACTCCAACACCCCACTCACACCAATGGACAGGTCATCGAGACAGAAACCAAACAGAAATAATGAGTCTAACAGAGGTCATGAACCAAATGGACCTAACAGATATCTACAGAACGTTTCACCCAAACTCCAAAGAATATACCTTCTTCTCAGCACCTCATGGAACCTTCTCCAAAATTGACCATATAGTTGGACACAAAGCAAGCCTCAACAGATACAAGAAAATTGAAATAACCCCTTGTATCTTCTCAGACCACCATGGATTAAAGCTGGAATTCAACAACAACAGAAATAAGAAAAAGCCGACACATTCATGGAAACTGAACAACTCTCTACTCAGTGACCACTGGGTCAGGGAACAAATAAAGAAGGAAATGAAAGACTTCCTAAAATTAAATGAAAACGAAGGCACAACATACACAAACCTATGGGACACAATGAAAGCTGTGCTACGAGGAAAGTTCATAGCACTAAGTGCCTTTAAAAAGAAAATCGTGACAGCTCATATTAGCAACTTAACAACTGAACTAGAAGAGCTAGAAAACAAAGAAGCAAACAATCCCAAGAGGAGAAGAAGGCAGGAAGTCATCAAACTCAGGGCTGAAATCAACAACTTAGAAATAAAAAGAAATGTACAAAGAACTGATGAAACCAAGAGTTGGTTCTTTGAGAAAATCAACAAAATAGACAAACCCTTAGCCAAATTAACTAAAAGGCAGAGGGAAAAAACCGAAATCAACAAAATCAGAAATGAAAAGGGAGAAATAACAACAGACATTGAGGAGATCCAGAGACTCTTTAGGTCGTACTTCAAAAACCTGTACTTCAATAAATTTGAAAATCTAAGCAAAATGGATAATCTTCTTGATAGATTCCACCTACCAAAGCTAAATCAAGATCAGGTTAACAAATTAAACAGTCCTGTAACCCCTAAGGAAACAGAAGCAGTCATTAAAAGTCTCCCAACCAAAAAAAAAAAAAAAAAAAAAAAAAACCAACCAAACAAAAAACAATAACAACAACAACCCAGGCCCAGATGGTTTCAGCACAGAATTCTACCAGACCTTCAAAGAGGAGCTAACAGCTAACACCAATACTCTTCAAACTCTTCCACAAAATAGAATCAGAAGAAACACTGCTAAACTCATTCTATGAGGCCACAGTCACCCTGATTCCTAAACCACACAAAGACCCAACAAAGAGAATTTCAGACCAATTTCCCTCATGAACATAGATTCGAAAATACTCAATAAAATACTTGCAAACCGAATCCAAGAACAGATCAAAAGTATCATATAGCATGATCAAGAGGCTTCATTCCAGTAATGCAGGGATGGTTCAACATACAAAAATCCATTAACATAATCCACCATATAAACAAGCTGAAAGAAAAAAAAAACACATGATCATTTCATTAGATGCTGAAAAAGCATTTGATAAAAATGCAATACCCCTTCATGTTGAAATTCTTGGAGAAAGTTGGCGTATGAGGACCATACCTAGAAATAGTAAAGGAAATACACAGCAAGCCAGTAGCCAACATCAAATTAAATGGAGAGAAACTTAAAGCATTTCCCCTAAAATCAAGGACAAGGCAAGGATGTCCACTTGTAAAAGAAAATTTTTATTTATACTTATATATTTATTAATACTTAACAATCACCTATAAAGTTCCTAAGTCCTAAAACCCAAACCCTAATTCTAAAACCTATAATCTAACTAAGAATATCTTAATACCTAAAATACTCTAATATTTATAAAAAACAAACACTTAACACTAACTTAAGTTTCTTAAAAGGATATTCTCTCAGGTTAATTTTCTTGGCATGGATCTATACGGGGAGCTGGTTTCCAACAAGTCTTTCAGTCTTAAAGTCTGTGAGTCTTTTTTTTTTTTCACATTATTGTTATTTTATTTTCCAGTTCAAAGCTACTATCATGGGTCTTCAGAGTTATACAAATGACAGTTTACAAAAAATAAAAGACCGAGACACCCAGAGTGAGATGCATGGTGCTGGGGGATTGGTAGAATGGGGTAGTCAGGAAAGGGCCCCCCTGAGGTTTACTCCAGGGCTCCCAGGGAGGGGCACACCTGGCTTTCTCCCACCCAGGAGCCCCGAGGTGTCGGGAAGATGTGGAGCACCAATCACAGGGCCAGGGCTGGGGGTGGGCAGGCAGGAGGAAGGGAGGGAACTCGATGGGGAGGCAGGAACAGGCGCCAAGTGTCTCCCCCCAAAGACCACTCACAGCTACAACCCAGGGCCTTTTCAACAGTAACATTTCCTTTAAAAAAAAAATACTGATTTGGTCATTTTTCTGTTTCCAGTCAGGCCAGGGTGAAAAGATGGGAGCAAGGTTCCCCCGGACCCCAGAATGTGCAGGGGCAACCTGGCAGCTACCCAGCAAGCTTTGAGTCATGGAGCCAGGACGGAATTTTGCAGGATGGGACAGAGACTGCTCTCCAACCATGATCCAGAAAAACACTTGTGGGCAAGCCAGGCCATGCCTGGCTTCAGTCCCACCAAAGGGCTTGCCTCCAGATGCTGGGGCCAAGAGCCTGTGCATCAGAGAGGTGTAAACTGGGGTGGGGGTGGGCGCATTTCCAGTTACAAGCTCAGGGACTGGGGCAGCTCCCTAGGCTTCCAGCTTCTCCTAGGCTACTTCCTGGGGGGAAATAAGGCTCAGAGTTGTCTGAGGTCAGAAGAAAGGTGCCAGAGTGCCCCATGACAGAGAAGGGTGCAGAGGGACCCAAAGTCCCTCCCAGGGGCAGTCTGCAGCTGCCAACCTGTGGGGGGCAGTTAGGGGGAAGGGGGTCCACAAAGGGGAACAGGCAAGGGCACCACTTTCTCTCGGGTTTCCAGTTTGAAAGGCAAGGGGCTTGTCACCTGCTGCAGGGCCACCCGGTAAGGAGAGCAAGAAGGACTGGACGAGTGGCCCTGGGAAGGCAGGTGGCCCTAGTACTCCCAGAGTGAGGCGGGGTCGATAGTCTCCGCGCAGGCCTTCAGGACCCCAGCATGGTCCCCCTTCAGGTAGCGGCCGCCCACCTTGATGGCCACCTTATTGTAGTCACAGAACTCAAGGAAGAAATCCACAGGGGTATCGCTGCTGCTGGTTACTGAGAGTCGTTACCCACCGTCCAGTACTTGCCTGTGGAGTCTTTGATGTTGTAGGCGCCATCATTGAATTCCAGCTGGAAGACATCGTAGCTGGAGCGGTTGGCATCCAGAGTGCCCGTAACCTTGCGGCAGCCAATGAACCCATGCTCCCCACGGAACACGATGATGGGGCAGTTAATCAGCTTCATGAGGAAGAGTTCAGAGTCCCCTGCTGTCTCCACAGAGGCGGCCAGCTGACCATTTTTCTTGGCGGTCACAAACTTGCCGTTGGATGCTCTCAGAGTGATACGACGGTCGCACCACTCGATGTCAAAGTAGCAGCTGGCGTTCTTGGTGGATGCAGTGGACTGCACCCCTCCGGTCGCCGTCAGCGTCCAGTACTTGCCCGTGTGGGTTTGGAAGGCACACTTTCTCGTGTCCCGGTCGACCTCCAGAGCTGCAAGGTCTCCTGATCGGTCTCTTCGTCCTGATTGGCCGACAGGTCCATTCCCTGGCGCGTGGACAGGTTCCTCTCGTTGGCCGCCTGCAGCACCACCTGAGCGCAGCTCTGTTCCAGGGCGAAGAGCTCATCTTTGCCCACCTTGGTTGCTTTGCCAGCCTTGAGGGTGCCACTGGGCCGGGACGGAGCCAGATAGCGACCTTCGCAGTCGTGGAAGGCCACCTTGCTGGAGCGGAACTCGAGCGTGTAGCCCGTGGCGGGCTCGGGCCGCGCCACCAGGCGCCCGTCGTGGCGCAGGAAGCGGTGGTCCGACGTCTGCACGCTGTAGCGCTGGTCCTGGAAGGCCAAGGTGATGAGCGAGTCGACGCCCCAGGGCACGTCGCGGTCCACCGCGATCTCGTCGGCAGGCCGCGCACGTAGCGCTTGCGGGTGACGCTGTAGATGTTGACCTGCGGGTGCATGGCGATGTGCACGCTCCACTTCTCGGCCGGGGACACGCTCTGCGCGAAGCACGACAGGCGGTCCTCGGTGCTGCTGAAGTAGCTCCGGTGCGCTTCGGACTGCAGCGACCAGCGGCCGTCATCGTGCGCCACGACGAGGAAGCGGCAGTTGGTCGGGCACTTCGCGCTCGCAGCTCACGTTGCCGTCCTTGTCGGTGGCCAGGTAACGGCCCAGGTGACTGCGCAGACACACGGCCGCGCTGCCCGCCTCATCGGGAGGTTGCTCCAGCGTCCAGATCTGCTTCTTGTTCAAGCTGCTGGCCGACGCGTTCACCTTGAAGCTGAACGCCTCGGCGGTCAGGTACTTGTTGCCGCAGCTGATGAGCCCGAACTGGATCTGCACCGCCTCGACTGTGCCGTTGATGGTCATGGTGGCGGAGGGCGGCCTGGTGGCCCCGGGAGCTTGGGTGACTGTGCCCGACCTCCTTTGTTCTGCACGGCTTAGCCCGAAGCAGCGCTTCACAAGTCTGTAAGTCTTATTCATCAGATCTTAAGACCAGTTTATAAGTTTGATCTGTTTTGACCGTTGATGTGGGGTGGCCTTTTAATCAGCCAAGAATTGCCTCTATGGTCCTAGGGCCCAATTATTTACAAGATTAAAAGTTCCAAATCGCCCACTCCCCATTCTGATCCTCTGGGGCTCCAAGGGTTCTGTTCTGGTGTTCTAGCCATTCTGACTTTCTCGAGTTCCAGGAGGCTCTGCCTTTATTTTCTCCACTAGTGTGGACTCCTGGCAGGTCAGCCCAAAACAGTGAACAGCAGCAGAGCGTGGTCTCTCAATATGTGTTGTTAGAGGAAGCCAAGGAAGAGAGCCCGGCCAAGGCCATGTGGGCTTCTGATTTAAATCCCTTGTGTCATAATGTGTTGTAATGATCTTGGCTATGAATTCCGGCATTTTGTTGCCATAGTCCCTGGCAGGCTTTCCAAGGCACGCCTCCACAACAGTGTGTCCTGTGGTCCCACGATCAACGACGTCATCTGCTCTTGGTGGGCTTTTAAGGCATGCCCTTCAATGGTAAACACATCCAGACATAATTGGATCCGCCCATATCTTTTACCTGAGATACCAAACTTCCAAAATCCCTGTGCTGTTAGATGCTACACCAACTTCACTAACCCTACCACACCTACTCTCCCCATATCTCTTCAACATAGTACTTGAAGTTCTAGCCAGAGCAATAAGACAACTAAGGGACATCAAGGGGATACAAATTGGAAAGGAAGAAGTCAAAGTATTCCTGTTCTCAGATGATATGAGAGTATACATAAGTGACCCCAAAAATTCCACCAGAAATCTCCTACAGCTGATAAACTCTTTCAGCAAGGTGTCTGGATACAAAATTAATTCAAAAATCAGTAGCCCTTCTTTACACAAAAGATAAATGGACCAAGAAAGAAATTAGGGAAACAACACCCTTCACAATAGCCACAAATAATATAAAATACTTGAGAGTAACTCTAACCAAGCAAGTGAAAGACCCGTACGACAAGAACTTCAAGTTCTTGAAGAAAGAAGTTGAAGAGGATATCAGAAAATGGAAAGATCTCCCATGTTCATGGATAGGTAGGATCAACATAATAAAAATGGCCATCCTACCAAAACCAATATACAGATTCAATGCAATTCCTATCAAAATACCAACACAATTTTTTACAGACCTTGAAAGAACAATTCTCAACTTCATATGGAAACACAAAAAAAACCCAGAATTGCTAAATCAATTCTGTACATTAAAAAATCATCTGGAGGTATCACCATCCCAGATTTCAAGCTATACTATAGAACAATAGTAATCAAAACAGCATGGTACTGGCATAGAAGCAGATCAATGGAATCGAATTGAGGACCCAGAAAAAGACCCACATACCTACAGCCACTTAATTTTTGATAAAGAAGCCAAAACAATAGAAAAAGGACAGCATCTTCAACAAATGGTGCTAGTCTAATTGGGTGTCAACATGTAGAAGAATTCAAATGGACCCATGTTTATCACCTTGTACAAAAAAACTTAAGTCCAAGTGGATCAAAGACCTTAACATAAGGCCAGTCACACTAAATCCACTAGAAGAAAAAGTGGGAAAAACCCTTGAACTCATTGGCACAGGTGACAACTTCTTGAACAGAACACCAACAGCTCAGGACCTGAGACCAACAATCTATAAATGGGACCTCATGAAACTGAAAAGCTTCTGTAAGGCCAAGGACACTGTCATTCGAACAAAACTGTAGCCTATGGGCTGGGAGAAAATCTTCACCTGTGAAGGGCCAAGTGAAGGTTGGATTGAGCACTGTGAGACTGAAAACCAACAACCTAGCAACCAAGGCCCCGAGAAGGAACTTACAGAACACCGTCGTTGTAACGGCTGCACCTTGGTTACCACAGCGAAGGGAAGGGGAGCACACTGCACCTCCTTGACCTCTGACCCTGGTGATGAAGGCAAGAAAGTAAAAGCAACTGACAGGCTGGGGTGCAGCATAGTGCCCAGGGTGCTTGTTGAGCATCCATGAAGCCCTGAGTTCAGTGTTCAACACCACGTACTGAGCATAGGGACACCAGGGAGGTAGAAACACGAGGACTCAAGCACATCCTAGGCTACCTAATGACTTTGAATCGATCCTGGGCTACATGAGACCCTGACTTAAAAAAAAAAATCATGCCAGGCAATGGTGGCCCATGCCTTTAATCCCACCACTCGGGAGGCAGAGGCAGGTGGATCAATCGCAGCCAGCCTGGGCTACAGATTGAGTTCCAATGCAGCCAAGGCTACACAGAGAAACCCTGTCTGGGGGGAGAAAAAGCGAATCTGAAGTTTAGTTACATTCCCCCTCAGTTTTGTGTTTTCCTGGATTGCAATCCCCTTAGTCCTAGACAAATGGGTCCTCTGTTTTGAACGAGGTTCAAATATTCCCATCAATAATAGGCACACATGCACCCACACATACTTACTTCTTCAACAGTATGCACACATACATACACACCTAAAGTTATGAGCAGCGATTGCCTTTAAGTAAAGGTTTGTTTTCTTTCCACCACCATCTGACTCCTGAATGGTCATGTTTTATATTTTAGGTTAAAAACAAACAAACAGCAACAAACTTACTGAGAGTCAGAGAAATGACTCAACAGTTAAGAACACTGACTCCTGTTCCAGAGGATCCAGGTTCAATTCCCAGCACCCACGTGGCAGCTCACATCTGTCTGTAACCCCTGTTGCAGGGGATTTGATGCTCTTTTGTGGCCTCCCAGGATGCATAGGATGGATGGACACACAAGCAGGCAAACACTCATACACCTATAATAAAATAAATACATCTTTAAGACAGAGCTTATTGAAAGCCGGGTGTGGTGGCTCATACCTTCAATCCCATCACTCCGGATTAGGCAGAGGCAGGTGGGTCTCTGAGGCCAGATGGTCTACATAGTTAGCTCCAGGACAGCCAGGGCTTTGTAGAGAGACCCTGACTCAAAAAAAGCCAAAACAACAAAAAAGTATTGAAAAGGCAGAAATGTCCTCTGTGTGTGATGGGAGTCTGCTCAAACCTGTTAGGAGAGGAGGGAGAGACAGAAAGAGAGAGAGACGCAGGGAGAAGGGACAGAGACCCAGGGAGAGGGAGACAGGAAGCAGGACTGTGTCTTTAAGAAGAAATTTGTTAAAGCCATCAGCGTGTTGAGTGTCTTGAGCCCCCTCCCTCCACTTTGCATGACAAAGCAAGGTATACTAGTCTAAAGTCCTTTGCGGGAAGGAGGGAAGGCATGGAAGGCTGAGTGAGGAATTACAGACTTGGTTAACATGGGACCTGTGAGAGTGCTGTGTGATACTTGGCTGGTTAGTACATGACTACGAGATATGACAGTGCCTTAGCTGCTTCTGTCCTCTGGGATGGCAGGGAGGCTGGATGTGTTCCAGTCAGCTGGCCTGGTTAGCTGCTTCTAACTGTTCATTTAGCAGAGCCCAGAGTCACCCGAGAGGTGAAGCTGAGGACTTGTTCACAGACCATCTGATCTAAGCGTGTCTATAAAGATCGTTTAATTCCAGCACTCAGCAGACAGAAGCAGAAGGATCTCTGTGAGGACAGCCTGGTCTATACAGTGAGTTCCAGGACAGCATGGCTACATAGTGAGGCTGTGCTTTTAAAAGAGTTTCTGCTAATAAATATTGCCTACAAATGTATAAAATTCCATATATCTATAAACAGTATATACAGTTGTATAAAGCTAGATGTCAAAAATACATTTCTGTCCAGGAGTGGTGGTTCACACCTTTAATTCCAGCACCCACCATGAGGCAGAGGCAGGCGGATCTCTGTGAGTTCGGGGCCAACCTGGATTACAAAGGGAGTCCAGGACAGCCAAGGCTACACAGAGAAACCCTGCCTTGAAAAACTAAGAAACAAAAAAACAGGAAGGAAGGAAGGAAGGAAGGAAGGAAGGAAGGAAGGAGGGAGGGAGGGAGGGAGGGAGGGAGGGAGGGAGGGAAGGAAGGAAGGAAGGAAGGGAAGAAAAAAGGATGGAGAAAGAATCACTTGAGGAGCTTTTTGGAGAAAACACCCCAAGATTAGTACATCAGAATGGAGGTGTGGAGGTGGGGAAGAAATGGGGGGAGGCCAGGTGACCAGTACTTGCTGGTGTTTCCAAGGCCTTTGCATAGCCTCACCACTAGGTGGCAACAGAAACTGGCCCAATGTCACCAACCTAGTTCTTGAAGCCAACGATAAATCCGTTATTCCCTTTCTTTTATTTTGAAATTGGGCAAAAATATCAGTGTCCACTGATGGCTGTGTGGCCACTCCAACCCACAAATGCCACCCCCACATCCTCTCCCCAGGCTGAGAAGAACACAAATCCAGGATGTAGGAAATGCTTTTGAATAAAGTTTAGTCCCTCCCAACCCCTTTCCTTAAATGTTTTAGGCATACAAAATATAAACATACAATGGTAAGTGTCTCCAGGTGAGAACCAGGAATAGAAAAACAAGTGTACTCTCCTGGGAGTGCTTCCTCATGCTTCTCTTCCTTCCCAACTCCCTTCTGTACAACAGCTAGCTCCATATTTGCCTAGGAGCCTGGGTTGACAGTGCATACCTGCTAAAAGCTCAAACACCATGGCTTGGGAGCCTCGGTCACATTGGTCTCTCTGGTACTAGTCTCTATTAAAAATAATGAATATGTAAACCTTGAAAATGTAAACCTGTGTGAGGTGAAGCATACCTTTAAGGGGTAGGCTCTGTGAGTTCAAGGCCAGCCTGGTCTACATAGCAAGTTATAGGTTATTCAGGGCTGAACAGCAAGGCCCTGTCTAAAAAAAGGAAAAGAAAGAAAGAAAGAAAAAGAAAAAAGAAAGGAAAAGAAAAGAAAGTAGTAAACTTATATCTGGTGGCAGAGGTTGGCTAAATCTTTTTTCCGATTAATGCTGGAAGAACAGAGGTGGGAAACCAGGGGACTTATTGTCATCGGTGATCACAATAAGGCTCAATCTTATTATCACACCTCCTTTGAGTACAGTTAGGAGTTTACAGTTCACCAGAGAAGCCTGCTTCACAGCCTAGCATGTTCAAGACTATATAAAACAGGATAATGTCTTCAGAAAAATATCTGAAGAGTTTCATTTGCCCTAACTATTCTCCCAAAACTAAGGAAGGTCACAGGCATTCCTATGCTCCTTCCTACATTTCCTGGTATTTCACATTCCCTTCTAAGGAAATATCAATTTCTCAAAATGCTCCCATCCCCAGGTCACAGACTCATCACATCTTCAATTTCAACACTCAGGAGGTTGAGGCGGGAAAGTAGAGAGTTTGAGGCCAGCTGGATACATAGTATTAAGTTTTGCCTCAAAAAATAAATATAACAAACAAATAAATGGTTTAACTACATCTCCTTAATGGAGAATCCTACGGAAAATTACCCAACTCTATTCTAGGAACTTGAGGTCAAGATTCCCCAGCTTACTTATCTTAGCTTCTGTTAAACTGCCTGCTTGTGCAAACCTCCTTCTGTAGCTGCCAAGTAAAATACCAGGATGTAGTTCTGCCTTTAAAAATCCTTTACCCTAGCTGGGCATGGTGGCTCATGCCTTTAATCCCAGCACTGGGAGGCAGAGGCAGGTGGATCTCTGTGAGTTCGAGGCCAGCCTGGTCTATAGAGTAAGTCCAGGACAGCCAGGGCTACACAGAGAAACCCTGTCTCAAAACAACAACAGCAAAAAACTAAAAATAAACCAAAACAACAACAAAACAAATGAACATACAAACAAACAAAAAAACCTTTACCCTAAATGCTCAGCACTCCGCTTATGTCCTGAATATCTGAATGTAGTCTCAGCCAACTGGAATGAAGACTTTTAGTTAACTATAAACTGTGTCTGAGTGATCATATCTGGTGGGCGCCCTGTAATGAAGGAGGGGGCAGATATTCCTGAAAGGGAAGTATGAATCCCACTAGGTGAGAATAAGATCACCACCACAGTTTTTGACCCAAAATTTAAAACAAACTTTATTAAATACTGGCCAAGGCATGGACACTGGCCAGGTTCATACTCAAAAATCCCAGAGAACTGCCTCAAATTATGTTAATCAGGAGCTTGTAAAGGCAAAACCCACCTTTGTCCAACTGGGGGAGAGCATACATCTTGACGTACTTGCTGCCTGTGTACCGTCCACTTGAGTGTGATCAAGCACATCCTGTGCAGTGCAGCAATCAACCTTCTGTAGAGAAGTGAGAACACACAACTTGCTACCTTACCTGAGCAACGACCCCAGCAGCATTCTGTGACATTATCTGTGCTTGGCCACAAGCTTCTTACGGATTAGAGTCATTTTTGTTTTATAGATCTCTCAAGCACAGTAATTAAAACTTAAAACATAACTTTAGCCTTCACAGAAGCCCAAAGGCCCCCGGTTTTCGCCATCATAAAAGGTCAGCTCCATCTCAACTGCTTCTCTTTTTTCCTTTACTCAGCAGGGACACCCATCCCCACCCCCACCCTACCCTCACTTGATTCATTTGCAGCTGACGGTATAGATCCTTGCTTTCAGGTGGAGGAAATTTAAGCTATAAAATTCCTTTTAAAAGAAAGCATGCAGTTATAATAGATACCAGTTCACCAGACTTCAAAATACAACACAGGCTGAGTCTCACCTCCCTAAAATGCTTGGAACCAAAGTGTGTTGGATGTCCCCATTTTTCAGATTTTTGGAATGTTTGATAATATATAAAGAGACATCTTGGGGAAATCTGTGTTAGTCAGCCTTTCGTTGCTGTGATAAAATACCAGAAAACAAAAACAAACAAACAAAAAAACAAAACAAAAGCCAAAAGAATCAAAATTGGCTCATAGTTCCAGAGGCTTAAGACAAACAATAGTGGTGATAAATGTGTGGTGGAGCAAAGCTCCCTCTGTGGTGGTTGAGGAGGAGGGAGAGGGCTAGAGGGAGGGAGGGACAGATGGAGGAAGAGATGGAGGGAGGGAAGAGAGACAGAGAGGGGATAAGATGTACCCTTCAAAAGTACACACACACACACACACACACACACACACACACACATCATGACCTTCTTCCTTCTTACTAGGCCCCACTTCCTAGTGGATCATTCAGCTATGAACTCATATGATTAATCCATGAGGATGTTAGCACCCTTGTAATAGGATCTCACTCCAGCAGCTTGGGACCAAGCCTTTGGGGACAACCTCCTAGTGTTTTGATTACTACCTGTCATATAAGTGGGGTGTGGATTGGCCGCCTGTGGACTCTCAAAACTTTTGGGTTTTGAAGCATTTTGGATTTCAGGTATTTGGACTAGAGATGTTTAATGGGTAAGATAGAGCAGGTTAACATCAACTGCTCAGTAATCACCTTTGAGGTTAAGCACAGAAGTGGTTGTGGGGTCTCTGGCTTTGCCTCTGGTTAAACCCTTAATCCTGCACACATGTGTGAGTGGGTCTCTGGGAGCTCCGTTGTGAAGGAGGTGAGTCTGGAGAATGGTGGGCTGTTCTGATGCAGTTTTCCTGGAGACCTCTTTGGTGGGTCTGAGGCTTTGCCTTATGTGTTAGTCTGATGCATTGTCATGAATTCTGGTGCAGAGGGAAGGTCCTGGGTCTCAGATGAATAGTGGTCAAGTCATCTCAATTCCAGCAGCAACCAGAGTAGCAGAAGCATTTGGGCCCCACTGCCGAAATGAAGGAGATAGGCAATGCTTGCACTGTGGTGGGCCCCAAGCTATGAAAGGAATTCTGGATTTGGGGAGCCCACATCTCTCATGTTGGGCAATAGGCTTGACTGATTATTACAGAGCTAGAAGGCTTGCCTCACCTATGCCCTGGAGGAACAGGTGTGCGGAGGTCAGATTCACTTCTCCTGTGTGCACTGTACCACAGTTCTGAGAAGGACATGACCCAAGACAGATAGCAAAGAGAACTGCCTCTCAGCACACCTTGGTTGGTAAGTGAAACCCACAGTTATTGTTTTGTGAACTGAGTGAGTTGTAAATTGAATGGGATCTCTCCAAGGACATATTTCACATACAGTTCTGCTTCCTTATTTGACATTTAGCCTCAATGCAAAGTCAAAGGTGAATGAAGTCTCTTTAGAGTTCCCCCTTCCTGGGCTCTCTCATCTGGGCTCAGAGAATTTATCAAGGAGAGACATAGTAGGAAACTGCATTTTCCTAACCAACCAGGACACTTTACCTCTTGCTCCTTTACTATCAGAAAGAAAAAATTCTTTTACAAACGCACCTACTATAACAACTATTAAAGATGAATTTAGGTGGTCAAGGTAGCGCGTACTGTTATTTCAGCTACTTAAAAGGCTGAGTCAGGAGTATGAGTTTGAGTTCTAGATGAATTATGTTTATGTGTGACTAAAAAAAAAAAGTCTTACTTCTGAGGTTGGTTTCTCCTCTTCTGCTATCTTGGGTTATAGCTTTAGGGGGAAGCTTTGCTTTTCTGAGCAGTATTGTCAAGGTGAGAGGATGTTTGGTGAGGTCAGTATGAAAAAGCGTAGAACTCCTGGAACTGAAGGCTCCTTCTTGGCTCTCTGTGCTGTCTTTCCACCTACCCTGAGCAGGCAACACTTCTCTGGAATGAGGGCTCTGTGACCAACTGTCATACAAGATGGGTCAGGGTGGTGGTGTCTTTATATTTATGGCTAGTGTCTTAGAGTCTATTGCTGCAATGTGACACCACGACCAAAGCAGTGTGGGGAGGAAAGGGTTTATTCAGCTTACACTTCCACAGCACTGTTCATCACTGAAGGAAGTCAGGGCAGGAACTCAAACAGGGCAGGAACCTGGAGACAGGAGCTGATGCAGAGTCCACCGGAGGGGTGCTGCTTACTGGCTTGCTCACAGATACTGCTCACCCTGCTTTCTTATGGAACCCAGGACCACCAGCCCAAGGATGGCACCACTCACAATGGGCTGGATCCTCCCTCCCCCATTGATCATTAATTAAGAAAATGCTCTTCAGGCTTGCCCACAGCCCAATCTTATGGAGCATTTTCTCAGCTGAAGTTCCCTCCTCTCAGGTGATTCTAGTTTGTGTCAAGCTGACATAAAGAATGTCCAGCACGTCAGCCTGTTGAACCCATGCACAGGAAGGCAGCGAAGCAGGGTCATGCTTCTGGCTTTTACGGCCTTATTCCCTTTTGTATCTTTGAAACAGGTCTCACTATGTAGCCTGGCTGGTGTTAAAGTTTGACATCTAGTTTCTATGGCTTGTGGTGGGTAGGGTAGCAAGAGAAGGTTGGATAGATACTGCTTCTGAGGCCACTCTGGCTTGTCTTTGTTCAAAACACTCAGCACATTGAAGCAACACACTCTAGGGCCATTATTTCCAGAGTGGTACACTAGAATGAAGAGCTGATTGTAAGAGAAAAGAGAAGCATATGGAAGGGCCTCTCCCAATATCCCCAGGCAGAGTCTTTCTTCTGTAGGAAGCAAGGGCCTCCCACAGATAGGACCCCAGTGTGCTCCCAACCCTCCTTCCTTTCTCTTCTCTTAGGAGATGGAGCACATTGTACACCCGCCCCCCATCTCTTTGAATTTTTCTCTTGTTTTAGCTGGGATCACCACTTACATAATAATGACATACTAAAAATAATGTTTTTCTGTAAGTTATGACTGTAAAATACTTTACACATGTTACCACCTGAGTTCTTCAGAACAGCTCAGTGGTCAAAGGCCAAAACTACAATTTTAGTTATACCTCCAGTTGACTTTGGCTATGGTTTGAATGTGTGGGGCTATTGAGAAATAGGGATGGAGCCTTCCGAGGACAATGTTCCTGGAGTAAGGCAGTTCTGGGACCCTGATTTAGTTCTGTTAGAGACAGAGTCATAAAAGAACAAAGCTCAGATCCTCCCTCTTTGTGTCACCTTCCTGTCCCACCAGTAAATCTTCTCATGTGTGCTCCCGTGATTTCAACTGAGTGCTCCCTGATTCCTTGACGAAGGCTAAAGGCAGTTTCCTGGGCTGCCTTCCAGCAGGTAGTACTATTAGGGCGGGGTGGGACATTTGAGAAACAGAGGCTGATGGGAGGCCTTCAAGTCATTAGGGAGCACCCTGAAGGGGACTGTGAGATGCTGTTTTCCTCTTTATTCTCTTTCTTGCTTCCCAACCATTGTGGGACTGGGAGTGACAATAGCGTCCAGTGGTGCTGTGCCACCCTGAACAAACCTATAAACAAGAAGCCCAACTGACCACAGACTAGAATTTTCAAAATGTGGATCAAAGAAATCCTTTCCCCTCTTTTTTTCCCCAAAATAAAATTATTATATGTGTGTGAGTGTTTTGTCTGTATGTCCATGCACACACTGCCTATGGGGACAAGAGACAGTATTTGGATCCTCTGTGAACTGGATTTACAGATGGCTGTGAGCTTCCATGTAGGTGCTCAGTCCAGAAGGAAAAAGTCCTTTTGCCTTCTGCACACTGTTTTTGTTTTGTTTTGTTTTTCGAGACAGGGTTTCACTGTGTAGCTTTGGCTCTCCTGGAACTTGCTCTGTAGACCAGGTTGGCTTCCAACTCACAGAGATCCACCTTCTTCTGCCTCCCGAGTGCAGGATTAAAAGCTTGCCCCACCACACCTGGCTATACCCCGTTTTCTAACTGGGCTATTTGTTTTCTTGATGTCCAGCTTTTTGAGTTCCTTATATGTTTTGGATACAAACCTTCCTAAGGCTGCAACCCTTTAATATAGTGCCTCATTTCTTTTGCTACTGTTAAAAATCATAATGTAAATGTCTGATATGGAGGATATCTGCTATGTGACCTTCAAATGGGTGTGCAGTTGGTAAAAATCACTTCCCATTCTGTGGCCTCCTACTTTGTCCAAATGATGGTGTCCTTTTCTGTGTGGAAACTTTTCAGGACAACTGATCTATTTTGGGACCTGCCTCCTTGACATTTCATTTTGATGGGGCAGAAGTTAGCATAAGCAGCTCCATGTTCGCTTGACATGATGGGGCTCAGTACTAGGGCTCAGTCTGCAACAATGGCTTCCTATAGCTTCCGTTTTTCATTTCCTGGGCAATGAGGAATCCTAGGAAAGGATGGAGATGCTGAGAATACTGGCAGCCAGCCAGCAGGGAACAAGAATCCCCTAGCCTGCTTTCTTCCGGAGGATCCTGGGAGTGGTGTGAGGGTAGCTCCCAGTCACCATAGAGGAAAGGGGCCTGGCTCGGAGGGAACATGATTTGTTCAGGGCTAGGTGCCCCTACCTTGGTGCAGCTCTGTCGACAGCCACCGTTTGGCAGGCAGAGCTCAGGCCGCTTCCGGCTGCAGCTCAGGCTAGATGTGGGAGCCTATCGGAGGGGCACGAGTGGGAGCCTATCGGAGAGGCACGAGGGCCATAGGCAAGCAGGCTGAGCTTGTGCCTGGCTGGTCCAGGCTTTTCTCTTGCTGGCAGACCTTCCCAAAGCCCTCTGATTCCAGGTACACGCGTGGCCCTTTCTATTTTTATCTCTTATGTCTCCCTTTCTTTTTCACCATTCCATGCGCAGTAGCTGGGACTATGCTAGCCAAGCCCACTTGATGCTTAAAGGCTTTAAATACACTATAATGAAACATAATAGCAATCCGGTGCTCTCAGCAGGGAGTTATCGATTTTCCTGTGTAAAATATTAACATCTTCCAGTGCTATTTTTGTATGTCATTAGAGCACAGATAACATCCTGTCTCCTGGGGTACCAACCGCATAAAGATCTATGTTTCTTTCTGGGAAAACATCAAGATTTACCATCAGCGTTACCTTTTCCTCTGTGTTTTTACTGTGTCCAGGCACTAAATAATAGTAATAAATCCAAGGCTGGACCTGTGAGTGCATCAGCTGTTTCCATTTTTTCTGGGCTCTGTCTGGTCTATGTGTACACAGAGCCTCACTCTTGCACGACTGTCCCATTGACCTGCTTGCAGTGTTCAGTTAGAGTCAGGCCCTCTGGTTCCCATCTGATTCTGTCTCCGCTGAGATAAAAACGTGTGACTCTTTGGTATGCGGCCTCATTAGTTGATTCACAACATTGTTACTAAGGCAAACACAAAATTGGGAAAAGCGATGTTCTCCCTGGCATCACTGAGAGTACCATTTTAGTTCAGGAGACAGCCAGGAGCGAAGGCCATGAACTACTAGACCTTTTGTGCTCTTGGAAAGGGCTGACCCCGATCTCTGAGAGTTCTTTTCCCCTAATGACTCAGCTAGCATGTCTGTCCAGCCATCCTCCCAAGGCGGAGGGCTTCCATATTGGTTCTGTCTACCTGCCCCTGAGAACCTTCCTTTGCCTCTGCTATCCCTCCGCCATGAGTGGTTTCAACTCTTGCAATAAACCACTTCTGTAACCATCCGCACTTCCTTCCGCCTTTCACAGGCGTGTAGTAAGTTCTTTATGGTGAACGTAAGAAGCTGTGTCATTTTTATTGTAGAGCGGCTGCTCTTCACGCTCCACCAAGGAAGTGCTAAAGGGTCCAGAGGCTAAGACCACCTATTGTTTTGGTAGAGGACTCAAAATCAATTGGTTCCAGGGACCCTTAGGGTGACTCCAGTTCCAGGGGATCCAGTGCCCTCTTCTGACCTCCGCGGGTGCCAGTCATGCATGTGCTACATGTACATGCATCGAAACAAACAAACAAACAAAAAACACTCATACACCTAAAATAAAATAAATGTTGAGAAAAGGAAATGCTGACCTGGGCGTGGTGGCGCACGCCTTTAATACCAGCACTCAAGAGGCAGAGGCAGGCAAACCTCTGTGAGTTCAAGGCCAGCCTGGTCTACAGAGTGAGTTGCAGGACAGCCAGGGCTGTTACACAGAGAAACCCTGTCTTGAAAAACAAAAACAAGATAGAGAGCCAACTAAGTGTGGCTTTAAGTACAGGCTTTGTGTGCTGTAATCCCAGGACTTAGGAGGCGGTGGAAGAGGGTCATTCTTGGCTATACAGTAAATTCAAGATCTGTCTGCGTGACATGAGACAGTGTCTCAAAAACGAAAAACAACAAAACAAAAACAACGTTGAAGTTTTAGCCAGATGTGACTTGTTCCTATACTATAAATTTGAGAAGTTGAGGCAGGAGAATCACTGAGAGTTAAAGGTCAGCCTGGGCTATATAACAAATTCTGAGATAGCTTGGGCTACAGTAGGGTGAGTCTCATCTTTAAAAAAAAATCAAAAAACAAAAATTGATTAATTCAAGAAATGTCAAATGAGTAGCCTGGAGTCACCTAGATCAGCTGTATCGAAGTCTGTGGAGTAGACTTTGAAGAAAAACTCACTACCCTATGGGGAGAGATAAGGGACTTCAGCCTGTTTGCACAGGACAAACCTCTCCCACAGCACTGTCATTTAACTTCTAGAGTAATGGCCCGTGATTAAATGACAGTGTTGGCTTCTCCCTTCCCAGTGTCCTTGCTGCACTTCCAGAGGATATGAGTTCAGTTCCCAGCACCCATATCAGGCAGCTCACAACCACCCTTAACTCCAGCTCCAGGGGATCGATGCCTTCCCCTGGTCTCTGTGGACACTCATCCATTCACATACACATATACATAAATAAAAATAATAAAAATAGGTTTTAAAAAGTTGGGGGATGCATATACATATGACTTGTTTTCATGCCAGACCGTGAGGTTTTTTTTTTTTTTTT
>CAJQZJ010032438.1:2847007-2891765 GCA_907164525.1 Lophiomys imhausi
TTTTTTTTTTTTTTTTTTACACCATCACGTCTGACTTCTAGCTTATTTGATACCACAGTGCTATCTGCTTGTTTCCCCGTGTTTCATCAGTGGAAATCATGGAAGGAAATAACACGAGACGGTGGCGTTCAGTAGCTCGAGGATGCTGACCAGCTGCTGTCCCTAACCTGCTGATGAGCAGCTGCTCTGTCACTTCCCCCCTCCCACACTCTGCTGAGCTCCTCAGCGCTTGGCCATTGGAGTTCCCAGCGATGGTTTTGACTTCCCCCAGGCTGAGCCAGGGCGGTTTCCAGACTACAGAATGTGGCAGCATCGTATCCACATGGTGATTCCTTCGCTTACCTGCCCAAACCAGATCCAGTTTTAGCCCCGGCTGGAGCAGAACCGACTGAACCTGGGTTGCTTCATCAAATGAGCTACTGGACCTGGGTGGTCAAGGAGAAGATAGGATGCGTGCCGTTGTGGGCGCTGCCATGAGTACACATTCTTAGCAAGCACAGGGTACAGCCCCGGACTCATCTAGCAATGCCTGTGGTGGAGACAGAACACTGACTGTGGCCAAAGTTGGGGAGGATGGGTCTGTTTTCCTGGTGCTTTAAGAGCAGGAAGGGCCAGTCCCAACATCAGTCGCCTTGTGCCCATCCTGGTATATGTGTGACATTTGGTGACAGAGGACAAATGAGGACAATTCGCCATGTCTGCCCTATGGTGTTCAGAACAGGAGGTTAGGGGGCTGCTGGGCACAGAAAACTATCTGTTCCAAGTGACTTAAACTTTTGCTAGACAGTTAAGGATCTGTCACAGACAGGTTGGGAGACTTTGTAGGAGTCATTTCTAAGTATTTTTGTTGATCAATCATCTAAATAAAGGGTTTGACTGATCATGACCTAACATAGTAGTCTCTTTATTGTGGGGTTCATTCCAAGATATTCTCCCAAAGAATACTGTAACGTTGTAATGCCAACCCCTATATATACACCTGTGATAAAGTTGTACTTTATCTGTACTTTTGCTGTGTAAATTTGGCTCAGTAAAAGATTAGCAATAATAAAAATAGACTAATTGAAGGGACTCTGACCAGCTCAAGAATGGTGGGCATGACTCTGGCAGGCATTGTCTTTCTCCCCCATTCCTTCTGCCTTGTTAAAAACCATTAGATTACATCCCTAAAGCTAGCCCCCAAGGTCTCTTCCCTTATGTGGTCAATTCCTCCTCCTGAGGCTGACCACTAAGGTCCAGCTGTCAAAGTATTGAAGTTCGCAATCAAAATCCCCCTTTGGCTCACCTAATTAACATTCCCAATTAAAATTAAACACCCCTTTCTAAAGGTTTCCCCCCTTTATGTTGAGAAACCGCCATTTTCCTATGGGCCAAGTCTGTGGCCTCTCTATTCAGGGGTAATCCTTGACCTCCAAGGACAAATACCCCTGCCCCCTTTCCTCGTTCCCTGCCTTTCTCCCTCATTCTCTATGTCCTGGTGTGTCTTATTCCCTGTCCTCTGTCCCTCTAGGGCAAATAAATCTCCTTTGGCTAAGAACTTGGCCTTGTGAGCCACCATGTGGTTGCTGGGAATTGAACTCATGACCTCTGGAAGAGCAGCCAGTGCTCTTAACCACTGAGCCATGTCTCCGTAGAGTTTTCTGTCTTGTGGAAGAAAGGAGAAAAACCCCATTGCCATATGCAAAACTTTCAGAGAGACACATGGTACTTCTCCACTCATCAGCAAGATGCAAGAAACTGAGTCAGTTCATTTGTTATCAATGATCCATATACCCTCAGAGCCAAAGGCTCAGTAATGCACACCCAACAGGAAGAAGCAGTTCTGCACTGTCTGGACTTTAGCAGAGGTCCAGCCATGGAGAACACTCACCACTTAACCCCATCCAGGCACCCAACACTGGAAACATTCCCTGTCTGAAGCAGCATGACCACTGGAGCCTGGCTATGTGGATCCCAGCACTACCTCTACAACGTAGGTGACCGAGCACAAGTCATTTACTGAACCTCTCTGAGCTGGTTTAATGGAGGAGGATGGCCATAAACTGCGGCTACTTTGTTTCCACACAGGGTAACAGTCACATTCAGAAGTAGCACGGTGATTATGTGCCTTGATGTATATACAGTGAGGACATTTATGGAATCACAGGGACATATGTGAAGCATCTCATGTTTCTATTCAAGAATGGAAACATTTCATACCACTTTAGATTTTGCACTGTTTTGCAATGAATTTTAGTTTGCTGAAATGTGATTCGTTTAAAAAAACAAGCATTCATTTATTTGATTTTTAATATTTGTGTGTGAGTGTCTGAGTTTGCAAGCATTCATTTATTTGATTTTTAATATTTTAGTGTGTGTGTGAGTGTGTGGAATGTTACAGAGCATTTGATCGCATTGTCAACCCCGAGACTGTGAATCGAAAAGCCTGTTTCTAATAGTGGGATGGCTCAGACTTTAATCCTAGAGCTTTTTGTATACTGTAAATGAGTACTACACATGTGGATCTGCCCTAGCACACACTTTTAATCCAAGAGGTTTTTGTACACAGGATTAAATAAAGGTAACCCTAGGTCAAGAGGCAGAGCAAGAAACCAGCTGACAGGGATTAAACAGAAAGGAGGGACATTGAGATGAGGGTATTTAAGACAGCGTGGAGAAGTAGCAGTAGCTCTTGAGTTCTGGTCTTTTTCCTCCAGGGTTTTCAGCTGAATAGGAAGGTCAGCTGGGTGCTTTCTCTGCCTCTCTGGGCTAGCAGGGCTTCACCCCCCCCCCAAAAAAAAAAGAACTTGGCCTTGGGGGTCCTGAGCTGATACTTTTCCTAAACAATACACTTTAAAATTTTACTTAACACTAAAGAGTTGTTTATTTCTAGAATTTCCCACACTGAAATTGAGGAAGGTGAAATCACAGGTACGGGGAGACTACTGAAGCATTAGGTTGGGTACTTTCTGCATTCTTACAGAATATATATGAGCATTTATGAATCATGTGATTAACAACCAGGAGACTAAAGATCCCTATTGCCCTGTTTTGATTTCTGTGGCTGTAATAAAAAAACGACCAAAACCAAGATGGGGAGAAAAGGGTTTATTTTAGCTTACGTGTTATGGTCCATCATTGAATGAAGCCAAAGCAGTCACTCAAGGCAAGAGCTTGAAGCAGAAATTATGGAGGGATGCTGCTCACTGGCTTAGTCCCAAGTTCATATTCTGTTATTTTTATTAGACAGTGCCTAGGAGTGGTACTCCCCACCGTGGTACCCTCCTACACAAATTAACAATCAAGAAGATGCCCCACAGACATGCCCACAGGTCAATGTGATGGCAGCCATTCCTCTATTGCTGGTCTCTCTTCACAGGTGTGTCAAATTAACAACTAAGATTATTGTTCATCACACTACTACAGACCGGACATGAGAAACAAGCTTATGTACAGGGGACGGGGATGGCTGGGGTGGGGCACAACTCTAAGCCCAACATTCAGGAGATAGAGGCAGGATGATTCCTGGCCAGTCCAGTCTACGTAGAGTTCTAGGACAGCCAAAGCTACATAGTGAGGCACTGTCTCCAAAAAAAAAAGTGTATGTGTGTGTTATGTATGTGTACACATGTTCCTGTGTGTGTGTGCGTGTGCGTGTGCGTGTGTGTGTGTGTGTGTGCATAAACAAACATATATATGGAGGCCAGAGGTCAAAAGTGTTTTACCTTATTAGTCTACATCTCCCACCATGGCCAGGTCTTACACAGGAGCTGGACTTCCAGGCTGGGACTCCATGCTTGTGCGGATCTCCCGCCATAGCCAGGTCTTTACACAGGAGCTGGACTTCAGGCTGGGACTCCACGCTTGTGTGGTGAACATTTAGCCATCAGAGCCGTCTGTCCACTCAGACTCTGGATTTATTGCTTCAGGGTTTTTGTTGTTTCTGTTTGTTTGTTTGTTTTGCCTTTTTGAAACAAAGTCCCATGGCTTCAAACTTGCAATTCTTTTACTCCACTCTCCCAAATACCGAGATTACAGGCATGTAGTCCAATGGCTGGCTACTTTCTATAGCCAATTAACAGACCAACCAGCTGTAGAAAGAAGATGGGGATCAAGAAGCCTGGATTCCTGCTTTAATCAAGCATGTTCCTTACAAGTAACAAATCTAATTCAACCAGGATTATGCAAAAGGGGAGAATGAAGGAGATTTTGGTGTGTCTTGGAACTCAGAGCTGGACAAAGACAGAGGTCAGGGGCACCCAGGGTGTACTGTTGAAGGAGACCCTCCAGGTGTGCACGAAGGTAGAGCTACAGCCCATGGGGACACCTAGGCCAAGAGTGGATGCATGATCTATCCTGGCTGGGCCTGCAGGATGGGAGGGGAGCAGACCTGCACACTTTCATGCGGGTCTGTGTCTCTCTCCACCATATGACACTGTCTAGCGGCTGACAACTCACACAAAATGCATTTTGCAATTTAAAAAATTGCTGAAGACTTTATAATCTGCTACTAGAGTAAATATGACAAACATTAATCAAGCCGTAGATACATACCTCAGTGGTAGAGCGCTTGCCTGGAATAATTGAGGCCCTGGGTTCAATCCTCCATCTAGACAAAAGAAATCAATGAGATTTAAATTTTTTTTGCCATTTTTCTATTTATATTTTTCAAAATTTTAAAAACACTTAGCCAGTGTGTGTGGATGATGGGTGGTACATGTGTGGAGGTCAGAGGGCAGCTTTCAGGAAGTTTCTTCTGCTCTGTGAGTCCTGGGGATCAAACATGTCATCGGTCTTGGTGACAAATGTCATTACCCACTGATCCAACTTGCTAGCCCTCCCTTCACATTTGGAAGACAACAAATAGGTAACTGCAGTCCCCAGATGGGAGCTGCTGTTCAGTCCCTTTTCACTTCTTTTCAGTGTGAAAATACTTTGGAGACTCTCTAAGACACAGGATTGCTGTCAGTTCTGAGCCCGCTTCTTTCCTGGAGCCCACAGCTCCTGAAACCTCAGCAGCTCCATTCTGACGGTTTCCTCCGCCAAAGAGCCCCAGTTAAAATCAATCCAGAGATGGTATCTGATGGCCAGCTTTGATAAAGGGTCCAGGTATGAACCCGAGCCGCCTTGGGGACAGCCTGTGAATCTCTCAGCAGACTCACATTCTCCATTAGAGGTCCCGCAGGAGGCACTTCAGCAAAACCATGGCAAGCTGATGATTCTGTAGTCTCTAGTCTACTGTGCTGGGTGTGGGGGAAGGGGGCAAGTGTAGCTTTCCTCTGCAACAGAATGAAGCAGTAGGCATGGAAGGACAGTAAGACAACCCCACGCTCAACCTGGAACTGACCATGAAATTCAACATCGTAGACTTTCAAGAGACAGGAAGAGAGGAGTGTGCCAATGACCACTGCCCTGCCTCAAGGTTACCAAGTGGAAAAGGAGGCCAAGGGTTCTTCAGAGTAAATCAGAATACCAGGGCCAGAAGCATTAGATTTCTCCCCAGAAGATTTAGCCAATTGCCCTGTGTGGGTTGTTAAGTGTGTGTGTGTGCATATGTGTATGTACGTCTCTGTATGTGAGTGTGTGTGTGTCTGTGAGTGAGTGTGTGAGTTTGTGTGTGTGTGTGAGTCATGTGTGAGTGTGTGTGTGTGTGTGTGTGTGTGTGCCTGTGTACTTGTTCATGTGTAAGTGGGTAGGTGCATGCATGTGTATGTACATGAGTCTGTACTCTGGAGGTCTTCCTCAGTGCTGAGGTTACAGCTGTTCTCTGCCATGTCTGGCTAGAGCGCTCAGGATTTGAACTCAGGCCTTTAGGCTGTAACAAGACATTATCATAAGCCACCTCTCCAGACCTTGGGTTTAAGAATTTTAACACATTGGAGACCACTGTGTGTCCAAGCATCTTCCTATGTCTAACACCAAGTGAGGTGGGTTTGAATAGCTCCTGTAAGGCCCCAGCTGCTGTGAGGAGAAATATAGGCCATGGAATTGCCAAGGGGTCTAGATACACACACAATAAGAGAACCAGAAGGGAAGACTGAGAACCCTTTGAAGCCTGAATTAGGGGCTGAACAGCAGCCCCCATTTGGGGACTGCAATCATCTTTAGCTTTTCCTGACCACCAACTACACAGATATAAACCAATTCATTTGGAGAATCAAGCAGGGTCTTAAAATTCTGAGTAATGTTTACTTTAAGGATAATTTCATATTAATTGAAAATTTTAAATTTGATTTAATTAAAAATTTTAAGTGTATAGATGTTTTGCCTTCATGGATATTTATGCACTGTACGTATGCCTGGTTACCTGCTTTAGACCAGAAGAGGGTGTTGGATGCTCTCTTAATGTGAATTCTCCTCCGGAAGAGCAGGGAGTGCTCTTAACCACCGGGCTACCTCTCTAGCCCTTCACATTTATCTTTCAATTGATCATTGTACATATTTGGTCTGGGGAGATAGCTGAGCACAGAGGTTTTGCCTAACATGCACAAAGTACTGTTCTGCCCGGTTCTCCAGACCCCAAAGACCACCCAGGAGCCAACTCTGATGTAAATACATGAGGGTTGTTTATTCAAACTCAGAGCTTGGACTCTCAATGCTCACCGACATAGCAGTTCGAGTTGAGAGCCCCCAGACCTAAAAGCACAGAGTTTATGTAGAGACTCAGACAAAGAAGCAGGTTCTTTACCATACGATTGGATGACATTTGGGTAGCTAGTCATGTCCATTTCTGATTGGCTTGTTGTTACTGACTAACCAGCTGTGGTCAGCTTGACCATCAGAAAGTTTGTTTAGACATTTTGGGTGGTTTCTCAGAGTGAGCTGTCTGGTGATGACGAGGGAACACCCCTGGAATACAAGGTTGGGTACATTTGGTTGTTGTTCTGGAACTGGAGGTCAGCTCTGAGTCAAACTTAATACAGAATGGAATCTTTTTTCAAGATGGATTCAGTCAGGCTCTACAGTACCACAAAAATAGTGAAAAGAAAATTGAGCTATTTTTGTGGTTCTCTGGGATAACTTGATATACAATACAATATTTAGTGATAAATAATTTCTATGTCCTGAGTGTTCATCAGTTCTGTGTCTTGAGAGTCTCTGAACTCCTTTTTATTTTTTATTTTTTCGGGGGGAGGGTTTCGAGACAGGGTTTCTCTGTGTATCCCTAGCTGTCCTGGACTCACTTTGTAGATCAGGCTGGCCTTGAACTCACAGAGATCCACCTGCCTCTGCCTCCCAAGTGCTGGGATTAAAGGCGTGCACCACCACGCCCGGCGTCTGAACTCTTCTTGACATTCAGAGTAACATTCCTGTCTTGTCGTTGTTGGCTGTTCTGGAACTCGATATGTAGACCAGGCTGACCTGGAAATCACAGGGATCTGCCTGCTTTGGCCTCCTGGGTGCTGGGCATAAATGTGGCGTCATTTCTAAGTGATCTGCTAACACTGATAATTTTGAAACAGGCACTTCCCCCCACAGTGGTCGAGTTTGTGCTCTGAGAGATGAGCTGCATTTCTTCTGGGTATTTGTCAGATTCACAGTTGAACCACCAGATTCAGGAGGAGGAGTGGCCTATGGGCAGTTTCACATCACAAAAGATTCTTGTTATTATTAAACAGAAGATATAAATGTCTGTGTGCCCAGAAAGGACTCTTCCGACAATGGGTTGGTGTAACCGAACTTTTAAATTATTTAACACTTATTTATTTAATACTAAATTCACTTATAACAAACACCAACAATTTCTTAACTATTAATCCTATAAAATCCTACAACCCCTTTAACTTATCCACTAAACCTATTGATAATTATAACAACTACTTTCATAACCTTTTAGAATGATACAGTCTCTGGGGCAGGTCCTCAGTCGTCAGGAATACAGTCTTTGTTGTAGATTCTTTAACGCACTTAGCAGTCCTTTTTCTGGATCTCTTAGATGCAGGTTCGTCAGGGTAAGTTGGTTATTGCAGTCTCACCTTAAATAAGGCTTCATGCTTTCTCCTCTGTGGGAGACCCCAGCCGTCTGCAGGCCAACTTACTTCTTTTGAATCAGGAACTCAGCTGCTCTGCCTCAGTCCTTAAAGCCAGGCACAGTTTCCCCTAGGCCACTGATCGGACAGATCAAACCCCTCCAGGCAAAAGCTGAGCCACAGGGTCCAGTCCTTGGCCTTTTGGTGTCTTGCTCAGGCTTTCTTTGCTCACTGGCTTCTTTCTGCTTCAGGGAGAGAGCTGGCCATCAATGGCCAGCCCTTTTTTCAGCAGGACTCTTGGAGCTCTCTAGCATCAGGGGCCTCTTCCCTTCTGGGCTCCATGCACTGTCCTCAAATAGGAGGAACTCTGTTTCAGCTTAATTTGGGCTCCGCCCACTTAGCAGCTGAAAACAATGTCAGGCCAGATACTTTGTTTCTTCAATTCTATTGAGTCTTTCCTGTTTTCCTGACTTCAACCTTGTTTTTCAGTCTATTGAGTCTTTCCTGTTTTTGCTGACTTCATGCTGATAATGCTCTTCAGGCCCCGAATTAAGAGACAGTATCAGAAACTCCTATATATTTTCCAAATCTAATCCATCCAACCCCTACAGGTCGGAACAGCCTGTAACAGGCTTTTCCCTCTCTCTGTTCCTCTCCAGGTCCTCGAGGGCGAACCTTTGCAATTACCAGCAGCAGGTCTCACAACATCTTCCTTTTCATGCAGTGAAAGAGACCCCTCAGGCAACAGGTCTCACTTCCCCTTTGTCACCACAGACCTGCTGAGTGACTTTGGCAAGCTAGCAGCTCATGCTAAAGTGCGCCATGTGGATCCAGGGAGGAGAGCTGAGAAATGCCAGCTTGCATGTCCAGCCTGTTCAGTGCCAGACATGGACTGGGAGAGCAGGCCTGACAGCTGGCACTCCCTTGAGTGGGAGGTAAGCTCTTGCCAGGAAAGCCCCCAACTGGAAAACACCCCATGTTTTCAACCTTCCGTTGATCCGAATGTCCTTTCTCCCACTTCTCTAAGTACACAGGCGCTGAGGCGACTGAGGTCAGAGTGAGGAAGTAAGGTCATCCCTCACTGGGGCCCAGGGCTCTTAGTTCCCACATAAGACTGTCCTCACTTGTGTGTCTTTTGTCTCTTGATCTATAGTGTACTTTGAGCCTACAGAAGAAACTTCAGCCCTGAAGGAAACAGGGCTGGTCAGAGCCAGAAGCTTGGGTGACTATTACAGAGTTTTCCGATGGCGTCAGCTGGGAAAGGCAAGAGGCCCAGGATGTTGGGGGAGGTGGGGAGCAGGGTATGGTTGTTCCTTAGGTGATTCCTGATGAAACGCCTGGAATGGGAGCCCCTGAGTGTAACCAGCACACAGGCCTGTCTCCAGATTATAGGACACCGAGGAAGACAATATTTCTCTCCCGTAAATCCTGGGACAAGTAGGATTCTGGCAGGTATAGGGAAGGTGAAGGGTTGAGGAGGCTACAAGTGTATGTGGCTCTGAGGAGCAGCTATATGAAGTCAGGAACCAGGAGCCTGAGAGGGTGTGTGCAAGGCTCTGTGTCCCAGTGTGATGTGAACTCAGAACATGGATCCCAGGAACTTGTAGGGTTGGGCAGAACAGAGCAAGGTGGTAGTCTTACTGCTATGCAGGCTGAGAGATTCAGGCTTTGCTATCCAGGTAGGGGCTCAAATAAGACACGGTGAGGGTCTTGAGCCACAGTGGCAGTGATGGTGGAGAGAGGAGAAGGCTGAGATACTGAATAGGAGAAAGGATGGCACAGTGGCTTAAAGCTTGTAGTACCCGAGTTCGGTTCCCAGCACTCACACAACTGCCTGCAACTACAGCTCCAAGAGATCCCAAACCTTCCTCTGGAATTCAGAAGCATTTGCACTTACACATACCTGCCCCCACCACACACACATATGCACATAATTAAAAATAAATCTTTCAAACAAGAAATACTGAGGCTCTGCTTCTGTGAGGATCTTGGGGTCATGTGATAGAGGGTGCTGTCCAGGACCAGAATGTCATTTATGATATAGTCAGGAAGATAAGGCCCCCACATGCCACTAACTGACTTCAGACAGAATTCAGATTGCACGTCATGTCACGGGAGAGCCGGAGTTATCCTAAGCTCTCTCTCCACCCTGTGTCTGGCTTGCCTGCACAATGCTAGGGGAAGTCTTGAGTTTTTAAGCCTAGAGTATTTTGGAGGTGGTGGAAGTTTTTATTTTTTCCTTATTTTCTGGCTTTTTCCTAAGGGGTTATGTTAGGGGTTAGGGATCTATTTGGATAGCAAAAGAATGACACTTAGAGAGAACTGTGGGTCACATCTAGATGTTGTTGCTAATCACACACTATCTAAAGGGCTGGTGACAATGAACATTTTCGTCTAACATATGATTAAGAAGTGGTTTAAGGTACCCGGCAATCAGGAGTTCAAATCAGCCTTAGCTACATAGAATATCTGAGGGCTCTCCATGTGACAGTGTGAGGTGCCCTTTCATTTATAGTAACACATAAAACTGGACCGAAAACAAAACAACCAACTCTTCAAATAGTCAGCCTTCCTGTATCAATGGGTTGAGGGGCTTGGAGCTGCCTAGCTTTATTTTTCTTCTTTCTCTTTGTTAGGGAATTTCGTGGTTTGTTCTTAACATACACCATGCCAGAAAAGCAAGGTTGGAGAAAGTCAGCTCTGGCTACAAGTGTTCCCTGACAGACAAGGACAGGGATCAAGCCTTTGCTCTCTCTTCTACCTGGGGGCTGCTCTGACCTTTGAGTACCACCAGATCAGAGCAGGTGTGTGGGGTGCTGTACCTGACCCCCTGTATCCCCTCTCTATCTCATCAGACACACTTGACCCTTTCCTCCAGGAGCTAATATTGTAGAAATCAGATCAGAGAGGCAGATAGTACAGGCTGAAGAGATTCTAAGGCTTTTCTTACCCATCCCAGAGGTAACTGTTATTTAACACTGATGTCTCAAGCAAGATGAATCGACCTCTCATTCCAGACCCTGGGGAATCTTAGCTAGCAAGATCTTTCAGGTGAGGGCTGTATATGCCCGAGGAGAGATGTCTGTGTGAAGATGTGCCATGTGGTTGGAAAACTGCTGAGGCCAGTTTTGGCCATAATTAATAAACACCAAGACAGTCTAACATGGGTGCAAATCCCAGAATACCCTGGACCTCAGCCAGCTCACCTCTCTACTCAGGCAATCTCCCCCCTTTGCTTTCTTTCAAAGAACATGCTTGCCTATCACATGCTGGATGACGCAGTTGGTGTGCCTGCTGCTAAGGGGAAAGGTCTCCTCTGGCAGCTGTGAAGCCAACAGCAGCAACAGTTGCTCTTGCTTTTTAAAATTCCATTTCCCTTCTCCTTTGTTCACCTTAGAGAGGCTGGTTAGAGCGTGTTTCTCCATGTCATACGTGAGTGTACAGAAGGCAGCAGGAAGAAGGGAAGAGAAATGGGGGCAAAGTAATGAAAAACTATGTTCCCACAGACACACACCAGTGTGGCTCCATTTAGAAGGGCTGGAGAGATTGCTCGGTGGTTAAGAGCATGTAAGACTGGTGGGCACCTGACAGGTTGGCGGGGGGGCAGGAGGATCATGAGTGGCCATATGGGATATGTGGGGAGACTTTGCCTCAAAAGACTTTTAAACTAAGAAATAAAAGCTCCAGAGCCTCAAAAGATACCACCAAGAAAACACTAAGAAAGGAGACTGGGATGGGGAGAGGAAGTAGGGAGAGAAAGAAAAGAAAGTACTTCTCATACCCTCTATCAAAGAAGCTTCCTTTTGCAGCAGATGGGAGTTACTGCAGAGACCCTCAAGTGGTCAAAACATGAGAATCCGTGACTGTGGGTGCCCATCCCCATTGGTACAACACCTAAGGCTCGGGGAGTAGCCAGAGAGGGGCAGCAAGATAGGACAGTGTGTTCTAGATATGACAAGGATGCTGCACCCATGAAACCAGCCTAAACAAAAGCTGCATGGTGACCATGTCATGCCAACACGGATGGGGAAGGTTCCCAAGCTCCCACCTATAGATGAAGAGTCCTGGTAGATCAGTTAATGGATGCTAAGGGGGGAGAATTGCTTTTCTCCAGGGATGAGCCCACGATAAGTTACCTATTCCCAAGGGGTCAGCTCTAAACACATGTAGGAGCAGAGGGCAGATTTGGTAAGTAATGAAGAGATAAGGAATTTGAGAGAGACTGGGAGGACACAGAAGAAGGTGAAGAGAGGCAGGGAGAGGAAGAGAGAGGAATGAGGTAAATACAGTGTATTCATGAATGGACTTTGAAGAAATATTTTAAATTAAAAAAATAAAAATAGAGAAAGAGAAGTGAGAGAAAAGCGCTTATAGTGGGAGATGACTTTGGGGCATCAGACATCTGATATGGGACTTAGATATTACGGGTAGTGCTATGGTCTGGATATTTGTCTCTCCCAAACTCATGCTGAAAACTTGACCCTGAAATTGATATGTTACTCTGGGAACTCCAGGATTATATGTGGTCATCAATGTAGGGCCCCTGATGGCATTAGTAGCTTTACAAAAAGAGACCAGATCTAATATGCTTCTTCTGTCTTGCCATGTGATGCCCTCTGCCATGTTCTGATGCAGAATGAGGCCCTCAGCAGATGCTGAACAGTGCTGGGACAGTGTTCCTGGACAACTTCCAGAGCTATAAGCCAAGTGAGTTTGTTCTTTGTAAGTTACCTGGTCTCAGATATTTTGTTATAGCAATAGAAACAGACTGAGGCGGAAACGTGCTGTCTTCAGGTTTGTAAACTGAAGCTTTAAAATCCAAAGAAACTGTATTTGGAGATACGACCTTTTAAGGAGCAGTTAAGGGGAGAGAGATTTTTTTCCCTTTAGAATATGGCTCCTAGTAGGTAGACCATAATCCAATGATGGATGGTCCCACATGCATGTGTATACAGGCAAGCACAAATTGATCTTAATGGGTTATTTAAGAAAACGGGGTGGGGGAGGGAAAGGAAGAGGACGCAATGTTGGAGTGGGGTGCGGAGGTAGGGGTGGATTTGAGAGGATTGAGAAGGTCTTTGGATGTGATCTCTTGCCAGAGTAGTCATATTCTGAATTAAAATTCCTCTACAAATTTTTAGAAGGTAATTAAGGTTGTGGTGGCTTGAATGAAAAATTTCCCCATAGGCTTACATATTCGAACACCTGCTTCCTGGTTAGTGGTTGTCTTAGATAGGGTCTCCATTGTTGTAATGAAACATCATGACCAAAATGCAAGTTGAGGAGGAAAGGGTTCATTTGGCGTACACCTCCACAGCACAGTTCATCAGCAATAGGAGTCAGGACAGGAACTCAAACAGGCAGGAACCTGGAGGCAGGAGCTGATGCAGAGGCCATGGAGGGGTGCTGCTTACTGGCTTGTTTCTCATGGCTTGCTCAGCTTCTTTTTTTATGGAACCCATGAGCACCAGCCCAGGGATGGCTCTACCTACAATAGGCTTGTCTCCCCTCTCCCCTAATCAGTCACTAATTAAGAAATGCCCTACAGCTGGATCTTATGGAGGCATTTTCTCAATTGAGCTTCCTCCTTTTAGATAACTCTAACTTTTGTCAAGTTAACATAAGGCCAGCCAGCACAGTGTTACTGTTTGGGGAGGTTATGGGCCTTTTTTTTAAAGGTATAGCCTTTCTGGAGGAAGTATGTCAGAGGGTAGGCTATAAGAATTTATAACCTCACTCCACTTCCATGTTGCTCTCTTTGCTTTCAACATGTGGTTGAACATGTGACTGCTTAGCTTCTTGCTCTGATCACCTGCTACCATGCCTCCCCTCACTATTGTGATAGAAGTTAGGTCTCTCTGGCGAAATTGGTAGGCAGTTCAGATTGCCTACCTGGCATCTGGCAGCACATAGGGAGGAGCTTGGCATCCCTTTACTTGTTGATATGGATGGAGCCAGTTGTGGCCGGATGATACACCCTGTTGAAAGGACATTGCTAAAAAATCCCGCAAGCCACACAGATGATGTCATTTGCTGTGAGATGCAACAGGAATGCTGAGAGATCTAGAGAGACCTTGGAGCCTACACAGAGAATTTCAAGATGGGACAATTTATAAGCCAGAGATCCATGTGGTCTCTCCCTGTTCTTTCTCCTGCCCTCACTGACTGAGAGGTCCCGCTGAAGAAGAGCTCTGCCAGGTACACCATTAACAGAATTTAGACTGCTGTAGCCCAAGGCAAAGGCCTGGCATAAAGCTGCTGAGAGAGGGTCTTTTAAAGGAATCTGTCTCCCCAGAGCACCAGAAAACTGATTGAGGCAAGTGGAGTTGCGAAGCTGCCTGGAGAAGCTTGGGACTTGCCTGGGACAATGACACTGTGGAGGCAAGTCTTAGCTGATTGAAAAAACCACCCTCAGTTGGCAGTTAGAACAGACTGACTTTCTAAACTGGCCACAATTTGATGGTGAAAATAAACTGGCCTTATGAACTGGCAAAATAGGGCCCAACAGACTTTAAGCTTAAAAGATACTACCTGATGGGACTGCCGTAAACCAAGCCATCCTGCATGGACCTATGCTAAGAATATTAATGTCCTTTTAAGAAACTTAAAATAGTGTTAAGTGTTTTAATATAGGTATTAGAGTGTTTTTAGATATTAAGGCTTTCTTAGATGAATTATAGGTTTTAGACTATAGGTTTTAGGTTATAGGATTTAGGTATGTTATAGATGCTTGTTAAGTATTAATAAATATATGTTGATAAATAAAAATATTCTGTTACAATTATGGACTCTGCCTCTGGAACTATAAGCCAAAATAAACTCTTCCTTCTATAAGTCACTTTGATCATGGTATTTAACACAGCAGCAGAAAGGTCATGCAAAGATTAAGTGCGGTCCTATGAGTGGCCCTAATCTTTGAGAGCAGAGGCAGCAGGGAGTGGAGAGAGGCCCACCAGAAGCTGCTCTGCGCACACAGTCCTCTTGTGCTTTTCGTACACAACACTCGGAGAAGGAAATTCCTCTTATCTGAGTTGTTAGTTTGTGGCTCTTTGTTATAGCAGCAACGTAAACACATTTTGTGATTTTTCCTCCTCCTGTAAGAATAATTATTATAATATTTAAAAATGTCTTAAAACCTTAAAAATGGGAATGCAATGAGGACCAGCCAGATGGGCTGGTGGGTAACAGCAGGTCCACTAAGGATGACAAGCTGAGTTAGATCCCTGAGTGTCACATGGTGGAAGAAGAGAACCAGCAGCACAAGTTGTCCTCTGACTGTTACACCCATGCTGTGGAACCCGTGAAAACAGACACATACAGACAAAACATACACACACATACACACACACACACACACACACACACACACACAAAACATACACACACTCATACACACATACACACATGCACACATATACATGCACACACATACACACATGCACACATATACATACACATACATATATACACATATACACACATACACATGAACACACACATGCACATACATATACACACACACATACATGCACAAATATACATATACATGCACACACATAGACATGCACACACACATGCACATATATACACACACAGACACACACATACATACACATGTGCATGAACACAAATAAATAAAAATGTAAATATGTAATGAATAAATGCATTGGGGTAATTAATGTGTTGTTCATTTTCAACTGCACAGGCACAAAGGTTCTTCTCACCTGTGCTCTGAAGTGCCCTGTCCTCGGCAAGTTTCCGTGATTTTGCTCATTCTATTTCCCTCTTCTCTTCAACCTACAGGCCCTAGTTCCAGCTGGCTTCTTCCAAGACAGATGACTTCCCCCCACCCCGCCCCCCCAACCTGGAGCATCTTCTCCCTTCTCAGGTGCCGAGAAATCGCTGCCTCGGGCCTCGTCTGAACAATGGTCTCTTCTTCCCATTGGATGTAAGGTCTGAGAAAACTGGTCACTCAGTCAAGTCTAGATAACTCTCTCTACAGTCCTCTGATTGACTGAGTCTAGTTAGTGCCTCCAGCCAGAACAGGGAAAAGGTGGATACTCATTCATTTCCTTCTACTTGGTTAATAAATAAATAAATTATCTTAATTTCTGTAATGGTGTTTGAAAGACTAATCCTAAGAATAGGCATTTAAAAATGTTCATATTGAAGGTAACTGGTGGCCCACGACTGTGATGTAAGAGTCCTGGGGGAGGATGTGGGGTTCAAGACAGGCCTGCACTACATGGTGAGACTGTGCCTCAAAACAGGAAATACGCCGAGTTTATATAGGTCTCATCTTAGTCTTTGTTAAGATAAAACTCTAGGAAAGGTACAATCCTGACTCTGATGAAAACATAAAAATAGTAAAAAGATGTCAAGAATTTATATTTTAATCAGTAAATATGTTTTATATATATGTAGTGAGTGAGAGAGAGAATCTATTATATATATTATTTTACATGTCAGTGTAGACAGAGGTTACCATGCAGATTTTTATGTGTTAGAAATGCAGTGAAATTTCTGCTCAATTGTAACAGAAAACCCCAAAGGTTACGGTTTATGGCCCTGGTCCAAGTTCTATTCCCTAAAATACTGACATGTAAAACAACCCTGACAATAGATTTGAGAGCTCAGTATGCTACAATAAATGAATACCTGGAGTCTTGTTAGTCCACTGAAGCTACTGTAGCAGAATGCCTTCCACCAAGGGCTTAAAAACAACAGAAATGTATGTCTCCTATTTCTAGATCCCAGGAAGTCCAAGATTAAACTGCTGGAATGTCCAGTATCGGACGAGGGTATGCATAGACGGTACCTTCTTTCAGTGTCCTTATACGGTGGGAGGGGGAGAGGTTCCTCTGTGGCTTCTTTCATGAGGCTCTACCCCAGGATCTAGAACCCCACCCTGCACCCCCGAAAAGATCCTGCCTCCTAATGCTATCACATTGCAGGTTAGGTTTAAATATTAATCTTAGAAGGATACGAATGTTTAAACTGTAGTTCCTGGTGATTTCTTTTGATTTTTTCCCATGCATCTGAAATGACCATGGGTGCCGGAGAGATCGCTCAGAGGTTCAGGCATGTTCTGCTCTTTCAGAGGAGACGAATTTGGTTCTCAGCACCTACATCAGGTGGCTAATGACAACCTGTGACTCTAGCCTCAGCCTCTGATACCTTTGACCTCCTTGGGCACCTGCACTCTCATGTACAGATCCCAACACAGACACACAATTTAAATAATAATAATAAATAAAGTTATGTACTGTGTTTTAGGTTTTAAGGAATGTGGCAAACAGATAAATAGTGCTACCAGAGGCCAAGCATTCATTGTGGTAATCAGTTGATGCATAATAACTATCTTCCCATGCTCTGGATAAACAGAAGATAAGTGAGATTTGGCTTCCTGTCAGATTGTTAGGATTTGATGTCCCTCACAGTCTGGGACATTTGAATACGTGGTCCTCAGCAGTGTTACTTGGTGAAGCTTAGGAGATAGGCTCTTGTTGGCAGAAGTGTATCACTGGAGGCAGGCTTTGAGAATTTAAAGGCTGGCACCATTCCCAGTGGACTTTCTCTGCTTTCGGTTTGCAGTTCAAGATGGAAGCTCTCAGTTTCTAGCTCCAGATGCCATACCTGTGGCTCTCTGCGACACATTCCCACTATGATGAACTCTTATCCTTTTGGAACCATAAGCCCCAAACCCTTCTAAAAGTTGTCTTGGTCATGGTACTTTATCACAGCAGTAGAAAAGTAACTAATATAAGGATGAAATGAGAAAAGTGTAGGTTTCAGCTCTGAAATGAAAGAACCCATTCTCATCTTTGTACTCCCCCTAAAATGTATCTTAAATATTTCTTTAGATCCTCTATGTCCTTTAAAATTTTTGTATTTAGCAATACTCAATTTTATTAAAAATATTGTTATTTCTTGAAGAGAGATCTATTTTAATTTTCTTTACATATACACATGTGCATCTGTGTGTACATGTTTACATGCGTGCCTGCAGAAGCCAGAAGAGGGAGCTGGTATTCTGGGAGCTAGAGTTACAAGTGGATGTGGGCCCTGGGAGCCAAACTCCAGTCCTATGCAAGAGCAACAAGTGCTCATAACCATGGAGCCATTTCTCTGATTCCAACATACTGGTTTTGAAACCTTTATTTTTGAAACAAGGCCTTGCTGTGCAGCCAAAGATGGCTTCAAACTTGTGATCCCCCTGCCTCAGCCTGCTATGTGTTGGGATTACAGGTGTGAGCCATCATTCCTTCCTAATTGTTCTTCAGACTTCTAATGCAAAGTAAGATCTCCCTGTCCTGTGGCCTGTGCCTGAAAGTCAACATGTTTTAATTCCTCTTGTTCTTTTTCTTTTTTTTCCCTAGCTTTATACTTGATCTTAGCTCAGAGGCAGAGAGAGAATCCTCCTGTTTCCAAACGTTATGCTCTTGTTACTGATTCTTATCTTTCTGTGTTCCAGTGGATGGTATTCCTGAGCTTTCATTACACAATGTGAAGACCTGCTTTATAATACTTTTGTGAGGCTAAGGACTGAACCCACAGCTGTGCTTTGGGGCACATGCAACTCCAGGACTTAGTTTTTCTTAGCTTTTAGGAGAAACTTATTTTCCCCTAAACCTCACAGTAATGCGACCATTCTCTCGCTAAAGGATGTAATGATATTTAGACAAAACTAACACCCAATGACTTAGATTTTTTTTTGTTCAAATTAGTACTGTTCTTAGACAAGCCATGTTTGCATATTATCACGTCAGTTATTTCCTTGTAGAGCTTCGTCTCTTTTTGTATTTAAATCCCCCCATCTAAAGTTTTGCTCTATCTGTGCATTCAGTGTGAATCCTTTTTCTAGCTCTGCTCTCCCTCTGCTGTGTCTGGAAGATGCTGTTTCCTTAGAGTCATCCAGCCCTTCTGGCTCTTGTAATCTTCCCAGCTCCTCTTACACATAGATCCCTGAGCCTTTTGGGAGCGGTTTGATGAAGATGTCCTGTTTAGAATTGAGTGCTCCAAAGTCTCTCACTCTTTGCAAATTGTCCAGTTATGGGGTCTGTGTTATTTCTCATATACTTCAAGAAGAAGAATCTCTGATGAGGACTGAAGGAGGTGCCGATCTATGGGTATAGCAATATGTTATTGCTCTGCTCCTTTAGCTTAATAATAGTATTAGTTTTCAAGCCTATGACCTATCTAGTCTTAGGTTAATGGCCACTTTCTCAGTGTCAGATATGAATTAAACCTCATGGAGTGGGCCTTAAATCCAATCATAAAAGTGGTTGGTTACCCCTATAACATGTGTGCCACTATTGCACAGGTGTTTCTTGCAGGCTGGTTTCTGTTGTAGGTTGCAGGTTTAATACATAACTTGGTGAAATTGATGATTACTTTTCTTCTCCAGTTGCACCCAGAGTACTCTCTAGTATCATGAATGCTAGTCAGTAGGGGTGAAGCTTCTAGTTAGGCATCAGATCGACTTCATGTTTAATGACAAATATAAGTGTTGTCTTCAGCGATAAGGCTTTACCATCAGATTATGGCAATAGCCTGTGATGTTTGAGGATTTCTATGGGGCCTCTTTGGCAAAGGAATGTAAATATTTACTCTACTTATTGTATTTTGGAGTATGTAGTGTGTGTATTTTTATTTCCCAGGGTCTCACCTTTAAGAAATTGTCTTGAGTCTCAGAAGAGACTTGTGATTTTGGAACAATATTGGGACTGTTAAAAACTATAGGGGGCTGGGGAGCTGGTTCAGAGGTTAAGAGCACTGGTTGTTTTCCCAAAGGACACAGACTTGATTTCCAGCACCCATATGGTGATTTTTCTTTTTTTTGAGACAAAGTTTCTCTGTGTATACCTGGCTGTCCTAGACTCACTTTGTAGGGCTGACTAGCCTTGAACTCACAGAGATCCACCTGCCTCTGCCTCCCTAGTGCTGAGATTAAAGGAGTGTGCCACCAAGCCCAGTAATTGCAGACAGCTGTGAACTACCATGTGGGTGCTGGGATTTGAACCCGGGTCCTTTGGAAGAACAACCAGTGCTCTTAACCACTGACACATCTCTCCAGCCCCCATATGGTGATTTACAACCATCTGTAGCTCCATTCCGAGGAGATCTAATACCCCCTTCTGTCCTCCATGGATATTGTACAGATATATAGTGCACATATATATTATATATTATATATACAGATAAAACATCCATACATATAAGTAACAAAATTAAATAATAATAATAATAATAATAAACTTACAGGTACTTTTGAAATTGGAGCAAGTGCATTTTTCATTATGAGATGGTCATGAGCCTATGTGTGCTGGGGTCAAAATGTTGCAGTTTGATTGTGGAATGTGCCTCATAGGCTCATGTGTTCGAATGCTTGGTTACCAGCTGGAAACAGTCTTGAAGGTGGAAGTGAAATCCTGGGGGCACTGGGAAGCAGGCCTTGAGGTTTCTTAGTGTGGTTCAGTTTCTGTCCTCTCTGATTTCTGACTGGATGCAATGTGGCCAGAAGTCTCATTCTCCTGTGCATTCCCACAGTAATGGGCTGTATCCTTTCTAATTGTAAGCCCAGGTAAATTCCTTCCAGTTGCTTCTTCTTGTAGATTGTTTTGCAGTAATGAGGAAAATAGCTACAATAGTTGGGTACAGAATTTTAAAATTAGAATTATCCTTCCTCAGACTTTTGAAGGTTTGTGCCACTCTTTTCTAGCTTTGACATTTCCCCTGAGAAGTACACTATTGAGTGTCATGCTAGCTTTAATCATTAGCTTGACACAACCTTGAATCACCTGGAAGAGAGTCTCAATGAGGGGCTTCCCAGGTCATGTCCACCTGTGGGCATTCCTATATGGAATATTTAATTATGTGACTTGAGGTGGGAAGACCAGCTTGTGGGCAGCACCATTTCATAGGCTGGGCCATGAACTGTTTAAGAGTGGGAAAAGCAGCTGAGTAGGTAAGTATGCACGCATTCATTTCTCTGTACTCTGACTGGACATGTGATATAGTGAGTTGTTTTAAGTACCTGCTGCTGGACTGTTACATGAAATTGTGAGCTAAAATGAACCATTTCTCTGGGACCTTGCAATATAGAGACTCATATCTTCCAGTTCCAGGCAAGCATTTATTTGTTTTGTGTTTTTAGATTTTTCTCTGTTTTTTCTTTACAAACTCTAATTTGTTAGACATCCACCTACTTAAGTGGATATTTTGTCTTCTCTCTGTGTCTGTATTGCTTTCTTCATCTTTGCTTGGTTATTTCTGCCTCCTGGGAAGATAACCTCAACCTCAACTCTCAGCGTTTCTACTGAACTTTTAGATTTTGCAAGTTTATTGTTCTTTTACTCCAGCATCTTCCTTATTCTCTTTCCCCATTTTTAAAAATAGTTCCAGCTCTCATGTCATGTCACAATGTTTTGTTTTCTGTGGACTTTCATTATAGTTTTTTTTTTTTAGGTTTTATTTTTTTTTTCTTGAGATGGAGTCTACTTAGGTTGCCCAGGCTGATCTTATCTTCCTGCCTGCCTTAGTGCCTGAGTAACAGAGAGATGGCTGTGTACCGCCATCCTCAGATTTCATTATTGAATTTTTTAAGTTGTCATCTGTTCCCTGTGTTTTGGGTCTGATTTTATTTTTTATGGTGTTGTTTTTATGGTGTTGGAGTCTCTTGTCTCTCGTGGCATTTTTCCAAGTGTGCTGAAATACTCTGTGGGCCCATTCATATTTTAGAATGAACCACTATGAAGTAGATCGGAGTGGCTTATGTGTGCTCACTGGTATTGGTTGTTGGCCCCTCACTGTGGGGATAAGTAACTGAGCTATCTTTTTCAAAGGATCTTCAAATGTCAGTATGTTTGAGTCATTTTCCACCAACTAGTCATTTTCTCTACTTTCCTGACTATGTGTATGGGGAAAACCCCTTCATGTGGGCCCTAAAGCCAATGCCTCTAATTCCCCCCTTTTTTTTCTCTCTGCCCTAGCCTGAGAAGAAACCGGTGACCTTCAGAGCTGACACTGCAGGCTGCTCAGCTCTATGACCTGTAATGGATTTGTTTTCTTTAGTGAATTAGTAAGGGCTTCTGAAATGCAGACTCTTAAGCCTGGCACCTGGCAGCATATGGACCGGGAAACTAAAGGAAGGCTTCTTCTCAATGCCGCCACACTTTGAGAGACTCTGGCTGAAGCTTTCAGCCACCGAACGAACACTGACCAACACTTGCTACTAAGGAGAGGCAGAGAAAAGCCTCATTTCGAAGCCTGCATATGGTGCCCGATAAAGGGGTGTGTGGCTTCAAAGCCCTGGATTTGAGGGAGCCACAGCGCTGGTTGGAGGGCACGGCCAAGGGCTGCCATAAACCGTGAGAGCCCAGGGGAATCGCCAAATTCTTCCAGAGAGCCCGAGAGCCCTCGAGACTGCAAAAGACCTTGAGATCATGCTCTGTTTAAGCCAGAGAGCCTCAACTGAGTGAGGGGCCTCCGCGGTCCAGAGGAGCGCACACCGAAGTGCGAAGCACTGCCTGCCTCTGCCAGCCCTCAGGCCGCAACAACCCTGAGGCAAATCAACAGTCAGAAGCCTCAGCACATAAACTAGGAACTACTGAGGAAACAGGAGACAGGGCCCCAGGAGAGGAGAGAGAGAGACACAGAGCCAGCCCGAGAATGAGTCCGCTGAGCCGAAAATAGACATAGGTGTGAAGACATACATCAGCTGCTTGCATTGAGGTCTTGCTGACAAAATAACCTCGGAGAGGGGCTCTGGTCACCGGCCAGCTCAAGAAGGCCAAGTAAAGGCCCAAGGATGATGGTAACGGGAACAGAGTGGCCTAAGGTATGTCAGTGGAGTGAGCGAGGCGAGAGGCATGTACACTCCGACCGTGGCAGCCACACTCTGAGGAGATCTCAAAAACAGGCAGGAGAGTAACTCCTATCCCGAGAGACTGTGGGAAGGAAGGCTTTGAAGTAAAAGACTAGGCTAGACCAGGCCGCTCACAGCACAGCATCTCCCCCATATATGACTGAAGCTGGTCCCAAGTTGAGCAGGTGAGCCAAGCTGGCCACATGAACTGGTGGACAGAGTGATGGTAGGCCCGGAGGAAGCTGAGCCAAGCTGACAATAAGACGGCCATGATTGTGCCGGAGCCAGTCTGCTGAATGCTGCTTGAGGTATGCCAGAAGATAGAAGGCTGGCCAAGCTGCTCAGACAAGGAACCATGGCATGATATCCTTTTAAAAGAGTTAAGGTGGAGTTGTTTAGGTGTTATTAGGTATTAATAAATATTGGATAATAAAAATTTATGTCTACAATGACCAGAACCTTTTGAATCAATCTCTCTCTCTCTCTCTCTCGATTTTTCGAGACAGGGTTTCTCTGTGTAGCTCTGGCTGTCCTGGAACTCACTCTGTAGACCAGGCTGGTCTCGAACTCACAGAGATCTGCCTGCCTCTGCCTCCCAAGTGCTGGGATTAAAGGCGTGCACCACCATGCCCAGCACCTTTTGAATCTCTTTCTTTCTCTGCTTTTTCATATCCTAGACTGGTTTCTATCCAAAGTCAGTTTCCAAGCTATTGCTAGCTAGGCTGCTGTTTCTGTTCTCCTGATCTGCATCTTTGAGTCCCATTCACAGCCATTTCAGTGGGGTTCTGAAAGGGGAGAAAATACAAATGCCTAGAAGGGACAATCAGGCTCTTATCATGTTTTCTAAATGCGACCCCTAAGCCTTTGGGTCTCAACCTGTGGCGGGGGCGGGGGTCAACAGACCCTTGCACAGGGGCTGCATATCAGATATTTGCATTATGATTCATAACAGTAGCAGAATTAAAGTTATGAAGTAGCAATGAAAATAATTTTATGGTTGGGGGTCACCAGAACATGAAGAACTGTATTAAAGGGTTCTAGCATTAGGAAAGTTGAGAACCATTGTCCTAAGCAATCAAGAGATTCAGGAAACATGGTGTGTACAAGACATAGGAAATGTAATAGTATTAAACAGCCACCTTCTTCATACGTGTAGGAGGAACATGCGCTAAGCTGTATAGTATAGCGGTGGTGAACAAGTAGACCACGCTGATTATCACCATACACTGGGATGATGTTATAGGCTGATGACCCAGCAGGTAAATTCCTGCCGGCTGCACCACTCACGCGACCAACTCCTGATGTGAATCACAGGCAAGAGGAATGCTTCGACTCTCTATAACCTCATGATGTCTGAGGGTCACCGTGGAGACATGACTAATCTAAACTGACATCCAGGGATGAGGGTGGAGTAGCACACCCACCTAAGCATAGCAGGTTCCACCCCCAGTGTTGGGGTCAAAACTAGCACAGATGCCAGGGTGGCTGATGCCTGTGAGGATCTCAATACTTCACAGGCAGAGACAGAAAGACTGCTGTGGGTTTGAGGCCAGCCTAGGCTACAGGGTGATTTGCAGCAGGACCATGTCACAATTCTTGCTTCCCTAAAGAAAAAAAAAAAAAAAAAAAGCTCACAATGGCCCCATACACTGAGTGATTGCACAGATAAGCCACAGACTCTACAGACATTTTATTTCCTTTTTTTTTTTTTTTTTGAGGTGGAGTTTTTCTGTGTATCCCTGGCTGTCCCGGAGCTCACTCTATAGACCAGGCTGGCCTGGAACTCAGAGATCCACCTGCCTGTATCTCCTGACTGTTAGGTGTGCACCACCACACCTGGCCTGACTTTTTTTTTTTTTTAAGGAAGTTTGGCATGGTATTGGACCAGGTAAGTGCTCAATCACAGAACTCTATCCCCAGTACTGTGAAGATCTTTTTCGTTTTGTTTTTGAGCCTTGGCCAGTCTCAAATTTGTGGCGATGTTCCTGGGTCAGCCAGAGTGCTAGCTTTACAGGTATGTGCTATCATACTAGGCTGGAGATACTTTTTCCTTTTTTTCTTCTCACGTGTATGTGTGCATGCGTATTTGCATGTATGTGTGGCACATATGTGTGGAGATGTGCCTGCACATGGATGTATGTTCATGTGAAAGTCAGAGGTTGGTGGGAATTATCCTTAATTGCTTTACAATTAATTCAATGAGGAGGATCTCACAATCAAACCCAGTGCTCACTGCCAATGTGGCTAGTCTTACTAGACAACTTGCTCTGGGAATCCTGTCTCCACCTTTGGAGGCTGGGATTACAGACGAGCTGCCACTCATACCTGGCTTTTCTTCTCCTTCTTCTCCTTCTTCTCCTCCTCCTCCTCCTCCTCCTCCTCCTTCTTCTTCTTCTTCTTTTGTTTTTCGAGACAGGGTTTCTCTGTGTATCTCTGGCTGTCCTGGTCTCACTTTTGTAGACCAGGCTGACCTCGAACTCACAAAGATCCGCCTGCCTCTGCCTCCCAAGTGCTGGGATTAAAGGCATGCGTCACCACTGCCTGGCATACCTGGCTTTTCTGTGGGCTCTTGGGGAGGCAGATCTCTGTGAGTTCAAAATCTCAGAGCCTGGTCTACAGAATGGGTTCCAGGACAGCCAGGGCTACACAGAGAAACCCTGCCTTGAAAAAAACAAAACCAAACAACAAAACCCAAATGAGACAGTTGGGTATGGTGGTGCATGCTTTTAATCCCAGAACTTGGGAGGCAGATAGGTGAGTTTAAGACCAGCCTGAAGTACCCTAGTGAGCTTCAGACCAGCCAAGGCTATACATAGTAATACTGTGTCTCAAAACAAACAAAGGCAAATGAGATCTAATACCTTGTTTGTTAATTTAAAAATTTTAAAAACAACAACAACAACAACAACAAAAACCCCGCAGAAAATTTGTTATCATTCTGCTTGAGAAGACTGAACCAGAACGCTGGTCGAGGGCGTGACAGTCATGTCCAAAGTCCTGGCTTCAGTCCCTACCACTACCCCCAATGTAATTCCCCAAAGAAATAGAATGTAGAGTTGTATCTGCTACAAACCAATAGCCTATTAGAGACCATTTCAAGGCTTTGCTCTTTGGCCTAGTGCTACTGTGTGAATGTGAGGGTCCTCTCTTTATAAAGAAATGAAGCCAACTGGTTTAAAATGAGGGGATCATTTGGTAGAAGACACGCTCATCTCTCTATGGTTTTCTCTCACACATATACAGATTTAGTTATTGTGTACAATTTCAGAGACAGGGTTTCACTATGGAGCCCAGGCTGGCCCCTGCCTCAACCTCCTCCTGTGGTATGAGTTTATTAAAATAACCAATTATGAGAATGTTTTTGCTTAATCCAAGGTGTGAGGCTGCTTAAGACACAGGTGTAAAATACTAACTGACTCCTGAGCTAGCAGGGGCATGGCTTAACCAGCTAATCAAGTTTAACTCCAAGAGGAATAAAAAGCCAGAGCCCCAAGGAGAAGGGTGCTCTACAAAGAAGTAGGAGAAAGGGCTACAGAGAAGAAAGAGGTTGCTGCTCTCCCGGCAGCTGCTGCTGCTCCCCCAAACTGCTGCTTGTTCTTCCTGCTGCTGTCTCCTGGTTTGCTGAACTTCTACTGAGACTGGTATTACCCTCAAAGAACCCAACGACCCTAATCAGCAGGAAATAGCCTAAAGTAGGCTATGCCCCCTTTCACCTTTAACCTTCTTTCTCTCCTGCATAGTGTTGGGGTGTTAGGAGGAACAAGGGGTGGAAGGGAGGTAGAGGTTTGGGTATAGTAAATAAGTCAAGTGTATAATTAATATAATAAAATAATAAAAGCCTCTTGTTACACCTTTCTAAGTGTGGGATTGCAGATTTTACTACTTGCAGTTTTTGGGGGGAGAGAGGGGAAAGTGGGAAAGTATGGGGATACCAAGAGCTACTCCCCCTGGTCTCCTTTCTTTGGCCTTCTCCTGGTACCTTGTTTCTCACTGAGGAGCTGTGCAGCTAGGAAGGGGATGCCATTTGTACTTTTGTTGGATCACATAGCCTGCTAACATTTCTCATGTAAATAGAGAGGCAAGCAGAGGGCGGATAAGCTCCTCTGTATCACACAGGCATCGGAGCACTGTCCCTACAAAGGGGGTGGCCCGGACTTTCCTTCTCTCTCTACCAGATGAGATTCTTTTCAGTGAGGGGCATTGTCTAAGACCTGCCTTGGATGGTGCTTTGCTGTAGATGGGTCATTATTTGTGTCCTGCCTACCTCTTTTCCTGAATGCCGACCTCTACCTATCTTGGAAGAATGCTATAGGAGTTCCTTTGGCCCTTGGAAATCACATTCACACCGTAGCACTAGGCCAAAGAGCAAAGCCTTGAACTGGTCTCTGATAAGCTGTTGATTTGTAGTAGATACAAATCTGCATTCTGTTTCTTTGGAGAGTTAAGTTGGTGGTAGTGCTAGGGACTGAAAACTCCAGAAAGGAAGTAGAGGTTACTTGCCATGCCAGGGCTAGGGCCCTAATAACTGGGAGGTGGTTATGGCTGCTCTTCTTAGTAGACGTACATGGGACAAACCTGTCATCAGTGAGTGACCTGAGCTACTGCATTTCAGCCATGTGAGGCCTCAATGAGAAACTCACATCTGTCTGGGTGAAGAAACTGAAGCTGACTGAGGCTAGAGGACTTGCCTGTGGTTGCACACCAGGAACTAGAGGAAGCAGCCATTTTTATCTAGATAGGCCTTCTTTTGAAGGCCATGTTGATAATAGTTGCTAGATATAAGTTTCAGGTCCCAAAGAAAGAGACCACCATTCCAACTGAAGTGTCTGGACAAGGCAAACTTAAGTCTTGATCAGATTAAAAGCATGTGCTTGGAAAAGAACACACTGAGGAGACAAAAATCGAATTTGGTTTTCATCCTAACTTAGGTGTGCCTTTTCCCTATTATCTGGGGTCCCAGCTCACAGTCTTAATTTAACTGGCTAGTCTGAAAAGAATTGGTGCACAGGACATGAAGGAAAGAGAAAAGGGTCACTGAAAATGCAACTTAGTTATCAATTGTATTTATTAATAAGTATAAACTATAAGATATTAATAAGAATAAACTATAAGATTAGGCCAGCAGAGCAGCCTGTGGGCTGGCAAGAGGCCAGGAGGCCTGGCTTGTCTTAACTGTCTAACTTGTCCTGGGGAAAAAGCCCTGGACCAACGGTGGCCTTCACCATCCACAACCTAAAGTGTTAACTAATATATTCATTAGTAATGATAAAGTTGTTATATTAGGCCTGTGGAGCAGCTGGTGGCCTGATGGGAGATTGGCAGGCCTGACTTGCCTTAAAAGCCTATAGTCCTGGTGGGGCGGCTTGGTGGGGCAGCTTGGCGGGACAGCTGCCAGATATTTATTAATGGCAATAGACTGTTATATTAGACCAGCAGAATTGCTGGCAGCCTGGAGGGACAGCCGCTAGGGCTTAGCAGGAGGCCGATGGACCTGGATTGCTTTGACTGGCAGCCTATAGGCTGCTGGAGACCTTTCCCCAATAATTAAATACACCAAGACCTTTTAATGTTTCAACACTTACCTCTTAGCTGGGCAGACTCTCAATTAGCTAATCTAAATTAACTTGGACCACCTAATCCCAAACTGCCATGTGCCAGTTATTACATTCCAGAGTTCTCAAACATGTCTGTTTCCGAGTCTCCTGGCAGAAAGAGAGATTCCTCTGTGTAAAATGCAGGGTTCCTGTTTCCATCTCAGGAAGTCCCACCTTCCTGTACTCTTCCAGCTAATTGGTCATCAGCGACCTTTATTAACCAATCAGGAGAATGCCTCAGACGGGGGTGGGGGGGTGGGGAACCAGATCTCAGCATTGAAATAAGCCTATCAGAAGCAATGTCATTAGACCTCCCCCAACAGGTCACGACTCCAGGCCATCAAATTCCTGGAATATGGTGGTAGATCTTTGCATAAACTAAGGTTTTACTGCATGGTGGGGATTAAAACATTTGCTTGAAAATCTTACAAGGTGTGTGTATGTGTCAATATTTGAATTCATTTTCCTAAGCACAAGTTTTATAGTATTTGATAAGAAAGACTCTTATTTGATATTTCTGACAATGGTGGTGGCAGCTTTTATCTTTATTGGGAGTTATGCTAAGGGAGAAAACCATGACACTGCTCTGTCTGGTGAACACTGAGCCCAGCATCAAGTTCACACCAGGAGAAGTGCTGACTTGGAACTGGGCAGATCTGTGGACTAAGGTCTGATTGAAATAGAAGCGATTATCTAAAGGCTGATGGGGCCTCAACTTTCCTCATCTGTAAACTGGGATTCACTTTCTTTTCCTTTTAAGTTTATCATGAGAAATCAAGGAGATATGGTACTGGCCAGAGTTCTCGAGAGGAACAGAATTGCTAGAATGAGTGGCTTACAGGCTGTGGCCTGGCTACTCCACCAATGGCCGTCTCCCACCCGAAAGCCCGAGAACCTGGTAGTTCAGTCTGGATGGCTGATGAGGCTGGATGTCTCAGCTGGTCTTCAGTCTGCACTGGAATCCTGAAGACGTAGGCTCTAGCACCAGTGAAGGAATGCTTCAATAACGTGCTAGATGAACTTCCAAGGAGCGTGAGGGCAAGCAGTCAAACCCCAAGCTTCCTTCTTCTACGTCCTTCGACACAGGCTAACACTGAAAGGTCTGGCCCTATTTAAGGCGGGGTTTTCAACCTCAAATTATCCAATCAAGAAAAGCCCCTCATATGTGTACACAGCTGCTTGGGTTTTACTTGATTACAGATGTAGTCCTGCTGTCAACCAAGATCAGCATTGAAAATGCATCCCAGTTACTTCCTGCACCACTTTTGTCTTCAGGTAGCATTTCTGTAAAATGCAGGACCAAGAAGCAGGACTTGTCTTTTGACAGTAAGTAATGTCCCACAGTGCCAGTCCATTAAAAATTCAGTATTTCTTTTATGGTTGGAGCAGGTTGTGAACATGTAGCCGAGGGTGGCCTCCAACTCTGTAGCCTGAGGATATCCTGGAACTCCTGATCCTTCTGCCTCCACTTTCCTGAGTGCTGGGATTGGGCCAACACATCGTTTATCTGATGCTGGGGATTGAACCCAGCATTGCGCATGCTAGCCAAGCACTCAACCAATTGAGCTACATCCTAGCCCTCAGTGAATCTTTCTTGACCTAAATGTTCCCTTGAAGTGTGTCAGCTTGGCTGGTGGTGGTGCACGCCTTTAATCCCAGCACTCAGAGGCAGAGGTAGGTGGATCTCTGTGAGTTTGAGGCCACAGTCTACATGGTGAGTTCCAGGACAGTCAGGCTACACACTGAAACCCTGTCACACCTGTGAACAGGGGGTGGCTGGGAACAGAACCTGTATCCTAAATCCTGCCCTTCACAGCATTTATGTCATAAGAGGGAACTAAGGGCTGAGGCTGTAGCTCATTTGGTAGAATGAGTTCCTGCTATGTACAAGGCCCTGTGTCCAATCTCCAGCAGTGTATCAACTGGGCATGATGGTGTGCACATATAATATGCACTCTCTGGAGGTGGGAGCGTGAGGACCAGAAGTTCATGGTCAACCTCAGCTCCATATTGAGTTGAGGCTAGCTCACACTACATGAGACCCTGTAACAAACAAGCAAAAGGAAACACAGAGTTATGATTTGGAGAAGTAACAAAAGGAGGAATGTGAACAAAAGTCAGCTCTCTCTCTCTCTCTCTCAGAGGTGAAAGTAGTTTTCTAGAGGAAATCAATGGTGTCAGTGTAAAGAAAATTATGAATCACTGTAAAGCTAAAAATTTAGTGTCACAGTACAGAAGATCCATAACTAATTAGCAACAAATGGAAGAAATGGAAGTTTGCAGTAACACAGTGGCAGGGCTAGTGAGGATTAGCAAATGTTAACCATGGGGTCTGAGAGAAGGCTCAGCTGGTAAAGAGTCTGGTACTCAGGTGTGGGGATCTGATTTGACCCCAGAACCCATTAAAGTTAGGGTTGGTGGAACCCTTCTCAAACTCTAGCTTAGGGAAGAGCAGAGGCAGATGGACCCTGGAGTTTCCTGGACAGTCAGCCAACAGGTGAGCTCTTCAGTGAGAGACTCTGCTACAAAAAATAAGGCGGGTCATGCTGTTGCACACCTTTAATCCAAGCCTGGGGAGGCAGAGGCAGGTGGATGAGCAGTTGAAAAAGACACCTAACATTCATCTCTGGTCTTCATATAGGAAACACACATGCACCCACACACACACACACACACATTTTAAGTTAATTGTAAATGGAAACTAGAACTGTCTTAATTTTGGCAGAGTTGCTTGGTCTAACATTCCCAGGATATTTTATTTTTCATTTTTCTTACTTGTTTCTCCTCTTTTCATTTCCCTCGTCTGTATGTGTGAAGGGAAGGGCACCAGGCAAGAGAGGGTATTCAGAGGCAGCTGATGGGAGGCTGGGCCTGTGACAGGGATCTGAACCCGGAGGGATGTGGCTCCAGGAGAGGGAGCAACAGGCTCGCACCTCTCATCATGGGGACAATCTTGGATGCTCTTGTGTTCCTGAGAAGAGATTAGGGTGTTTCTGTCATTGTTCTAGTTAGTACCTAAAAACATTGGTCCTGATTTTGTGCATTCATATGTGTTTGTGCATGTGCATGTGTGTGGATATGTGTGCATGTGTATGTGCATATATGTGCTTGTGTTTATATGTACGTGTGCGTATCTCTCTGTGTGCATGTGTGTATGCATGCATGTGGGAGTGTATGCTGCATACACGGGTGTACCCACAAAGTCATAAGATGTCATCAGATCCCTCGGAGCTGCAGTCAACAGGTGGCTGTTAGCCACTGACGTAGGGCCTTTGGAAGGACCTCAAGTGCTCCTAACTGCTATCCATCTTTCCAGCTCCAGCACTTTTCCTTTTAAAGTAAGTAAATTGTACAAATGTGTGGGGTCCAGTGTGTTATCATCATGTATGCAGTGTGCAATGAATAGTCAGGGTAAGTAACAACTCCCCTCCATGACTGTTTGGAAGCAATTGTCCTGCGGGGTACAGATGAACCAGTTCTTTTCACATGCTAGGTGAGCCCTGAGCCACTCAGCTACATCCCCAGCCCTGTCTTATCTTTATTCTGAGACAGGGTCTGACCAAACCGCCCTAGCTGGCCTTAAACTTACAATTCTCCTGCCTCTGCCTTCTGAGTAGCCAGGATTACAGGTATGTGCCACTATATGGCTAATGGTTTTCTTTTTGGCAAAAGAGTCTCCCTGTGCAGATCAAGCTAGCCTAAAACTCATTGTATAGGGAAAAACTGGCTTTGAGCTCGTGACCCTCCTGTTGCTATGGCCTGTGTGCTGGGATAACAGGTATGGGCTACTATGTCTGGTAAAAAAGCTGACCGATATGTAAGCGCTGTACATACTTATGGGCTTTATGATATTTCAATATAAATACTGATTAAATCAAAATAATTAATTTCCCCACCTCCTTATCACTTCATGGTGTTAGAGTATTGCAGCTCCTCTGGAAAGATTTTTTTTTGCACATGTAATATATTTTGCAATATAATTTTACACAGAAATGCTAAGAGCATTTTTCTTCACATATTATAGAAGGGCTGGAATCATATGGAATCTATCATATTCATAATGGCAGCCTGAGAAAGGTCCCATTTATGGGACTTTAAAAGCTTAATGGCTGGGATCTTTTTATTTGTTTTGTTTGTTTGTTTATTTTTGCATATATTCCCATATATGTGAGTGTTCATATGTGTGCAGATGCATATGTGTGTTCCTAGGTGGATGCGTATGGACATGTAAAGACCAGAAGTCAAACATAGATTTTATCCCTCAAGAGCTTATTCTAAACACTTATTATTTGTTTAAAATTATGTATATGTGTGTGGGTCTGTGTGCATATGTGCACATAAGTGCCAGGCCCTGAACTGCAGTTACAGAAGGCTGTGAGCTGCCTGGTGTGAGCGCTGGAGGCTGAATTCTTCAAGAGGCTCCAGTGCGCTTCCCCACTGAACCATCTCTGCAACCCCTCAACCTTGTTTAGTGAGACTGTGTCTCACTGGGACCTGGGGCTCTGGAATGGTGAGAGCTTACTGAGCAGCGGGGGGGGGGGGGGTCACTGTTTATCTCTGCCTTCCCCACACTAGGATTACGTGTGTGCCCCACCACGCCCTGCTTTTTGTTGGGTTGTGGCAGTTGAACCCAGGTCTTTGCAAGTGCATGGCACACATTTTACTATTCCCCCAGCCCCATCCTTCCTTTTTAATCATTCAACTACAGAAAGTTGATTTTAGAAATCTCTTGACCACATTCATCCTCTTACTGCTGAAGTTTAATCTTCAAAGCTAAGCACATGATTTTGGGTGTAAATATAAAGTGAACATGCATGAAAGATTTTTTTCAACTCCTTAACTGGGGAAACCAGTAAAATGTTAAGACTAGATCAAAAGAGAATTTGAGGACCAGATATGTGGGTATATAATTTAATGCATTATATGTAATATGAATATAGTAAAGTAAACAAATTAGCTACAAAACATTGCCATACAATATTATGTACAAATTACATGTATAAATCATAATTTGAAAATATGTATTCATATTCTAATCATACCAGGGGTCCTCTCTCTCTCTCTCTGAAACAGGGTCTCACTATGTAGCTCTACCTGGCCTGGAATTTAGAGATCCTCCTGCCCCTGTCTCCCAAGTGCTAAGATTGAAGATAAAGCTGTTACCAGGAGTATCTATATGGACCGAAGTTTACCTACATTGCTCTGAACAAGAATTATCTATGTTACTGTTTTCTACAAAATCCCCTTTGGAAACATTTAAGAATTTATTTCACTTGCATGTATACATACATGTGTGTGTGTGGGTGTGTGCGAGTGTGTGCACATGGATACAGAGACCAGACACTGAGGTCAAGTGTCTCCCTTACTTGCTCCTTAGCTTTTAAAATAGTTCATTTTTTAAAAGGTTTATTTATTTATCTTTCTAGACCCTTTACCTTATTTTTTGAGACATGGTCTGTTGCTGAGCTCAGTGCTCTTTGAGTTGGCTAGACTGGCTGGCCAGCATGTCCCAGTGCCCTTTCTATCACCATCTCCCCAGGGCTGACTGTAGGGAGTTAGATTAATATAAATTAGATTTAGTAAATATCTAGGTTTCTGATACAGTCTCTTAACTCAGGGCATGAAGATCAACTTCGCTGTGAGCAAATAGCTTATCAGCTTATGGACGAAGTCACGTGAAACAAGGGGAGTCTCTATGGACTGAAAAACAAGGTTGAAGCCAGGTGAAACAAGGAAAGACTTTATGACCTGGCATTGTTTTCAACTGCTAAGTGGGCAGAGCCCAAATTAAGCTGAAGCAGTTGGAACAAGGAGCGATCCTATTTAAGGACAAGTGGATGAGCCCGGGAGAGGTCGTGCTAATGGCCCCCGATACTAGAGAGCTCTGATGCTAGCGAGTCCGCACACTAAAAAGGACAACGAGTAGTTTGTATCCTCTGATGGAGAAAGTGCTGGTGAACCAATGGCCAGATCTCCCTGAGGCAGAAGGAAGCTGGTGAGCAGAGAAAGCCTCGGCAAGACAGCAAAAGGCCAAGGACTAAACCCTGTGGCTCAGCTTTTGCCTAGAGGGGTTTGACCTGTCCGAACAGTGGCCTGAACGGAACTGTGGCCAGCTTTAAAGACTGAGGCAGAGCGGCAGAGTTGCTGATACGAAGGAAATAAGTTGGCCTATAGAAGGCTGAGGTCTCCCAAAGAGAAGAAAGCCTCAAGCCTTATTTAAGGTGAAACCACCATAGCCAATTTACCCTGACGAACCTGCGTCTGAGATATTCCAGAAGAAAGACTGCTAAGTGCGTTAAAGGGTCTACCCCAGAGACTGTGTTCCTGACGACTGAGGACCTGCCCCAGAGACTGTATCCTTCTATAAGGTTATGAAAATAGTTGTAATAGTTATCAATAGGTTTAATGGTTAGGTCTTAGGGGTTGTAGGCATTCATAGGGGCTGTAGGAATTTATAGGAATAGTAGTTAAGTAAGGGTATTTGTTATAAGTGAATATAGTTATTAATAAATAAGTGTTTGATAATTAAAAGTATGGTAACAGCTGACTTTTCTTATTTTGGTTTTGGGAGATCAATCTCAGTCCTCACTTACACAGCAAACAGTTAAACAACTGATTTCCATCCCTAGTGTCACAAGCCCTCACCTTTAAAGAGATTTTGGCATATGCATGTATATTCATAATCACATAACATGTTCCCAAACACTTTCATTACTCTGATATATATCACATAATAATCACAAGTATGTAAATATTTTTAAGTATTGCTGACTTCAATTCTATATTTCATCCCTGGCCTAACACTCTAGAATATGACCCGTACATGACCTTCAACTTCTTCCCAATACATATGGGAAAGATTTTCCAACTCCAACGTATATAATATATTACTACTCCCCTTCCCCAAAGCGACCTTGGATTCTCCTCCCAGGGAGCCTCTCCTTTGAGGTCTGGGAGTGGATGTGTGTGTGTGTGTGTGTGTGTGTGTGTGTGTGTGTGTTGGGGGGGTTAGGTTTCAAGCAAAGGCTGCAGTGACTCTCCGGTTTCCCTGTAAGTGGAAGCTGATTTCCCCCGGTAGTGGGTTAGGAGGCTTGGATTTGGGGAATTAGCTTTGTCCCTGTCAGTCCAAATGCTTTCAAAATGCATCTGTTGACTTACCTTCTCCCAATCAGTGTCCTCATCTTAGCTAGGGAGCTTGCTGAGGTTAAATGCTTAACCTTTGTCCCAGTTCTGTAACCTGCACAATTATATTTAGGATCAGAAGAGCCTGCCTGTCCTGTGGCCCCACAGATAAGGGCTTCTTTGAATTTCATCACACCTGTACTTCAAGCTTCTCTCTCTCTCTCTCTGTCTCTGTCTCTGTCTCTCTCTCCTCTGAAGGGCATTCGCAAACAGCTGTTTCATTGCACAATCTTTTTAATTATTATCGTCACCACCACCAGAGCTACTTTGAGTAACCCTGCTACCTGTGAACTGCATGGGTTCCTAGCACACTCTTGTTCCCTGTGCACAGTTAGAGGGGTAACTCCGTCAGAATTCTTTGTTAGTAAACTGTGTTTCCTGAGGTCACCTCTGGGTCCTTTCCAGAACCAGAACCCATCTCAGAGTGGTTGGAAGCATCTTTGATGCTGCAGAGATGTGGTCAAGATCAAGGAATCAACCACTGTCTTTTGCTAGGATGGGGCTAACAAAGTACCACAGGCTAGACTGCTTAAGTAGAGATTCACTCGCTCTCAGTTCTGCATGTTGGAAGCTCAGAATCAAGTTGGTTAATTCTGAGGACGCTCCATGCTCTCTCTGAGCTCCCAGGATTTACCATTGACACTTCGTTCTAATCGACATTCAGTATTCGCTGTGTCTGCCCAAACGTCCCCCTTTTATAAGGGTCCCACTCACTGGACTGAGAGTACCTTAATAACCTCACCTAATTTTATCTGAGCTGATTAAGTTTCTAAGGGACGTCAGGGTCGGGGGGGGGGGGGGGGGGGGGGGGGGGGGGGGGGGGTTGAGCTCCAACCTAAACATTTTGAAGGATATAATCCAACCCATGGTACACGATAAAGGGGGTGATTAGCATCCAGAGGTGAGTGACAGAAAGTGCTGTGCGATCTGTACTACGTACGTATTCTACACTAGTCTCTCCAGATCCCCCTTTCTTGTTCTGTGTCTGGAAGGCTGAGTTCTGTAGAGTGCTCTTCCCTTCTGTTGGCTTCTCTTTGACAGATGATGAGGCAGGAGCAGGAGCCTTAGAGACGGGAAGAGAGGAAAGTCAGGAGCTTCTCTGTGTTACCCTCGGTTTTGCTTTGGAAGATTAAGAAATATTTTAGATTATGTGTTACTATGTGTGTGTCAGTGTGGGCTTGTTCGTGTGAGTGCAGTTCTGCAGAGGCCAGAAGAGGGCGGTGGGCCCCTGAAGCTCTCTGAGTGCTGGGAACCAGACTGGAAGAACAGTAGTCCTGCTCCTAGCCACCGGGCCATCTTTCCAGCCCCTGCTTCTCTCACTTTTAATATTTGACAGGGATGTGCTTATAATAATTACAACATGAGTGACTGTGGGTGGGTCAAATTTTACATTCAATAAAACAGCTGATATTCACTGGGTGTGTGTAGCATGTCTTGTCTGATTTGGCTGCTATAACAGAATACCACGACTGAATAATTTATAAAGAATAAAAATTTATTTGTCTCACAGTTCTGTAGGCTGGGGCATCCAGGAGCCTATAGGTTTGGCTTTGCGGCAAGCTCATGTCACTTCACTTTTCTGGGTCTGTTTTCCCATCTGTGAATCTTTAGGGAAGGTGTTAAACAGTTTCTACCAAGATTAAAACATTCCATCCTGCAGTAAAACTTAATCAGGACGGTAAACAAACACCTTCAAGAAGTCCCTGAAACTGACCAGAGTTATTAGGCCCCCTCCCTGCCAGAGGAACAGTGTAAGCCAAGAATCCCTCCCTCTCAGATGCAAGAGAGCAAGGCTGCAAAGAAGATTCTAACACCAGACCAACTGCCTGGAAGAAGAAACTAGCCAATCTGCCTGGAAGAGGGTTAGACCAACTGAGGCACCTGGAAGGGAAGGAACTGCCTACAGGATGTGCAGTGCATTTCTGGTTCCCAGCTTTGTGAGCTGTCACCCATGCTGGGGCAAGCTTTGGTTAACGCAGCTGCTTCTGAGTCATTTCTAGTCCAGTAAGTAACCCTCACATACATTCCTTTAAGTATTCTCAATAAAAATCATTGGTTCAGCAAGTTGGACTTTGGTGGTACCCATACTTTGGTCTGTCATGGGCTCCCTATCTGGGATGAGTGGACGTGTGTGTTGCATCTCCCCGGCAGTTTTGTCCCACACTAGCAGGTTAATATCCAAATCATCTCCATGGTTCTAGACTGTGGTGGTTCTGGGAGCAGAGGGTACCCCTGACTGTCGGAGGAATCTTTTCTGGCCATCCATCCCTGAGTCTTTGAGTCTGGTGCAGCTCCGTGGAAGTGATTATGGCTAGCAGGCTTCCTCTGTTTTGTTTGGAAGATGGCTGGAAATAAAGAAATAAAGTATACCAGCTTTCTTTCATTCCTTTCTTTCTCCCTCTTTCCAACTTTCTCTGTATTATTTAGTGGTTGGTCTGCAGAGAAATGGGTTTCATTTTATACAACTTAGCTCTAAACCTTGCTTCTTCACCCCTCCATTGTCCTCTCCATCCTCCAGCCCTCTAGCTTTGCTTTCTACAGGGCTCTGCTGGATCTGACCAGAGTTTCTGATCCTCCCAGGACAGGTTCCTCGGCTTCTACTTTCCAGTTCTGTCCCAGTTAAGAACCACATTTTGTCCTTTTGTCGAAACCTAGGGACTAAGAGAACCTTTCCCCTCTCTTTGGCTAGGATATTGGATCTAACTGCCTCCCTGCAGAGAACACTTGGATCCCTTTCCCTCAACCTTTTCAAGGACAGCAAACATGTATCCATTTCTACTACAGCCTAGAAGAAATATTTATTTAAAAGCCTGTTCATATGCCCTGTGGCTCCACATATTCTAGTGTTTTGCATTTTCTCAGAATAGACACAAAGTCCTGATATCTGTGGAGAGGACCCCCAGGGGTGACTCTCATAGTGGTGTCTTCTGTCTTCCATGCCAGTATGGTCTGCTGCTTGCCTAAGGTTCCTACATCTCTACCTCTCTTATAGCTCACCTGGATCCTTGCAAAAGCATGAAAAATGTACTGTAAGAGAAAAAAATATGGGGGCTATCAAGATGACTTCTGCTGCCAGGCCCGATGACCTGAATTGGATCCCCAGAATCTACATAATGGAAGCCAAGAACTGACTAGTGAAAGTTGTCTTCTGACTTCCACATGCCAAACAGGCTCTCTTGACATCCCCTCCCCGCAAAAGAATGTAATAAAGAAGAAATGGCAAAAATTTGAATTAACGGAGAGCAATCTCTCTGATCCTATCCTCGCTGAATACATGTACTAAAATATGCAGTACTCTGTATGTACAGTTATTATGTGTTCATTAAAAAAATAGAGTGCAGTATTTTAAAAATCAAAATATAATAGCTTCCGATTTTCAGTGTTAGCGTCTGGTTACTTGGAACTCAAACACACTCAAGTTCACTGGCGTGCATTGTACTCCTCAAGGTTAAGACTGGGTTGAGCAACATGAAGCTTGGGTAACAAGATGTCTTTTTTCCCCTAGGTCCTTCCTCCACCTCTTAGAACCAGGAGCGCGGAGACAACTCACGCTGTTGTTCGCTTCCTCTCGGGAAGGAGGGGGATTCGAGACTCGGCGCATCCCGGACAGGAGGGAGGGGACCTGGCTGCGGCTACGATTTCCTCCCGCCACTCCGGAACCCTGGCGGGGAGCGCCTGGGACTAGGAAACCGTGGAGGCGCCACGGGAGCCTCGGGGGCGGGTGGAGGGCGTGGCTTCGGGGAGTGGCCGGGGCGGGGGCGGAGCGGGGGCGGGGCGTGGCCACGGCGGGCAGCGCGGGGTGAGCCCGGCGAGCTGTGGTCTCCGCGCTCTGGGACTCGGTGGGCGCGCCGGCCGCTGTGTCCGCGCGCAGCCCCCGTCGCCTCCTTCCAAGGCGGGCTCGGCCCGGTGCGGCCGGCGGCTGGGGCGATGTGAACCGGGGCCCGCGGGCGCGGCAGGCTCGCCGCGATGTGGCTCAAGCCCGAGGAGGTGCTGCTCAAGAACGCGCTGAAGCTCTGGGTGACCCAGAAGAGCAGCTGCTACTTCGTCCTGCAGCGGCGCCGCGGGCACGGCGAGGGGGGCGGCCGCCTCACCGGTAAGGGGCGCGCGCGGCGGCTCGGCCCAGCCTCTGACCCCGCCGCCCGGCCGCGTCGCAGGTGGAGGTTCGGTGGCAGCCGCCGAGGCCAGGACGGCCCTGCGTATGGCTTGTTTTCTTTTCTCCCCTTCTCACGCGAGCTCCGGTCGGGCTTGGAGCTCAGGGACCCACGGGCCGGGAGAGGCAGGTGCATCTACTGTGACCTGGCTCGCGAACGGTGGAGACGAGGCTTCTAGAGCTTGCCCCAAGGCTGCGGGATCGGGGCGCCCCAGGGCCCCGCCAGGTGACAGAAGGGTGCGCCCAGGCAGGCCCGGACTTGGCCAGCTGGACGCAGCTGTGGCTCCAGGTGGCTTTGCAGCTGGGGACCGAAGGCCAGACCGTCGCGAGGCTCTAGAGGTCCCGGACTTTCTGGCTCAGGACGCAGGGCCTGCCTTTGCTCCGAGGGGAAACTGAGGCACTACAGTTCCTAAGCTTGTAATCTGTGCAGTGAAGTTAAGCATGCTAGTTTTGTTTCTCCTTTCAGTGTCTTCTGAAGAACGATAGGATAAAAACCTAGGGCTTTAAAGTTTCCCAAAACAAGGCATTTTTCTCCTTCTAAAAGTTACGACTCAAAGCTTTTAGAAATTGGGACCAGTTCACGTTATTAGGTAGAGCGCCTGTTTAACCAGTGAAGGAGAATTGGAGAATTGCGGTATCGTTACCTAGGGAATCTAAATGAACCCTTTGAATAAGGGACCGGGGTAAAAGGGACCTTTCACAACCTTACACTGCTGAGGAAGTCAGTGGACCGAAATTGTGTGCTCAGTTTAATTGTTGGTGACTGTCTGTCTACTCCTGGGCCAGTCTGCAGAAGGCCCTTTGGGAGTAGAGTCTGGTTGGAGAATCCGAGGAAAGCCCTTTGGGTGTAGAGTTTGGTTGGAGAAACTGAGGAATATGCCGCTAACATCATGTAACAAAGGGTAATATATTTTAGCTTTAGGGAAAGCTAGCAGGTAGGTTTGGGGGTGGGGTGGGGTTCCATGATGAAATCGAGGCTTTCCTGAGTGAGTAGGAGATTGCAGGGCTCATTAATAGACAGTGGAGGATTTTGGGTGTGACAGTTGGGTGGCCATTAGTCCCCTCCCCCCAGCAGCAGGGACAGCTGCAGTAGGTGGGATTCATGGGGAAGAGTTACTGAGTTACTACCGTAGGAGGCCATTGGGCTTTTTGTGAGCCCCTGGGCAGCACAGTGAGTGTTTATTAGTGCTTGACTGGAGAACAAGAACTTGGTAGCATCGTGCAAGGTGCAGCAGAGGCTAAACAGCTGGAGGAGGGCCGTGTGCCCGAAACACTGAGGACGGTGGCTTAATTTGTGGTGGGTTAAGTCGAGTATCTGGTGTGTAAGTGGTCTCCTATTGCAGGTGGCGACCGTAGGGCAGGAGACTTGCAAGCTAGGAAGCATGAGAGCAGTTTGTTTCCCACTTTCAGTCTTGCCTACCCACTCACCTAACCCAATGACCCCATGGGGTGTTTTCTGTACTTACTGCCTTGGGAAAGAATGGGTGGGGCAGGTTTTGAGTAAGGGCCGGCAGTGTTTGTATTTTTCTCCATCCAGCAGGGTTCATATATGGAGGGCAGAGCTGCTTATCATTGCTGTGTGGAGCTTCAGAGAGTTTATGACTGGGGTATACAGAGTTCATTTGTAATGAGTTCAGAGAGGTGTGGACTCCTCCCTGCTGCAGGTCTTGTTGGGATACCGGTGGCTTTGGTTTTCCCTGGGATTTCCTTTGTCTCGATCTTGTGAATATGCAGAAAATTCTCTCTTCTTCTCTTTGAGACACAGTATCAAATATATAGCCCAGGCTGGCCTCAAAATCATGCTCCTGCTGCTTCAGTTCTTGGAGGACTGGGATTACAGGCACATACCACCATGCCCAGCTCAGAAATTTCTTAAAGGCTGCAGATAAATGGGAAAAGGAGAAAGCCTACAAAGAGAAAATACTTCATTTTTAGGGACCTAGAACCCGCTTGTTGTGCCAGAGTGATATGGCCTTTGCAGCTGACTCTTGACCTTTGAACATTTATTCAGCAACCCAGACTTAGCATATTAACCTTGAGCTTGCCTTTACTCAGCCACGTAGGGATGTTGTACAGTCAGGACCGACGAGGCACTGGGCAGCTCTGGTCTGGCCATTGATGGAAAACATAGAAATGCAATCGGCAGATTTTAGCAATGTCAGAGTTTATAGTTTACAGTGTGTTTAAAGGAAATAGTAGAGACTAAAGTGGTGTGTGTTGTGGCTGGTTCTTGACTTCTTTTTGCAGAGAAGTCAGTAGACTGGCTAACAGGTCAGAAATAAAGGACGAGCACATCCATCTCTTCCTTTTATTGCTGTGCTAAATTTGTTATTAGATAGTAGGAGTTTAGGCATGTAAAAGTCCAAAGGTTAAAATAATTTGGATTGCCCATTTCTAGAAACATAAGCTTTTGTTTGAGGGTTCTAATTTACTCTCCTACACACACACACACACACACACACACACACACACACACACACACACAGAGGCACACACACACACACACACACACCTCTTATACACCTGCATTATTTTCCTAACTTTCTAATTCTTTGACTTAGTTACTTTTTTACTGTTATGACAAAACACCACAACCAAGGCAGATGACAGAAGAAACCATTTATTGGAAGCTTATCGTTTCAGGGAGTGACTCCATGACCATCATAGTAGAGAGCTTGGCAGCAAGCAGGCAGGCATGAGGAGGCATGACCCTAGAGCAGTAGCTGAGAGCACACGTTATGAGATAACTACCAGAGACAGGGGGGGGGGGTAGGAAGCGAACGAACTGGGAATGGCTTCAGCTTTGAAACCTTAAAGCCCACCCCCCGCCCCCCGAGACACATCTCACATCTCTTTACCTCCCAAACAGTTCCACAGAGTGGGGACAAGCAATCAAATATATGAGCTGTGGGGCCATTCTCATTCAAACCACCCTGTTCTCTCATGTAATATTACTTACATTTTTTTCTAAATGTTTTTCGTTTCTTAAAAAAAAATACTTTTTTTAATTTTATGTCCATTGCTGTTTTACCTGCATGTGTGCCTGTGTGAGGGTGCTGGACCCCTCTGGAGTTGGAGTTACAGACAGCTGTGAGCTGCCATGTGGTTGCTGGGAATTGAACCTGGGTCCTCTGGAAGAGCAACTAGTGCTCTTAACGCTGAGCCATCTCTCCAGCCCCGAGATGGTTTTCTCAGTTAAATTGCCTGTTTATAAGGGTAGGAATTTTGCCTTTGGTGGTGCTTGGTACACAATGTAGGCTCCGTGAACATTTGTAAGAGGAATAGGTGGATGAAAACACATATGAATGAGCCTTTTTTTGGGGGGGGGGTGGAAGTTGGGTAGGGTACAGTGACCAAGACTAAGCATATCCCATGGAGTAGGAGCATCCCCTACCTCTTGTAGGCTTCCTGTTTGACCACGGTGGGAAGCTGAGAAGGGTGGACGGGTGTTCTGCTCCTCCTCTTTCTCCTCTTCCACTGCCTTTATTTTTGGAGCTCCTGCTTTGGGGACCGGGTGAGACCATGGCACTGACTTCTTAGGTGGTCAGCAAGGGTAGGTCAGATGGAGCTGACCTTACCACTTCCTGGGACCCATTTTCCTTTTAGGGTAGGGGTTGCCAGAATATGAAATCCTGGATTCTGGGAGCTTCTGGGTGGCTGCCACGTCAGGTTAGAACATGGTGAGTTCAGTATCATGAGATGTTTCCAAAGCTCTGCAGGCAGAAGTAGTTTTGCCACCCTGGGAAGGAAGTAAACTTAGGCAGTGTTCACTTGGATACAGCCTACAGCCCATGGGGATATTGCTTATGAAAGTTCAGTCCACCCTGGGAGAACAAAGAGCCAGCAAGTGAGCACAAGGGAAGCAGTGGACAGAGAGAACACACACCATCTCCACCCCCTGCCCCCAGGTCTCTCTGAATCCTTAAAGCAATAGGGGTAAATGTAACTGTGAAGCCCAGGCATCCTAGACTAGCTGGGCCCCTCCAAAGGATTTTATTTTAGCTTTTAGTGTTTGGTTCTGTGCATTCATCTATAACCTTACAATTGTTTTCTTGAAGAGCCTGGCTATTGTAAACTTACTACTGGATATGTTATTGATGTTTTCTGATTTGCAGCATAGCCCCTGCTCACATTTCTGCATTGGTAATTATCTAAACAGGATCAGGATAGGCAATGGGGGAGAGTGGAAAACAGTGGATAATGTTGGCTTTAGAGTCAGGATTAAGTCTGCTGGGTCCCAGTGTGGGATGGGAGGCCTGAGTTTTGGTTATCTGGTCCTTGGAGCCAGAGTTGTAACTCAGGGTTAAGGTGGAGCAGTGGTGAAGTTACTGTGGAGGGTTAGAAGTGGTTCCTCCTTAGGTGTTCTCGCTTGCATTTCTACCTGCACAAGAATTCCCATGGAAGTGTTAGAATTAAGCAGGATAACTAATTTAACATTTCCTCATGCTTAGCACCTAGTGGTTGGAAAGAAAAGGAAAAATAACAAGTAATGTGAGGGCTTCTAGGAATAAATGTATAAAGAAGTTTGTGGCTGCTCTAGAACTAGGAACAGTCTTCCTTTGTCAGCCTCCCAAGGGCTAGCACTACCAGTCTGAGCCACCATGCCTGGCTCTCCTGAATGCAGTTTAAAAGTTGACACAGTAAAATTATTGCTGGGCAAAGTATTGCCCATTGCCAATTGGAAAGGGATTTTGCAGACTGTGGTGGTTCATACATGTAATCCTCCATACCAGAGAGAGGGGGGCAGGAACACATGTGATCCTCCATACCAGAGAGAGGGGGGCAGGAACACATGTGATCCTCCATACCAGAGACAGGGGGCAGGAACACATGTGATCCTCCATACCAGAGAGAGGGGTCAGGAACACTGTTTGAGTTTGAGGACAGCCCAGGCTAAGTAGTGAACTGTATCCAACCTGAGCTAGATTAAGACCTTGCCTCAAAAAAGCCAAACCAAAACAATTACAATAAAGAAGAAGAAGAAGAAGAAGAAGAAGAAGAAGAAGAAGAAGAAGAA
>CAJQZJ010032438.1:2900414-2941954 GCA_907164525.1 Lophiomys imhausi
CTGGCTGTCCTGGACTCGCTTTGTAGACCAGGCTGGCCTCGAACTCACAAAGATCTGCCTGCCTCTGCCTCCCAAGTTCTGGGATTAAAGGCGTGCGCCACCACTGCCCGGCTTCGGCTGAGATCTTAATCCTTTGGGATTTCCTGGAGATAGAAGCATCCTCGGTCTTAAGGAGGCAGCCTGACCTGTGGTCTCCTGGACCGAAGGTGACTTCTCAGCTCCTTCCCCAAGGTCCTGGGGAGAGAAAAGGGCTGAGATCAAACCACCAATTGATCGCCATGACGAAAGGTACTTAAACATGCCCAAACTACAGGCTCCAGGAGTCCAAGCTTGGAAGTAGATCATGCTGCCAGGGAGAATGGTGCACCCCAACCTCAGAGAGACTGCGGCTTGTGAACTTGAGTTCTTCTGGACCTCACCCTAGACACCCGTTTATCTGATTATTTATCGGTATCAGTTGTCATAACAAGTTTTTAGTTCCTGAGTGCTGGGAGTTGTTCAAATAAATTATCAGAGGAAGGGGCTATGGGGACTCCTGGCTTATAGCTGATTGGTTAGAAGTATTGGGGACAACCTTGCAATTGGTATTTGAAGTGGGCCAGTCCTAGAGGATCATACCTTTAAACTCTGGGAGCTGCCTGAGTTCTGATGGAATGTTGGGCATCCAGTTGGTATCTGGAGAGTTGGAGAATCAGCTGATGTAGGAAGAGTTCATGCTCATTTGGTGTCAGAACCATTGTGAATTGTAGTTACCTCCCAGCTCAAAGAATTAACTAATAAAAATGGAATCCAAAGTTTAGAGACAGAAACCATATCACAGGGAAAAAGGAGTTCTTTAGGAAGAACTTAAACCTTTGGGAACATGAGCTGAGGGTATGACTCAGTCGTGAAGTATCCTGGAGGTCCTGAGAATCGAAGTGAGTAGTGACTTCGTGGCGTTTGGTGACACTTGGTGCCTGGATGCCCTTCCCCTGGGCTTGTCTGGATGGGTGATGGTGGACATCATCTCTCGTTTCCCTGTTTACTCAGGCTGTCTTCTCACATCATAGATGTATTCCATTATGAATAATATGATCAGGATTTAATCGATGCAGTTTACTTTTAGAAGGAAACTATAGGCTGACTATCACTCCTTTTACTCATGTGGGCTGACCAGGATACTTGGTTCTCCTGAAATACTGTGTTAATTTTGGGTGTTGTAGCAGAACGCTTGATACACACTTTCCAGGAGGAAAAGAGTCAACTTGTTTTTGGCTCATGGTTTCATGGCTTTCAATTCCTGTCTGTGGTGAGTGTTTTTGTTTCTTAAAAAAACCCAGTTATGTTATGTGAGTATATTTTTATTTCAGTCCCAGGTATGGGATATGGGGCCGCTTCAGTGTGCTCAGTTGTCCACAGCTGTTAGCTATGATTGCCTCATGCTCTAACAGGGGCGTGGCTCAGCCAGCGTCAGATAGTTTAATTCTGAGGACTCTGGAGAGGGATAAATGCCAGATCCCGGAGGAGGAGAAAGAAGGGAGTGGTTGTTGCTGGTTCTTCCTTTTGCTTCATTTGCTGGACTGCTGGATATCCTGACAGCTGAGATGGGTATTGCCTCCAAGGACCCCAAATACCCTGATCAGCAGGAAGTTGTCAAAGAGACCTAAGACCCTTTTTCCTCCAACCTTCTTTCTTTCCCACCTAGTGTTGGGGGGTTGGAAGGAATACAGGTTGGGAGGGAGGTGGAGAGGTTTAGGAACCCAATAAAACAGTTAACATATTCACCAACATGTGTCTGCTGGCCCCACTGCTGTGGGACTGACATGGGGACATATACTGTGGCTTGGGACATGTGGAGCAGGCAGCTTGCCTCACGGTGACCATTGCGGAGAGGGAGCCCAGGAAAAGATGAAGCCATCGAGGATACTTGCCTAAGGACCTATTTTAACTAGGTAATCCCACCCCTTAAGATTTCCAGAATCCACTGAGGGAACATCATCAGCTGAGGACCAGGCCTTTAAGAATGAGTTGGGCAAAGGATTATTTTAAAATTATAACAATTATTGAGTATTTCAGAGGGTTTTGAATATGTGTGTGGTAAACCTGCAAATTAATTAATTAATGTAGTTATTAGTAAATATAAACTGTATTATTAGGCTGGCGGAGTAGCCCACAGAGTAGCCAGCGGCTTGGCAGAGGAGCAGGCGGCCTGGCCCAAGTGCCTTAACCTGCTGCCTAACTTATCCTGGAGAAAGAGCCCCGGGACCAAGGGTGGCCTACACCACCTAAACCTAAACCCTGTTAATTAATATAAGTTGTTACATTAGGCCGGTAGAATTACCAGTGGCTTGGCGGGAGATTCGCCTGGGCTCAAGAGGAGTCTGGGAATCCAACAGCGCGGGACTGCTTGGACTGAGGGCCTAAAAGCCGCCGCAGTCTTTTCCCCAATAATTAAACACACCAAGACTTTTAATGTTTTAATGCTTAGCCCTTAGCTGGGCAGACTTGCAATTAGCTACTCTAAGTTAACCCCAAACCACCATGTGCCTGCAAGTACCTTCCAGCTTTCTCCAGACGTCTGTTTCCTTCTGTGTCTCCTGGCGGAAAGAGAGTCTCTGTTGTGTGCCGAGTTCCTGCTCTGATCTCAGGAAGTCCCGCCTTCCTATACTCTTTCTGCCCAGCTAATTGGCCATAAGTGATGTTTATTAACCAATCAAGAGAATGCCTCAGAAGGGGCCGTAACCAGATCTCAGCATTGAGTTCAATGTATCAGAAACAATATTAGACCTTCCCTCAACTGTCGCGTCCCCCTCGACCAGCAAGGACGACGCAACTCGCAAAAGCTCTTCTCAAGCAGTTTATTCAGGTCCCTTGAAAACAGTCTTCCGAATGCCCGGGCAGACCCAACCCACAGGCTAAATATTATATGAACAGCCAATCAAGTAAAGCCACGTGGTGCTATCTTAGAGGCCCACATATGCAGAAGCAAGCCAGATCAGCGGTCTTAGCCAAATATGGACTTGTTTACCACCGAGAGCGCTCACCGTCGGGCTGGTGGAAGGCGGAAACCGGCGCCATCTTTAGGGTGCGGCACGTCGCAGCTCTCTACACTCAACAGTGTGGTCTGTTGGCTGGGGATGCAGAGAGCTTTTCCTACAGAATGCTGGGCCATTCCTCCAATGGGGTTTGCCTCAGGAGGATGGTTTAGAGAGGACACCTGAATTTTTCCACAAGAAGTGGTATTTGAGAGACACTTCAATGCCATGAGCAGTATTAGCTCAACTGTAGAGAGAAGTTGTAGGGAGCACAGAACTAAAGTGGGCTCTGGGGGTTATGTTGCTGTTTTGTTAAGTGTAAGTCAGGAAGCTTGCTCTCAGAATCTGTAGCTTGAGATTGATCTCGCCTGTGTAGGATCCAGTAGCAGGCAGTATTCGGTGATGGAAAGGAAGCGGCTAGGCGTTGCTAAACACAGTGACTCCAGACTCTGGGCTTCATCTTTGCGCTCTCCTCTAATCTGGAGCTTCTCTTAGAGTCCTTAAGACATTTGAAGCCTAGTTCAGGTTTCAGAACAGATAAGGCTTTAGTGCCTACTTTCTAATGCCGGTTCATGTGGGATCAGGTTGCAAAATCAGCATTCGGAAATAAAGGTTGCTTGAGGTGAAGCAGCTGTACAAACAGCAAGCCACCTGTCTCTCAGTAACTTGGCTGTGCTCTAAGGGGTCACCGGGTGATGGTGTCCCGGGAATCTGCATGGGCTTTCTCTCTCCCAGTGACAGGGGTCACTGGGTGATGGTGTCCCGGGAATCTGCATGGGCTTTCTCTCTCCTGGTGACAGTCTTGAGCTAACTGTACTGTTCTCCGTGTGTTGGCAAACACAGACTGCGGGATCTGATAAGTTGAACTTGAGGTGGGAGTTGAGACCCTAAGGCGGCTTCACCGTCAGAGAAGGCCAGGGTGGTGCCCATTGCTGTATGGACTGGGGAAAGGCGAGGACGGTGGTGTATGGATGGCGGTGAGTTTCACCGAAGCAGCAGCACCGATTTCTGCGGCTTGGATGAGCTTGTAACCACGAGGTCTGTACTGAGTGCATGTTGCTTCCCCTTGAGCCTTCTGTCCATCTTCATTTATCAAAACAAAACATTTAGATTTAGGAGCGAAAAGAGCTGGGGAACCCGTGTGGAACTGGAGTTCTCTCTGTGGTGGTCACGTACCTCATGACGCAAGTTAATCTCCCATTTTGAATCTTACTACTTCCATAACCTGGAAAGCCGATGTGCATTCCATATTAAAAACAAAAAGGTAAGTTGAACTCTGCTAGATGAATACAGTAAGTCGAGGCTGGGTATGGGTGTAGTCTGGGTACCTGCAGTGGACTGCACAGGCCAAGCCAATGTGGCATTTAATTGCAATAACAGCATTCCGTGTAGGAAAACCTGTTGCCAGTTGACTGGTTAATTGAGTAACTAGTAGCCAGCCCAGGTGCCTCACTTCTGTCCCCCCAAGTGCTGTCCCCTCAAGTGCTGTCAGATCAGGTTGCTGGTCAGCATTCTCAGAGCCTGCTCTTGCTCTAGAAGTTTTAGCTCTCTGGTTTGTGTGTTGATTGGTCTAAGGAATTCACAGTTCTGATGTAGTGGGCGAGCTGTGAAGCTAGGGCTCCAGAAAGTCCCTCCTTTACCCCGGGAACCAGCATGTGTGCCTCATTGTACTGATGTGTTTGCTGGTCTAGGTAAGTTCTTTTCTGGCTTTTCATAGCTCAATGGACTTATGGTTGGAATTCTGAGTTTGGTACATGCTTTGGTCTGGCCTGGATTTAGGAGTGACAGAAACAACACTGGGTCCTGTAAGGAAGTCTCGGGTATCTAAGTCAGACCTTGAACTGGTTCAGTAGGACAGGGTTGGGTCATAGAGAGGGAGGACCTCACTGGTCTGATGGGTTATCTCCTCCCCCCACAAAAAAACCTAATCTAAACTGAAGTGGGCTCAGTAAATAGGTTGGGCTCCTAGGAGGCACGGGATTAGGGTTCCCCTAGACACAGGGAGTCTGGAGCTCTGCCTTGGTTCTGTCAGTTAGCCTGTGGTGCTAGAGAACTCAGGATTCTGTGTCAGGGAGGGTGTACGACCCTTTGGAGATTTGTGTGGGCCAGTGTGTGCCAGGGAGGGCATATGATTTTTTTGGGAGCTTATGGGGGCCAATGTGTGCCAGGAAGCATGTATGTCCCTTTGGGTGCTTGTGACGATATCCAGGTTAGATAGAAGCTGGACTTGGCCCAGGGTCTGGAGCACCTCCGTTTGGAACTCTAGCCATTTTTATATATAAGAACCCCCAGAGCCTGTACTCCCTTTCGAGGAGAGGATAAACCGTACCAGAAACTACAGTGCTTATAGTTACAGGGTTCTGCTTTGGATAAAAATGTCTATTTATAGAGTACATTAGAAAAGGAAGAATCTGAACCCACAAGACAACAATGGAGTATATTAATATTACCCTGGAGACAGTGCTGGGGTGTATGGAGCTTTAAATTTTTACTTCTTTATGTGAGGGTGTTAGGTGTCAGTGGGCAAGATGTGGAGGTCAGGTGACTCCTTTTCGGGAGTCTGTTGTCTGTTTCCACTGTGTGGGTGCTGGGGATTGAACTCAGATCAACTTAGATGTAAGCAACTTCACTCACTGAGCTATCTCAGTGGCCTGGAAGATATGTGTATATATTGGTTTTTCAAGATAGGGTTTCTCTGTGTATCCTTGGCTGTCCTGGACTCACTTTGTAGACCAGGTTGGCCTTGAACTCAGAGATCCACCTGCCTCTGCCTCCCGAGTGCTGGGATTAAAGACGTGTGCCACCATGCCTGGCCATTACAGACAGCTGTGAACTCCCATATGGTGCTGGGAATTGAACCCGGGTCCTTTGGAAGAACAGCCAGTGCTCTTAACCACTGAGCCATCTCTCTAGCCCCAGAATATATTTTTAAGCTTAGTGCAAAGACCTTTAAAACGAAGTGGGTGGGGGTGTTTATAAGTGTTGAGCCCTTACATCAGTGTAAACTGCGACTTTGAACAGTTGTATGTCTTGGCCAAAAATGTTCAGTTTGGAATAGTGAAGGGTCCTAGTTGGAAGGTGCTGTGTTTCCCTCTGGTTCAGTTAAAGAGCAGAGACAGTTAAGAGGCTTCTGTTGTTTCCATACCAGTACTTCGAAGCGGTGGCTCCATCTGTACCCACAGCTGAGGGGTGATGGAATCACTGAAATTTTCTGTAAAGGACATGAGGATAGGCCTCTGCAGCGAGCCTCACGGTTGGCCATTTTTGTCTTGGCTTCCTCCTTAATGTTGCTTTGTCTTGTCAGGGAATGGTGTTCAGGTCTGAAGTCTGATGTACAGCCATCCTGAAGCAGTTCAGTCAACCAAAAGGCGGGAGAGGAAGGAGGCAGGTCTCCTCAGATGGATTGGCTGTTGAGAAAGCTGAGTGGGCAGGAGGGTTTGTGAGGTGGGTTGCGTGCTCCAAGTGCAATCTCTCAGAGATAAGACTCAGGATCGCTGCCAGCTGAGTCTTCAGAGAATCTGTCTTTTGGAGGGGACTTAGCCTAGCAGTTTGCTGTCTTTTTAATGCTTTGGACTTTTAATTACTATAGATATCCAAAAGAATGTATTTTGAGGTGGTGTTTTCGAACTCTTCAACAACTCACTTAAGCACCTCAAGCATATTTAAGGTAAATGTGAATTTGCTGTGAACTTGTCACAGCTTTGGCAGTATGTCTGACACTGTGGTGTTGAATTTAGAGGTAGATGTGGATATTTGTGAAATGTCTGGGTCTTGAAGTGAAACCGACAAAGCTTGCTATAGATTTCAATGGATCTGACAGGAGAGTACCCAGGTGCCTCTAATGATTGGGATGGGCTGCCAGACGCTGCTCTGAAGGGGTGTTCACTGCCTGCAGGGAGAAGTGTGGAGTGGTTCTACCTGGAAAGACTTGAGTCCTGAAGCAGCGAGGTGGTTGAGGCTGGTGGTGTGGTGTTCAGCAGATGCTCAGCCATCTACATGTAATGCGATCTACAAAGGCACAGGGAAGCAATGACAAGGCAGACGTATCTAGTTCCTTTCCTCATGGGAGCCACAGAAGGGAGAAATGCATGCACATGGTGGCAAAACAGAGGGAAAAAGCGGTGATCTGTTTTGTCACCTGTGTACACCTGTAAAAAGTGAAAGGTTGCACTAGGCTCCTTGTGCCAGCGTTTTTTGCACTGCTGAATAAAAATTGGAGAGCTGCTTTCTTGTTGGAAGAGCCAGTTCTTAGGGTTCTTCTTGGTTTCACAAAGTGTGGGAGATCTAGGATCACTTGGTTCTGTGTGTACACCGAACTGTAGCATGAGAAAACATGTTTCCAAGGATCTTATGAAGTAATGTTCATTTGCTGAGGTAAAACCACTGAAAATTACTTCCTTTGTCATCCCTAGATGTTAAAATTCCTAGGATCTAACTTCTGATGAACAGGTGATATTTAAAACGAGAAACTATTTCTGTGTGGAGAATGCAAGGCCTGGCTGAAACTTCAAGGTAGAATTATTCAAAATTAGAATTTTGTTGAAGCCTGCTTGCTGGCCAGTTGATCTGGTCTTAATGGGATGCAGGTTTGATTAGGGCTCTTGATGACCTCGTCCTCCGTTGAAGAGGTGGGGCTTTTTTGTTTCCCTTTGAAGTGTTACTGTATTTCTTAAATGACTGCTGCTCATAGTGCCCTGTGGTCTAACTTGATCAAGGCTACTGTTCTGTAATCCAGGCATACCTTGACCTCACTAAGTAGCGGAGGATGACCTGGTGGTGTTCCTGAGCCTCTTGCCACCACCTCCCAAATGCTGATTACAGGAGTGTGAACCATCATGCCTGACTTGATGCCATTTTGTTGAGTAAAATTTGTTGGGAGACCGTGTATGTGGCCTGGACCCCTGTGCTGGCCCAGCTGACTGCGTCTAGAAGGTTATTGATGGCAATAAGGCTTTGCCTTAAGGTGGCCTGGTAACTAGGTTATAATTGACTGGCTGATTAAGCTAGCCAGTTACTTCGTTTTTCTGTCCCTGTCTGTTTTGTTGGTTGGAGTACTCCAAGCTTGTTGGAGTCTGATAAGCTCCCCTCCCCCAATTGGCAGACTGTTTTTGTCTTTAGTTAGCATTTTTCAAGCAAGGACAACTGGATGTGGTCCTCCTGAGGGATTTTCTTCAGCAATTTACATAATAGTATAGTATACTTTCTTTGAAATAAACTTTGTAGGAACTCTGGAGCTGTATTTATAACATTTATAAAGCAAAGCCAGAGACTGGTTGCATTGACACCTGAATCTTCAGTCTAGAGCCCCCTAAGAAAGTGTCTGCTTATACCAGAGAAACTGTTGGAAAGCACATGTGTGACCGATAATCTGATGCCAGAGGCTGATGGACTTGGTTGGAGAAGTTGTCATCCCAGAGCTGCTTGACAACACACACACACACACACACACACACACACACACACACACACACACATGCATGCATGCCAACATACTCTACATAACACAGATACGGGCATTCCTGAAGAGCTTTATTTAGCAACAGAACTGAGCAAATTAGAGACCTTCCCATTATGGCTTCAGATACGTAGCTTTTAAGTATGGAACATTCTATTAAACTTTACATTCTCCAAATAAAAAGGGAAAGAATGTGGACCCAGAAGCACTCTATTGATTTTTAAAAGTAGACTAAAATTTGAATAATAGCATCATATCACTTGCTTTACAAACTAAAAGTAACTTGGTTAAAAAGGGAGGGTGTTTGGATGTCTTAGAAATGCCAAAGTCATAAAAGACAAAGGTAAGTGTTCCTGGTAAAGGGGCCTCAGGACGTGGGGGTGGACAGGTGGTTAATCAACACGAGAATGGATGCTCCAGGAAGAGGGAAGAGCTGTAAAGGCCATGGTCAGCTGGAGACGCTGGAATATGAGTGTTGCCTGAACTAGATGAGGTGGAACACTCCCTATGTAATTCGAGTGCTAGGAGGCTGATATGGGGGAAATTTTAATTCAAGGCCAGTATGAGATACAGAATGAGACCATCTTAAAACAAAAGGGTGTGGGGGGATGTTTTACCATTTGGATTGAAATGGGTTTTTTGTTTTTGCCTAGCAAAAAATAGGTGTATTTAAAAACCTTTACTTAGGAAATTTTCACAAGAAAAATAATTTTGAGACTGAACCTACTTTTCTCAAGATACTGAGCTTTGTAATGTGAGAGCTGTGATTTCAAGGTTTCGTGGGGTCCTGTGCAGATGGCCTCCTTACTGTATGGTCCTGTGTCTGTTTCTCCTCAGCTATGTGACTTGAGTATAGGGCTTTTTATTCCCACCCACGTCTCTATGGAGCAATATTCATAAGGCTTTGCTATTGCAGGAGAAGGAAGGTCTTGGAGAAGATTACCTGGCTGGTATTTATTATTGGACCTCTGTGTGCCTGGCTCTCTTCCAGTAAGCCAGCCTGCCCTCATAGAGTCTGTAGACTGCCTTGGCCGTCTAGGGCAGGAAGCCTCAGGTATGTATGCCTTGAGTAGTGCCACATATGTCGACTTGGGCATCATTTTATTGAGGTGCATTTAACTAAAATACTGGATGTGTTCACATCAAGATGTGGGCTTTTTGAAGTACTTACTATTGAGAATAAATATTTAGTCAGAGGCACTGGGGCCTCTGAGTTCTGTCTTTGTGGCTGTCTTCTGTTTTGGGTGTGTTGACTTCTAGCCTGGGGTAAAATGCTTGGTTCTAGAGTGAGCAGCCTCGACCCCTGGAAGGCACTTGCTCACCAGAGACTGAGACCTGTATGAATGTGCACAGCTGGAGTGGAGGCCTGCACTGGGCCTCGGGCGCAGACTCCTGCCCTATGGGCTCAGCCCTCCTAAGCCCCGTGCAGCTTTGGCACAGCCACGCTGGCGGGTGGATGCTTCCCTGCTTCCTCCATTCCCCCTCCCTGTGTTCAGCAGCTCAACTGCCTTCTAGGGGATCCAGGGAGAAAAGGGACTCATATTCCTGCTTAAAAATAGGCCTGACAGCTGTGGGTTCCAGGCTACTGGTCACGAGGATGGCACCTGTCTCTTGCCGCTGGGGATCCAGTCACTGTGCTGCACAAGGGTCAGGGCGAGTCCCCTCCTCAGTAGAGCTCGGAGTGGAGACTACCTTCATGTAGAGAGAACTTGGAAGAGGTTTAGTGACTTGTCTGGGGCTGAGATGGGCTCACTTAGTTGTCACTTACCTGAGGTTAGCCGTTTCCAACACAACAAAGGAGCATTTGAAAGGTGGGTTCCCACAACAGTCTCAGGCCTGGGTGAGAGTGATGTGGAAGTTGTAGGGCGTGTTCTGTTTTATTTCTACACAGGGCATCCTCCTGTCCCTTAAGATGCTTTAAGTTCCCTCTGTAGCCTACACCGGCCTTGGACTTGTCATTCTTCTGCCTCAGCCCCCTAAGTGCTGGGACTAAAGACCTGCTTGTAATGGTTTAATACATATAAAAATATGGAGGCAAAAAAGATGCACTGATGATTTGATATACCATCCAACCATTAGAGCGTGAAGGCGAGCGGAACTTAGTACAGTCATGGTGTGCAGGTATGGCTGCCGTCTGTCTCCAGAACGTTCTTCTTCATGTGGAAATACTGCCCTTGGATTTGAGTATTCTTGGTCATTTCCTCGAGTAGAATCGTACAGCATGCATTCTTCTGCGTCCATCTTATTTCACTTGGCATATCTTCAAGTGTCCCAAGGAACATACTTAAGGCTGATGCTCCGTTGTTTGCACATGCTGCCTTCTATCCACCATTCATTCAAGGGCCTTAAGTTACTTTTCCTTTCTGACTATTGGGAATAGACTCCTGAGATTTGCAGACAGTGCAGTACTTGTAGATCCCTACTCTCAACCCTTCCCAGTATGTGTCCTAAAAATGGAATTGCTGGGCCATGTGGTAATTAAGTTTTGAGATGATCTTGACCCGTCCGTACTGACATCATTGAAGAAAAAAAAATGACTTAGTGTCTCCAGGTTTATTGTCAAGTCTTGTTCTGGATTTTATGTGCTTTGTTCGCAGTGAAATGGTGCAAGCTAATTTGGTTTTGGAGGCTATTCCCAACACATCCTCGATTCTATCTGTGTGTAAATCAAGTGCTGTCAGGACAAAGATTAGGGTTTTCAGGAGAATGGGAAGGTGATCTTGTTTCTGTTATCTGGATGTCCTTAGGCCTTGGTTTCCTCTTCTGTGAAATTGAACCAATGACACAGAACCAGTAATGAGTACTTGGGAACCAGTTGTGAGTAATTGAGAAAGTGGATCTGAACTACCTGGGGCAGTGCTTAGCAGCCCTGGTGCTTAGTCACTAGCATGCCGGATCCTGCGTTAGGGAGTGTTGGGGTGGTGTGTTGTCCTCCCATCTTAAAAGACATTTCTGTATAAACCCCATATCAAGGTTGACTTTTGTACTCAGCTTCTGAAGTGAGCCTAGGGTAGACTGGATTTTGGTCTCATCTTCCACCCACTTCAGATTTGTAGTCCTTACCTGTGAGTAGATTGGACCTCTCACCTCTTGACCACCCCTGGAGTGATTTGTTTTCTAGGAGCTCCATGCTCCTTTCTGGAGATGGCAGACATATCTCATTGGTTGTGAAAGAACCGAGGAAAGGAATGTCTGTTATTCTAAAATGCCCTTCTCCCAGGTCATAATTTCCTGTTAGCAGTTTGGTGCCAAGTCTCTGCAGCCTAGGATTCTATTACCTTTGCGGCTTCAACCCCCAAGGCCCTGTTTCTGAGACTACCCACACCAAGTGGGGTGGGTACTCAGACAGCAGAATATGGCAGTAGATGGGGAAGGACTTGCTTTGTCTACCTCAGGCTTTGGCCACCATCTACCACTGAACTTGTTTTCTCCTTTCTCGTGGTTCTTGGGATTGAACCTAGTGTCTATTTCATGCTTGACAAGTGCTCTAAGACTGAGCCACACTCTCTACGTAGCCCTGGCTGTCCTGGAGCTCAGTGTGTAGACCAGGCTGGCCTTGAACTCAGAGATCCACCTGCCCCTGCCTCCCACGTGCTGGGATTATAGGCGTCTGCCATTCTCACCCCTGGTTTAGCCTTAGCTTTTTGAAGCAGAATCTGTCTGTAGCTCTGACCGGCCTGGGATTTGGCTTTGTAGCTCAGGTTGGACTCCAGACTCAAAACTATTCTCAAGTGACCAACGTGACAGTTTGTAAACAGGGAATTCAGATGTGTCCTTGTGTCATCGTGGTGTCCCGTGTCGTGTCCCCAACATGTTCCTGCATCGTTAAAAGTGTCTTGCCACCTCTAAGCTACTTCACACCATTGTTAGATAGGAAAAGACAGGAAGGCACCTAACATATGTTATTGCTAATCTTGTGGTTTAGGGGCTGGCCACTTTCTTTGACACAAAAATAAAGGTTTTAGAAATAAGTGGTGCACACTCATGGGTCCCTCTGTACTGTGTTTTGTAGAAATCACTCTCGGGGAGGCTTTTGACTGTGTGTGTGTGAGTGTCTTTGTGAGTTTTCTCAAGTTCCTCACTCTGAAAGAGCTCCATAAATCTGTCAGACTGGTGTTCGGAGTGGTGCAGAAGTCATGGAAAATGTGATGTTTTCCATGGTTTTTCCTTACAGGCTCATCTTGTGTCCTTTCAGGAGGGAGTGGCTGTGAGGAGCAGGTTCAGGAATGTGAGTTTGTGTTGTGAGAACCTGAACTCTGGACCCACCGCGGGGGCTGTGTAGATGCTGCTTTGGCTGGATAACCCTTGTTGGCCAGAAGTGGGGATGTGTGGAGGAGTGGCCGGAAGTGACGTGTGGAAGAGTGGCCGGAAGGCCGTTTGATTGTTTGGATGAGTGCATTTGTCATGGAAGACTGCTTTTTTTTTTTTTTTAAACAAGCATAGAAATGTCATTTTGCTCAGAGGAAACTGCTTTGCTCAAGTGTCCTGAACCTTGGTGCTTAGATTGTCCGTGAGATAGTTTGGTTACAGGAAAACTTCTTCCAAGCCTCTGACCAACTCTTGTAGGGGTGCTCCATAGTGAGAAGCCCTCCCGTGTCTCCAGGTTCTCTGGCCCACTCATAACTGCCTGCAACATTTTTCCCACAGCTTCACAATAACCAAGTTAGTGCCTCCCCGTCCATATCAGCCTGGGCTGTGGACCAAAACAGGGATTATGTCCTGAGCATTGGAAGGGAAAAGCCAAGTTGAGTCTGCTCTCCAAGCCGGGCTTGTCCTCTGCTTGTGGCGGGAACAAGCCTCATTTACATTTCTCGAACCCCCTTGCCAAGCCATGGCTTTTCCTTCAGCCACTGAACAAACACTGAATTAATATGAAGTGTTTCCTTACATTGAGAGGGTTTACAAAAGTGGCCTGGGGGAATTTGCAGAATAGCAGTGCACTAGTTTCCTTCTAGTTCAGACCTCATGTAATCCCTCAGGAGTTTTCACACATCCCCAAAATAGTTTCTTTGGGTATGTTCTGTGTGCACGGAACATATTTTGTGTCCCCACATTTATGTATTCAATGTACATGCATGAGAAGGGAGGGAGGGAAGAGGGAGGTAGAGAGAGAGCACGCCCCGCATGAGAGCAAGAGAGCGCCAAAGATGAATTTGGATGTTTTTTTTTCTCAGGAGCATCTACCTTGTGTTTGAGATAGGATTGCTCCCTGGAACCTGGGGCTTGCTGATTAGGCCCAACAGGGTGTCCAGGGAAGTCTTATTTTGTCTTCCCAGCACTGGAGTTATAAACACACTTGACTTTGTCTGGCCTTTAACGTGAGAAACGGGATCCTCATGTTTGTAAAGCAGGAACTTGATTGAACTATCTTCCAAGCCCCAAAAGCAGCTTATAGGAAGATTTTCTTTTGCAGCCTTGAGGTATCAGATGCATAACAGATCGATGTTAACATTCATGCCAAGGTTGAAAGTCCTTCACAAATGGGTGTGCTGCCCTGCTGGGACAGCATGCTTTTGTCTCTTAGGGGCACCGTCTGCATACTGTGTCACATGGCTGTCCTGCTTGATGCCAGCCAATGTTGTGTCCAGCAGATAGAAACATACATGTAAATATCTCTACTATGCCAAAGCACATTTTATATGTTGACCAAGACTCAGCACCATGGCGACAGACTTCTGGATTTTCTGGGGGAATACAAGTGTGACTGGTGGGTGCGGGGGCTGCTGCTTTAAATTTATTTTAAGTCTTGGAACAGTCAAAACCCTGGGTCATCCAGGAATGTCTGTGGTTACATGTACAGTATTGATGGCCCCAGTTTATCACAAGGGCTGCTGTCTCTGGGAGGGAGCATGGCCTTTGCCAAGATGGTGGTGTTTAGAGACTTTCTTAGTCCTGCCTGCCTGTCTGTCTTTATTTCTTCCTACTCTCCGTCCTTCCCTCACTTCTTAAGACAGAGTTACTGGCTGGTCTGGAGCTCACTGTGTAGACCAAGCTGCCCTCAAACTCACAGATCTGCTTACCTCTGCCTCCCAAGGGTTGGGATTAAAGGTGTGCACCACCATGATGCCTGGCTACTTAATACTTTTTATCTTTTATTCATTGGTGAGTAAGTGTGTGTGTGTGTGTGTGTGTGTGTGTGTGTGTGAGAGAGAGATTATATCTACCCCTACTTCACTTACAATTCAACACTTCCAACACATTTCATTCCCACCTTCATGTTTTTTTAGAATTTATTTTAAACCCACCAAGTCCAATCAGTGTCTCCTTCTGCACTCTTATTGGCTGGATCTTGAAGAGGTAACCGTAGCTGTAAGTTGATGAGGGCAGTGGCCACATCATGCCCAGTGACCAGTGTTCAAAGGCTCCCCTTCCCATCCTCTGGTTCTTGAATTCTTTCCACCTCCATTTCCACAGTGTTTCTGAGCTGGGTTGGGGGGGGGGGGGATTGATACAGGTCTCCCACTTAAAACCAAGGCCATGGGAGTCATTTGTTCTCAGCACCTTGACCAGGTGTGAATCTCTGTATTAGCTGCTGCCTACTTCAGAGAGTTGTTTGTCTGGTCGAGGATGAGAGCCTCGCTATAAAATACTTAGAAGGTATAAAAAATACTTAGAAGGTAGTTTGACAATGTGTCCATTTAGAAAAACAGCAAAACAGTTAGTTTTAGGTCCCTCTAGGGCCCATGAGCTCCAGAGCCATGGGCTTTTGACCAGGTTTACAGCACAAAGCCTGGGTTTCTTTGTGGAGCTGGCCTCAGATCTACCCAGAAAGCAGTTGGTTACCCCCATAACCTTCATCCACTCTTGACCAGTGGGCAACATTTCTGGCAGGTCAGTATTACAGCTTTCAGGGTTGTTTTTTTTTTTTTTTTTTTTTTTCGAAACAAACTCTTACTGTGAAGCCCAATCTGGCCTTAAACTTGAGGTGATCCTTGTGCCTCAGCCACCTAAGCAGTGGGCTACAAGTGTGTCCGGCTATGCCTGGTGTGATTTAGTTCATAAATTAGAAGACAAGAGCCACGGCTTTCTAGGCCCCCACCCCTCCTTGAGGGATCCCACATAGGCATGCCAGCAGAGGGAGAGACATTTCTTCAGTGGTGTAGCAACAGGTAAGTTTCCCCATATCTCTGTAAAGAGCCCTGATGAAACTCATTGAGTAATAAGCAAAACCAGACAGGAAAATGGATGAATGCAAGTTGGGAAGAAAAAGGGAATCAGAGGAAGTAAGTGTGTGTGTGTGTGTGTGTGTGTGTGTGTGTGTGTGTGTGTGTGTGCGTGCGTGCGTGCGTGTGTGTGTGCGCGCAAGTGGGGGAAGACTACAGACGATTACAAGGCAAGGGTGAATAAGATCAAACTATGCTAAATATGTGTATGGAAATGTCATCATAAAATGTACTATGTATAATTGATATAAGTTAGGAACATCAACAAACAGGCAAGAGCGAGGCAGTGGCATTTACCATAACTTCAGTGCTCTGAGGTAGAAGTGGGATGATTACACTTGAGTTCAAGGCCAGCCTGGTTTACGTACTGAGCTCAGGCCAGTCAGGGCTACTTACTGAAATTTTTGTGTACTGATGCTTATAAGTGTTTTTATTTTCCCAGAGGAACGGATGAGATCAGAGTCATTCCTAAGCCTTTCTAACTCTTTCTGAACTCTGCTGACCTGTCCAATTCAACTGTTCTGGACTAAACTCCTCTCCAAGATGACTGATGCAAGCTGGCTTCTCTTGGCTTCTGACTGAATTGCTCTGCTTGGCCTCAAACTAATTCTGGCAATCTGTTCTAATCTTCTAACTCCTCATTATGTGGCTTGTTCTGTTTCCATGTGTCTTGTTCTCTTTCTCTGCAACCTGTCTCTGTAAAATTATCCCAGTAAGAAACACTCAGTAAACCCCCCCCCTGCAGCTCTCTTAAGTAGCTTCTCTCCTCTCTGTCCTTGTGAGAGTTGGACGTATCCTATCTCTGACTAATTCTGTCAAATCTTTGATCTATCACTTTGTCTGCCCTTGAATTAGACATAACTTTCAAACATGGCTGCTTCCTTCTATAAACAGACCTTACCTTCATTATTAGCGGTTATAGGTGTCTACTAAGGGCATGTCAGTATTCCAGTCAGAACATACTGTAATCCAAAGCATGTTTGCATTCCAGCAGGATCACATAGACCTAGAAGGTCTTTGGATGTGATCCCTTGCCAGAGCAGCCATGTTGCTGGAGTAAAATTCCTCTACAGATGCTCCCCTCCATGATCTTATAAATAAATAGCAATTGTAGGTGGGCAGAAAAATAAAGGAGAAAGGTCTTACCCCAGAGTTCACCTTTTTTAAACGAGGTCTTAGTATCCAAGGCTGGTCTCAACTTGCTGTGTAGCTGATGGTGCCCTTGAACGTCTCCTCCTTCCGTACCCACCTCCCAGCTGCTTGAATTATGTGTACCACTACACCCATTTCATGTGCGGTTGGGGATCAAACCTAGGGCTTTGTGCATACTGGGGCCAGAATTCCAACTGAGCTACATCTGTCACTTGAGCTCATGTTTTTACACAGAACTTCACAACTGTGTTCATGTGATTTTATGGGACTCGGGAGTATGGAGGTGTTCTGGGGCCAACCCAACCCTTGCCTTAGGTGGTTGGTACAGTCTCTGGGGAATGTGAATTTGACCTTGTACTAGCTTATGGAACCTTCTGAGCTCTGGAGATTGAGTCTGACTCCACTTCAGAATAGAGGAGTTGGTGCGTGGGAAGTACTGGGCAGTCTGTGGCATATGAAGTGTGTGATGGGTGTTAGCTAACGAGGGAGTGTAAGGAAAATGACCCTGCTCAGGTGGGCATGGCTGGTAACCACACCATAAAGGCTGGAATAAGAATTGCTCTTTTTCTCTATGCAAGACCCCTTGAATTTTTTTTTCCCCGGAATCTCCCTTTTTCCCCCTGCAAAGCACTGCTGGTAATGCTGAATATATTCCATTAGGCAAGCTGGAGAATTGCTCACTTGGGGGCTCTGAGAGGCTGTTCAGTGTCCTGGTATAAGTCATGCCTGGTATTCATGGGCCCCGCTGGATGAAGAAAGGGTCAGGAGGATAACAGAGTAGAAACATTCTCTGTTAAGCATGCCCAACTCTGAGTTCTTTTTTTTTCCTGCTCTCCATGTCTTGTTTAGATACCAATCAGCTCCCTAAACCTTTTCACCATCCCTTCTCTACACCCCCCCCCCTCCCCCCCCCCCCCCCGCCCCCCCTCTCCCCCCCCTTTTCCCCCCCCCGGGAGCTGTGGGGATTTACAGCTTGCCCCCCCCGGTTCCCCCCCCCCCCCACAACTCTTATAAAATGTTCCTCAATCTGGAAGGAAGGAAATGAAGAAAGGAAAAAAATCGTTGAAAATTCAGTTTCTGCAATGATTACTGACTATTTCAGCATGAAGGTAGGACAGGGGACCTAGGATTAAAGTGTAATGGGCCCAATCTTCTGTCCTTCCAGTCCCGGGAGTGTGCATAAACTCCCCTGTGTGCCCTCTTTCTAAAGGCCCCCTTTGGCCTGTATCTTGCGAGTGAGCTGCTGTTATGGTTGGATGTCAGTCAGCTTCAAGTATAGTCCTTGGCCTTTCTGGCCCAGTGTGAGTCTGTCCCCCTGAGACTGGCATTCTTACAGGGGTCAGCTGTCCTGCATTTCTTGTCCGAGATGATTAGGTATTCCAGCCTTTATAATCCTAAATGTAGGTGGCTTACCTGTGTGCTGTGTTCTCTCAGGCAGATTTTTGGCAGATAGCGTTGATCCTCCAGGCTCCCTTCATGATTGTACAGACAATAGGGTAGATCCAATTGTGTCTCAGCTTTGTCCGCACAGGCCACGCCCCACATCAGGCCACGCCCGTTTCCACAACCCTCCAGGGTTTGCTTGGCTGAAGGTGAAGGTGAGGTTGGAGGCAGAGCGGCAAGATAACCATCCTCAGAGTGCTCTAAAGAGAAGAGAGGTTTCCATGCTGCTCCAACACCGCACTGTGCAGTTGATTTTAGACGCTGGAAGAACTCTGTTCTACGTCCTTCTCTGGAATGACAAGTCGGGGAACCCCTCCCAGCCCTGACTTCCAGTGTCTGCTCAAAGGGAGCCAAACCAATTGAGGGACTGAGGCCTGAGTCCGTGGTTGTCTATGGCTCTTTTGCCTGCCCCGTGGGAAACAGGCACCTTCCTGACCATCTTGTTTTATCTGATTTTCATATGACTAGCAAAAAGGATCACCGTTTTCATTATTCAGATTAAATAGTGTTTGGAGGGCAGGTGCAGGAGTGAAGGGCTGTGTTCTGCACACGTATGGGGTGTGTAATATCAGATGAGCCGTGGTGCAGAGGGTAACACAGCGGCAGGTTCAGTAGCCTCAGGTGAGAGAACAGGACAGTGGCTCTGTGTCTTGCTGCATAGCAAGGCCCCAGTGGCTTGGGGTATTTCCCATGCCAAAACAGCACCCCGGGCTCTTGCCATTGGATGGCATGTGGGGCCGTGGCCACAGCATTGTAGCCAGAAGTTGAGAACCTCTGCAGTGGTGAGAGTCAGGAGCGTGAGCAGAGGACTGCCTCTCTCCATAGTCTCTAATGGGGCTTTGTATGGGCTGTGTGTGGAGAATTGAAGGATTCTAAAGATGGATGCTGAGGGCCTTGTACCATCATTTGCTCCCCACAATCTGGAAAGAACAGAGAAGACTTAGCTAACTGAGGCCCCGACTTGAGCTGATGGGGCAGGTGTGTTGCCAGGTACCAATGAGAACCCCCCATGTTGATTCCCATCCTCACTAGTTCTGGCCGGAAGAGTGCTGATCATGGCATTAGGTGTGGCATTAGGCATGGTGTTGGCTCTTTTGGGGATTTGAGTGTGTCAGCTGGTGTTCAGGGACAGGGAAGGGAGGGGCTTAAAAGCAGCCTTGCCTACCCCCAGAAAGCAATTCTAAGGAGTTCACCCTTTCTAAAAGTTAAACAGAAATATTTTTAGCCACCTTAAGAGCTAACATGGCTGTCGAATGTGGCCTTCTCCCTGAATGTGTCCTTTATTAAGTCAAGAAGATAAAGTAGTGCACATGACAACTGTGTGGAGATTTGAAACCCACCTCGAGTCCAGACAGATGGGCTGAGCTGGCTAATGTAGTTGATCTTTTCTTTGCTTTGTCTCTAATGGTCCTAGAGGTGGGGCCCGGGCCCTTGTGCATGTTGGGAAGCATTTTCCCACCAAGCTCCCCTCCAGCGGCATCGCAGGAGGCTTTAGAGACAGACTTGCTGTCTACGTGGAGCTTGGTCCTGCCCTGGGCAGTTTCTGTGGACTGCCTTAACACGGGCCTGTAAACCAGTGGTTCAATACGACAGGACTGAGGCTCCAGGGCCGCTCTAGATGTCTAAAGGTGGGAAACATCTTGTAAACAGAATCCTCCCTCGCTGCTTCTTGCTTCTGGTGGCTGCTGACAGTCTCTAGGATTCCCCACAGCATGTAGTAGGTCCAGTTTGCTTTCATCCTCATGTGAAATCTCTTCCTGGGTATCTGTCTTCACATGTCTGTCTCCCCACAAGGACACCAGTCATGTTAGACTAAGGGACCACCATAACCAAGCCACACAGCTAGTCGGGGATGGGGATAAGCCGATTTTGAACCCAAGACTTTGTAACTCAAGAACAACATGTGATTCAAGACTGGCAGGGGTCCTTTAGGGACCCAGTCAGTCCTTTTCAGAGTACTGGGGCTAGAGCACATCTGTTAGAAACCATTCTACTGAGAAACTTTCCTCTCTCCTGCCTTTCTTGATGAAATAAATACCACGTGTGTCTAAAAGGGAACTGGGAACACCCAGGTAGTTCTGTTGGTTAAGGTGGTGAGAAGGGGTGGACATTCCTCTTAAATATTCTAACTTCCACACATGCTAACTGCTCTAACGAGCTACGCTTCCCTCAAATGGAATAAAGAGAAGAGAAGCTACCTCTCAGGCCTTGGCTTCTCCACACGTGGCTGACCATTGCCAGGAGCACTGGGTCCTTTGTGCCATCAGTCTTACCTGATGATTACTTTTGCTTCTGGTGGCTCCTGTAGCACGAAAGGGCCTAGATGGTAAGAGGCAGTCACAAGGTGGCCTGGCTCCTCCCGGACACTGTGCTTCCATCTGCAGAGTTGGTGTTGGAGCTTTCTGCCAAGAAGTGCTGTGTGTTGGCTCGTCTCAGGGATTCGAAGCTGCAAGGCTGCAGCAGCTCAGAATCCCCAGTGGGGAACTCTCTGTAATAATAGGCTGGCCAGCCACCTGAGGAAGTAAATTGCCCCTGCTGGTGCACTGCCTCTCGGTCTTAATAATTTTAATTAGATAACAATTTTTTTTTCTAATCACCGGGTCCATATTTAGTTCTTAACACATGTTCTCTGCCTGCAGATGTTGGTGGAAATGCATCCTGGAGGATAAAAAAGCTTTCCTAGAGACAAGTCAGGTGACATGCGTCGCTATGATGCCTTTGTAGCCTTTGAGACACAGGTTAAACTGTCACTCGGTCTTCTCTGTGACTGTCTTGGTCTTCTCAGGACTTGAATGTGACCGAGCTCTGATCTGTGGCCGCCTTAGGACCCAAACGTAGCCACAGATTCTGCAACATGTGTTCAGGCCACCTGTGACACTGTCACCTGAAAAGTCAGACCTTGGCGATGACGCTCATGGCTTGGTTTCTAATGTCCACTGAATGGAACCATTCATTTGGGGGAGGCACTGTGCTCTCCTTTCTCCCTTCTTGCCCTACTCTACTTTCTGGAGTTAATGGCTATTTAAATTGCCGTCTGTATAACTGTAGAGGACTCAGAGTCTCAGGGGATACATTCTGTTCTGTGGGGACTTTGCTGCATGCTTTCTCCTCAAAACAAAGCAACAATTTTAATACACAAGATAAATTTAGTTACTAAAACACGTACTTCTGCCTAGTCCAAGATAAGATTAGCAGGGCACCATAACAGAACCACAGAACTGTGGCTATGTTGCAAGTCCCTGCAGAAGAGTGACAGATGGCAGCCCTGAGTAATCTCATTTCGGGGCAGTGGTGGACACACTTCAGCTACTTAGCATATGGAAAACAGCTTCCAAATGAGCTTACAGGTCTCTGCTCAACTTCTCTTCCTCAGGGTTCATTGAACAGATAAGTTCTGAAGGCTTCTTGGGAGCAGCAGGGGATGGGCTTTATGATCGTGTACGTGCGCTTAGGAAAATGTCTTCTATCTAGTAGTAGAAAATTAATTTCAATTTGATGTCTGAAGACACTGTGTAATCAAAGATAATTGTTGACACCAAAGTCAAATATTGGGTTTCATTGTGAAGCCCCGATGCTGATGTGTGTTCAACTTGGCACCTTTGGTACACCAGTGGAAGTCAGCCTGGCCTCAGAACTCCTGGCACATAGTGGATGAACAATACATTCTTGTTCCAGAAATTAGTGGTGAGCCACTGTGTAGATGTACATGTGGTTTGGTAAACAGTGGCCCCATTTCCCTTTTGAGACCTGCTTACGGAGTGCAGGCCCCCACGTGATGATACGCCATCTTTCATTTTGAACTTGAGCCCTATAGAACTGATGTAACTCTCAACTTTTTGCCTTTCATATTGATTTCCATTTTGTAAAGGAGACTTTGTTGCCTTTTGTTTTTTTTATGATTATTAAGTGCCCCCAAGCTCCATTTCCTGCCTTCAGTTTGGAACAGGACCATTAAGTATGGAGGCGGCAGGGTTGTGGCTCTGGCTGGGATGCCATGGGGTAGCAGGTTTGCCTTTGTGATTAGCTTGGCCTGGCAGGCTAACTGTGTATCTTTTGCTGTAAATCCTGTTGGGCGAGTTTAGCAGCCTTTCTGCAACTGTCTCCCAGCGTGAAATGGAAACTGTGTTTTCATGTTCAGTCTTGTGTGCATACGGTTTGTGTTTCCTACCCTCTGTGTGTGGTATGTGTACATGGTCGTTTGTGCATGCATGGTCATGTATGTAGGCCAGAGGTCTACATCAGACATCTTCCTCTGGCGTTCTCCATCCTTTGTAGACATGGTGTTACACTGAACCTGAAGTTCCCCCTGGCCTCCCCCTGCCCGCCAGTGCTGGGTTTACGGAAGTGCCTCTTACCTCCCCACCTTAGTGCTCAGATTGTGGATATACCACCAGATTCAGTTTCTGTTGTTAGGAATCTAAACTCAGGTCCTCATGCTTACACGCAAGCACTTTGTTGGCAGAGCCGTCTCTGTGGTCCCATGTTGCCTCAGTCTGTTCCGAGTGGCATGATAGGAAGCAGTTTTTCAGTAAAACAGATTATCTCAGCAGCCCAGGAGGAAGTCGCTCATAGGGGGACAGATTGAAACTCAACCTTATTTTCTTAGGTGGGGTTTTAGGAAAGATATTTTAAAAACTTAATTCTCTTTGTGATTCAAGGGTAGAGGAATGACTGTTAAACTTGTTAAAACAGAATATCAAGGGGGGTGTGTGTGCTTGCATGTGTGTGCATGTGTGCAGGGAAGGTTTCACTAAGGAACTTAGCTGTTTTGAAACAGCAGACATCGGCAAGCAGAAACCGCCATGCTGAGCCTATGTAGCAATAAGGTACGTATTTAAAACATTTTGTCTACGTGTCATGGATTAGGGCATGGTAGTAGCTTAGTCTTGGTGGAATACGGAGTGCTGGTCACTCAGGGAGGAGGTTAGGGGTTAAAATGGAAGACAACAAGGCATCTAGAAAGAGCCTGATTGCTGAATGGATCAGCACAGTGGGATTGAACCCTGAGGACCCACAGCTGCCGGAGCAGAAAGCAAGAATTGTTCTTGAGGGTCTCGGGAGGAGCTGTGCATGGTCCTGCTCTGCCTTGGGCTGGACGGAGGAGTGGCAAACACTTGTCTGTTCTGGATGCCTAAGGCAGCTGGTACTCCACCTGAAGGCTCTGTTAGAGCTTAGAGCCAAGTTCTTTGTCCGCTCTCCTACCATGTCCATGACATCCTACATTTTTATAGACTCAAATAGTGATTTTATGACGAGAAATGAGCTATCTTGTGCTCTCACTGCACCAGAATGTAGCTGAGATCAGGCAAGGGCCATGTGGATAGAAGCGCTGGAAGGGGTCAGGGCATTGCATGTGCTGTGTCTATGGTCACAAGCGTCAGCTGTCCTCATACTCAGTCTGCCCATCCTGAAGGCTGTCTGTGCGGGGTGCACACAGTTGATGTGTTCTGTCTGAGCATTACATCATCCTGCCTAGGCAGCCAGGGCAGCAGCACCCCTGCATTTGCTGTGAAGCAAAGCAGAGGGCTTGGACCCCAGCCAAGGTTTATTACAGAGTACACAGAGGAAGATGTCGGGGTCAGGAGCATGAATTCAGACTCAGATCCTGTTCTGAAACATTTCTAGTTCCTCACTGGCAGATGTGGACTTAGGGAAAGCTTATATTTACTTTTCAGTTCAGATACTGAGTGTTAGAGTTTCCCATGCTTTCTATGCATAAATTGACCATCACGCTCGTCTTGAAATGTATAGTTCTGTAGTGTTGAACATAGTCTCATTGGTGTGTAAACCTCACCATTGAACTTCTTCAGATTTATGTTGCAAAATGCAGTTTCCAGTGACTTTTAGCGTAAGACCCTTTCATAAGCTTCCATGTGCTCTTAGTTGCATGGCTATAAAGAATGACCGAGGTTGACACACCCTGCTCTCTCCCCTGGATGTCCTGAGAAAGCTGGGGACTGCTGCATAGATTTCATTCTCACTTAGCTGGGGCGTGTCAAACCTTTCGCTGCCCACACTCATGCCATGCCTTTGCCTTGCTGCTCTGCAGGGCACACACAAACGCATCTCTGCTCTTCAGCTTGTGGCTTGCCTTGCTGCTCTGCAGGGCACACACAAACGCATCTCTGCTCTTCAGCTTGTGGCTTCTTCTGCCTCTTCTGACAGCTGTACCAGACTCACTGTCACTCTGCTGTCTGCTTAGTTGTGAGAGATGAGCTCGTTTGGTGGCTGCTGGTGGGGCATTGGGTGTGATTTTGCCTTTTGGTCTGCCGTTGTTGATGAGCAAAACGCCGCGCCTCTTGGTTTAGGGAGATTTGGGTGGAACATAAAGGTTCACATCAAAAGGGACATTGGGCTATGTAGAACTATCTCAGAAAAGATCTCAGTTTAGAATTTGGGCCAGTGCTATTACTTGGAGTAGGAAGAATCCTCGCATTAAAAAGCCAAATCTTTGCCATAATACTACTTCCAGTTAGTTAGGAGAAAGTACTTTGTAACAGATAATTTTTATTTATCACACTTATATTTATTAATACTTAACAATCACCTATAAAATACCCATGTCCTATAACCTAAACCTTAAATCTAAAATCTATAATCTAAGAATATCTTAATACCTAAAAACTCTCTAATACCTATAAAAAAACACTTAACACTATTTTAATTTTCGTAAATGATATTAATACTCTTGGTGTAGGTCTGTGTATGGATGGTCTGGTTTACAGCTGTCTCATTGGATCTTTTAATCTTAAAGTCTGTTGATCCTTATTTGCCAGTTTGTAAGACCAGTTTATTTCCACCACAAGATTGTGGCCAGTTTATAAAGTCAGTCTGTTTCCACCGCCGACAGAGGGTGGACTTTTAAACTTTTCCAAGTGCCTTCCGGACTTGTTTGTCCACACACTTTCGTACCTTCTCCAACATGGCTTCTTAGCAGATGAGGGCAGAGAGAGGACCCTGACCACGTGGATGTTTGATTTTTATATTGTCCCATGTCATAACTCTCGGTGGAGGGACTTCCAGCATTCCGGTTGCCTTCTTTGCCAAATGTTTTCTCAGGCTTCCCAAGTCACGCCCCTACAACAGTGCATCAGTGGTCCCATCTCTTGATTGTCATCAGAGGATCTCTCAGGATTTTGGTTGCTTCTCATGGCTAATGATGTTATCTACGTGGCTTGCAAGGTTAATTCCTTTTAAGGGCATATTGTCCGGACATAACTGGCTTCACCCATATCTTTCAAGTAAAGGGATGCCAAGTTTTTGCAAACCCAAAATCCCTATGCTATTAATTTCACTAACAATGACTACAGTATTTTATTTTTTATTTTTTTGGTTTTTCAAGACAGGGTTTCTCTGTGTAGTCGTGGCTGTCCTGGAACTCATTCTGTAGATCAGCCTGGCCTCGAACTCAGAGATCTATCTGCCCCTGCCTACTGAGCCCTGGAATTAAAAGGATGTGCCACCACAGCTTAGCTCGTTATGGTATCTTTTTGGTTATTTGTGAATTTAACATTCTTTTCCTTTCTTGTGATATGTGTATGTTAGGCACTGAACCCAGGACCCTGTGCATACTAGACAAGTGGCTACCCCCACCCACCTGGTTCTTGAGTTTTCTTTCTTTTTTTTTCCATGCCCTCAAACACAGCCCAGAACCACAACGGCCTAATAGCCCTAGCCAGTGCCCGGGTTCCCCCCATGGGGTTGTGGTGCCCAGTGCGCACACTTTGATGGCCCATGCATACAATGATATGAATCCATTCATGTGAGGATAGACTTTTCCGCCACGGGACTGCTCGGATTGTGTCAGAACCCAAAACCATTAGCCACTTTGTTTAATACAAAGGCAGAAAAATAAAAGACGACTCCAGGCTTTATTGAAATGCTTTGTGTAAATGGGGTTAGGGGGCTGAATGTCTCCATTAAAAGGTGGGGGGGATGTCTCATTGTGGGTTTGGTTTTGGTAAGAGCTGAGAATATTACTGCAGTGTCTGTGTTAAATACAAGACCCAGCACTGAGATCACAAGAACTGCAAAGCCATGGGACAGTTTCTCCTCCTGTCTCTGTCCCATGTCAGCACTGCCGTTTCATCTCAAGCCTGACACTCCGGAGCATACAAACCCAGCAGAGATCAAAGGGTGACGGCACCTCACATGGAGCGAGTTCTTGGAGAGCCCCTACTAGGGCCCTCATCATACAGCTTGTCATCCAACATCGCGCTCAACCGGAGTTGTTATTTTAACAGCCTAAAAATAGGAGTGTTGTGCTCACTGGAATGCCAGGGGGATTTTCCTGCAGTGGCAGACAAGCCATTTGGAGCCTGTGCTGAGAGGAAAGCAGAGTGTACCCCACAAGCACCCCTGGAGTACAGTCCCCTGAAGAACAGTTGTTAATTTGGGCATGTTGGTTTTAGGTAATGGAGTGTTCAATTTTTTTGTTTTTGTGTTTGTATGTGGGTTTGTGCACATCAGTGTAGGTGCCTGAATCCAGATGTGTTGGGGTCCTCTTGGACTTGGAGTTACAGATAATTGGAAGTCACCTGATGTAAGTGCTGGGCAGTAAACTCTGGTCCTCTGTAGACTAGAGGACTCTCCTTTACGCATTTTTTGAGACAGACTCAAGGACTCCATGCTGGCCTTGAACTCTTGATCCTCTTGCCTCCATTGCCTAAGTGTTGGGATTGCAGATGCCACCCTGCATAACAACGTTGCCTTGTCTTTAAACAATCTGTGTCTGGTAGGGCAGAGCGTGGGCCCTGCAGGGAGGACCAGTCCCATGTCCCTGTCTTCGTACTCCTGGCCTCAGCTGTGTCATTCATTAAATGTTCTTTTGAGGGCTGGGTGGGAAGCACGCCGTGTGTGAGATGCTGATGTTAACTCTACATGCTGTCAGAGCTGTGTGTTCAGCTTTCCTCTACGTATGCTCTGCTTATGTATTCCAACTGTCTTTGGACCTGTTTCGCGCTCTCCTGCCATAGCCTCCCAAGTATGTATTTGTTTTTGTTTCCTTCTGAATTTATAGCAATCTTTCAGACTTTGAGAGTATTCTTTGGCATTCAGACTTATAAAAATTGGCCTACTCAAGAAAAACTTACAGATTTGTCCTTGGAGAGTTTTCATTTCTCTGTGCTATCTTCACTATCTCCTTTGCATCTTCTCTCTGGTTTGGGCCCATAGACTTTAGGAGGATCCATGCTGAGTGCTCCTGCTCTGGCCATGGGTTTCAGCCGACTCTGGTTATATTCATGGCGTGTCTCTTAATGGTGGTTGGCTGGCCTGAGTGAGGTTCCTCATCATATTGAGAACAGTTGTCATGGTAGCCCAGAGTTGTTGACACCCCAATCCCAGTTTCTCCTGTGACTGATAAGTATGTGAAGTACAGTAAGCCTGTTGCTTATGAACTGGTGCATTAATTAATTCAGTAGGCAGAAAAGTGGCGCCAGGCTTTGGCTATGTTGTTACATGGTAAAGGAGATGTACGGTTGCAGAACAGCTGACCCAAAATAGACAGTTACCCTGGATAGTGTAAGTGGCCTGGTGTGGTCACAAGATTGCTTTCTTTGAGGATAGAAGCAGGGCCTTGCCAAGCAAGATATGAAGTAAGCGTTTTGCCGTGAGCTGATGTGGAGGAGGCTCTAGAGAGTTTCTTGCTGGCCCCAAATGGAGCATGGGGCCATGAGCCAAGTGAAGTGGGTGGCTTCAGAGGCCAGAATGGCATCAAATGCTGTTCTCACCTGAGCCTCCAGAAGGAGTGCTCTTGTTGCTGCAGTCTGAGCACCGTGTGCCCCGTGCTAGGCCTCTGCTCTGTGCAGCCATGAAGGTAAGTTTTAGGTTTCCTTTGCTTTTTTCTGCTTCGGACCCATTGGGGTAACCTGACTTCCTGAAACTTTCCTGACTTTTGTTGACCTTGATACTACACAGATGGCTGGTTATGTGATCTTTGGATTTGTGTGATGTTTTTCTCATAGTACATAGACTGAGTGGCATTTGTGCAGGAGACCAGAGGCCTTGTGGCTTCGTGTATCCCTTCCCATCAGCAGTGTACACAGACAGCATGATGTCACCAATGATGTTCACCTTGAGCGCCTGGGTGAGGCAGAACTTGCCATGTTTTTCAACTGTAGAGGTGCCTACTTTCCATATTGTTGCGTGTGTGTGTGTGTGTGTGTGTGTGTGTGTGTGTGTGTGTGTGTGTAGCACTCCCAGACTGCCTGACACCACAGAACACTCTAGGTTCCTTTTGACTATCTCCTGCCACAGTTCCAGAAGGAACCATTTCTACAAGGGACCCTGTCTTTTTTATTTTTCGTAAACTTGGAGTATGGTGCCCCAAGAAAGCCAGGTAGAATAGCCAACTTAATAGTAAAAAGCAGGAAAAGGAGATTTGTTCATTGTGGCCACAATTGGGAGATGAATTTAACGGGTCACTGGATCTTTGTCCCTTCTTCTCAGTGTGTTCACATTAAATACTTCCTTTTCTGCTTTTTAACTATTAAATTGGCTGTTTAGTTAGCTTATTGAGGACTGGTGGTTAAACCTGACCTCTTGGGCCCAGACCCAGTTTTGGTAACAGTTTTGTTGGAGAAAAGTAGCAGAGGCCAGGCGTGGTGGTACACGCCTTTAATCCCAGCACTCAGGAGGCAGAGACAGGCAGATCTCTGAGTTGAGGCCAGCCTGGTCTACAAAGTGAGTCCAGGACAGCCAGGGCTGTTACACAGAGAAATCCTGTCTTGAACCCCCCCCCCCAAAAAAAAAAGTAGCAGAAACCAGATCTGGGATCTGTGTGTGTGTTTACTGACTTGGGATCTATCAGCCAACAGAGAAAGGGGACTAACGCTTGTGTGTACACATGTCTAGACATTGTTTTAACACTGTAGGCTAGCCTGGCCTGCAGCTCACTAACACTGTGTGCACACATATCTAGACATTGTTTTAACACTGTAGGCTAGTCTGGCCTGCAGCTCACTGTGCAGCCAGCTGGCCTTCAACTGTGGTCATCCTCCTGCACCAGCATTCCAAGTGCTACATTACAAGAGTATGAGGTATTTCCCTAATCAATGACGTCAGTGACCTGCGCCGATAAATCCAGCAGGATGTTTGAACACACAGTCATGTGTTACACACGGTGGGTGTGTATTCCGAGAAATACTCTGCTGTTGCCGTTCTGTAATACTGGAGCATGCTCGCACATGCTTAGGCACGATTACCATCCGTGCACACATATGATAAATGCTTAGCCTGTTACCCCAGGCTGTGAACAGGCTACTGTACTGAATACTATGTATAGTTGTGATATAATGGTATTAGTCTAAATATGTTTAGGCATGTTTCAACATGTCTAAATGTGGAAAAAGGCACAAAGTAACAAGAGAAGTGGTCTACCTGTATTGGACAATTGTAGTGGGTGGGACTTGTGGGGCTGAAATTTGCTTTGGAGGCTTTGTGTGACACTGTCCCTGGGAATATGTAGACAAATGCCTACCCAGCCCACATAGGGAACTTGTAACAGGCCAAAGGTAAGGATCCCACCATAGTCCACCTTAGTAAACCAGTGAGCTTTATTGTGGGGCTATTGACAGAAATGTAGGTGATGGGTTACTTACAGGAGTGGAAATGGCTCAAGGAGAGCTGCATCAGCAGAGGCCCACCCCAGCCTGGGTGACAACTCACGAAGGAGGCTAGAAACCTGGAGTTCACTGGCAGCCCAACAAGGTGGGGAGCAGCCCTTCCAGATAGCTCGGTTGGTCTGAGCCCCTTCTATGCAGCTTGGCTTGTCTGAGCTTTCGGAGAGTGTCCCTCAGCAGTCCCTTCTGTTGGTATATCCTTGGGGAGGAAGGGACCTAGGGAATGTGGTCAGTTTCATGGACCTCCTGAAGCCCACTTGTTTGCTTTGTGAGTTTTAAGGTGCCTCCCTGCATGGTGGATGATTGATTTCACCTCCTTTAGATCAGTGGTTCTGAGCCTTCCCAACCCTGTGACCCTTTAATACAGTTCCTCATGCTGTGGTAACCCCCAACCATAAAATTGTTTTTGTTTCTACTCCATAACTGTAATTTTGCTACTGTTATAAATTTTAATGTAAATATCTGTGTTTTCTGATGGTCTTAGTGCAGTACCTGTGGAAGGGCTGTTCAGTTCCCAAAGGGGTTGGACATACAGGTTGAGAAGCACTGCTTTAGAACATCCTGTGTCTTGAGTTCCTTCCAAAATAGGTCAATTTTAATCTTGGAGGAAACTGGTACACAGCAGGGCAGTCAGTGAGTCTGTTGGGAGCTCGCATGACAAACCTTGAAACTCACCTCTGTAGTCTCCAGGGATGCTGTGCAAATCTATACCAAATATTTTTCTTTTTCAAGAACAGTTGTCATAATTTACTGTGAGTTCTGTTGTTTGGTTTGCTTTATTTTATAAACAAGAAAAACTTTTGTAGTGGTACTTAGCATAAGATACAGTGTACTATCTGTAAACCTTTCTACATCCTAAGTTTTGTGTGTATGTATATATACATATATGTGTATATATATTAAATTTTAATTATTTTTTCTAAACTGACACACTAATACACTGCTTGGCCTAGGTAGGGTTACATAACATCAAGACCGCCAGCTTTCATTTGGACATCCTGTTCTGCTGGAAGGACTTCAGGGGAAGTAACACACAGAGAACTATCACCCTTGAATTATGCGTGCATGTGTGTGTGAGCACAGGTGTGCAACCATATGTGTATGTGTTTGTGTGTATGCATGTGTGTATGTGTACCTGTATCTGTGTGTATGTGTCTGTGGTCCATCTGTGTGTCTGTGCCTGCCTGTCGTCTGTGTCTGTCGGGGTGCATCCGTGTGTGGGCAGGGGTAGGGGTGTGCTGTGTGTGGGGGTGTGCGTGTGTTTTCCTGGGAGTGGAGGTGTTGGTGGTGACCAGAGGAGAGTGTTGGATCCTCTGGTACTGGAGTTATAGGCTGAGGTGAGCTGTCTGGCGTGTGTGTCTGAGCATGGGTCCTCTGCAGGAGCAGTACCTGCTCTTAACTGCTGAGTCCTCTCTCCAGCTTTTCTGGATCTCTCCTGGAGGACCCGCCTGAGGGTGTTACTACACCATCACCCCTGTTTTCCTGTTCAGAGGTTTGTCTGTGCTGAAGGCTGCACTTGCTTTTTTACCACAGACTTGCTTATCACAGGTAATAAGGGTCTATGGATTCATCTCTGCCTTGATAAAAACCTTAGATTGTTTGCCTGGGGACGGATGAGTGCAAATGTTTGTTATGGGACTCTTGAGATTGTGAAGACTGAGAATTCCCAGGACAACCCGTCTATTAGTTGGGAAACTAGCGAAGCTGATGGTGTGACTGGGCCTGGGGTGAGGTGCCCCTGGAGTCTAACGGCTGGAGCCCCCTCTAGCTCAGGAACCCAAGCACAACAGGAAGAGGATGGGTACCCTCGCTGGAGGAAAGACAGAATTCACTTTTCCTTTGTATCTGTTCCGTGTGCATCCTCGAGTGACTGGTCAGTGTCCTCCTAGGTTGAGGTGGATCTTCTTTACTTAGCCTATTGATTGAGACACAAGTTTCTCCTAGAAATAACCTTGGAGCTCTGTCCAGAGATAGTGCTGTACAGTTAGCTATGTAGGCCTTGCTTCAAGTCTAATCATTATGGTAGCCATTGTGTCCGTAGTCGGTCAAATGTGATTCATGCTTGTCAGTCGGCTCCTTCCATATTGATCATTCTGCCATTTTCTCTGCCTGGAAACTCCTGCTTCTTATGGACCAGGGAGGGCTCTCTCACTCTGCTGTTCTTTTCTTTGATGTATCATTTCTAGTAGCTAATGTATAGTCGTACCAGGATTGGTGAGCTGTACCCCATAGAGTACATATATGCGCACATACATGCACACATGCGTGTTTACACACATACATTTCTTTGTGTTTTTTTTGTTTTTGTTTGTTTTGTTTCTCTAGACAGGGTTTCTCTGTATAGCCCTGGTTGTCCTGGAACTCTCTTTGTAGACCAGGCTGGCCTCGAACTCAGAGATCCACCTGCCTCTGCCTCCCAAGCAGTGAGATTAAAGGTGTGCGCCACCACACTCAGCCCTGTGTTTCTTTTAGACTACATTTATTTCCATTTATACATGAATGTGGTGCTCCTTGCTCACCTCAGTGAGTCAGTTCACAAATCTCTTGCACAGTTAGATTGTCATTCCCTGAAGAACAGTGATTGGCCACATTCAAGGACAGCGAGATGTTATGCGTTTTCTTTTGGAACATCTACGATTTACACTTAATTTTTGTGAATGGTGTAAAGTCTGTTCTCTAGGTTAATTCTTTCAGTAAGCACCAGCTGCTGAAAAACTTTTCCCACTAAGTAGCCTTTGCCCCTGTCAAAGGCCAGATGGGAGATGTGTCACATCTGTGGAGTCTTTCTTCCGCGGCCTGTGGAATACTTGCTCTTCACAGCTCTGCCGTGTATCTTTGAATCTGTCTTCAATCTGTTCTCTGGAGTCTGTTGGCTCCTGCAGACCTTTGCTTTTTCCTTCAAATGTTACAACCAGTTGCCAATATTTATAAATAGCATGCTAGGATTTTTCCTGGTGTTGAGTTGCATCTACAGATGGAGTCAGATGGTACCGTCCCAACAGTAGTACACACTCTTCCATTTACGTCTTCTCTGCTCTCCTCCATCAGCACTTGGGAGTTTTACGCATGAAAATCTATGCATGATTGTAGAAAATGGCTAATTAAATTATTTCCTAGTATTTATGTTATTAGTTAATTGGTTGGCGGTGTTAATCCTTAATTTGCCATTATAAATGAGCACACAGACACCTGATGGATTGTAACAAGTCTTAACCTGGATTAAGCAGTCTTGACCCATCTAAGCTAGCCCATTCTATTCCTTAAATATGACTCCATACATACATATATCCCCTGGGCTGTTTTTCTTCACACTATGCTGATGTTCCAGGCCACGTGGCAGGATCTTCTTCCATCTCTAATCCATTGTGTCTCCTGTTTCCTCCGGCCTTCTCTTCTGGAGGCTTCTCCTACTTCAGAAGCCCTTGAACCTTTGTCTTGCCTACCTCTGTCTTTGCCTAGTCTCAGGCCTTAGCATTTATTCAACCAATCAGAGACAATGGTTAACAAGCAAGGTAACACAGCATTATTTGATGTATAGCAAGCAGGCTTCTGGGAGCAGGTTAATTAACAATTAAAATACATAACATCACCCCATAGTCAATTAGTGATTTTGCAATCAGTGAACTTGTGCCTGACAAAAGTACCTTTTACTATTGCCTTTAGAAGTTTGTTTTGTCTTTGTTTTCCCCTCAGTCTAGGCGTTCTTCCCTGGCACACAACAGAGCAGTGTTGTCGTAGGGTGGTACGGGGTCTTGCAAGTACTATACTTTCGGTTTTTAGTTCCTTAAGATACAGTTGGTGTTGAACAAACGTGTCACCTGTGAACCAAGTTTTACTTCTTTCTTCCCTGTATGTACACATTTTATTTCCTTTTTTGTCTTGCTGTGTCAGCTAGGACTTCCAGTCTGATGTTAAGTGGGAGTGTCGTGAGACAGCACCCTGGCTGTATTCCTCATTTTAGTAGGAGTTTCAGTTTCTTACCATTGGGTACGGTAACTGTAGGGTGCTCTGTCTGTGCATTGGGATTTCCAAATTGTACAAATTCTTAGCTTCCACATGGCTGGCTTTGTTTCGATTAATCATGAATAAATGTTAGATTGTTTTTCAAATACTTTTTCTGTACCATTTGACACAGAATTTTACCTTGATATTTTTGGTTGTGAGCCTAGCCTTTAACGGCTGAGCCATCTCTCCAGCCCGATATTTTTTTCTAATGTATCATTCTTGTATACTGAGTGAGTCACAGTTGCAAGTAGAGGTTTAAATTCATTTTATTCAAATGTTGTTTTTTTGTTTTTGTTTTTTTGCTAATGTTTTGTTGGTGACATTTCACATTGGCAATATGGTAGCTTTTTTTTTCAGTAGTTTTATTGATTTGGTTGTTTTGGGAATGCAGGGTTTACTCTCACAGTAGAGTGATCCAGACACACTCACAAATTTAGGTTTGAGATATGAGGGAAAACATCAAGTTTACTCTCTGAGATGGGCTTGTTTTACTGAACTCGGATTTCATCTATTCTGCAATGACAAGGTTCTGGTCTTTTTGGCTTCCTGTTTTGTTTTTTGTTTTTGCTTTTCAAGACAGGGTTTCTCTGTATAGCCCTGGCCATCCTGGAACTTGATGCGTAGACCAGGCTGGCCTTGAATTCCCAGGGATCTGCCTGCTAGGACTAAAGGTGTGCACTACAACCACCCAGCCCTTCATGGTATATTTAAACCAAAACCATGTGAAGTCATAAATTGACTTTATGGCTTGAATAAAATGTCATTTTGTGTGTGCAGCACTTTTAGTTTAAATCCACGTTCCTGTTGTGCACAGGGATTAGTGAACATTAAGCTGGATGTGGCAGCACACATCCCACATCTTCAGTACGTGGGAGGTGGAAGGAAGAGAATTGGGGTTTAAGGTCAGTCTGGGCAAATATAGTGAGTTTGTGGCCAGGCTGGGTCACATGAGACCCTATCTTAAAAGAAAAAAAAATTAAAATTGGGTGTTCGAGTACTGTTTTCTTTCTTTTAACCTTATCCTATGTGAATCTTAATGTGTGTTTCTTACAGTATGGGGTTTGTCATTTTTATACACTCTGGGGAAAAATTCACTTTCAGTGTATTTGGACCAAACCATGAAGTCATAGGTTTATGTAGTGGAGGTAGTTTCCAACACTTTTTGACTGCCCGTTATTCATTACTCTGTTTCAAACCCGGTTTTTTGATCTTGGCTGAATTGCTTTATGTGAGTCCATTTACTCGTCTGTCACTAAGTTCTTTTCATGCACAAAGTCCAGTTTCTGATCCATAGGACTCTCTCTCTCCCTGAAGAAATCTTGTGGGTTGGTCAGCTGGGGATCAATTTCCTGTTTATTGTTTAAAGGCAGCATTTCTCCTTTAAGGTATGAAAAGTGTATGTCATGTGTATGAGTGTTTTGCCTGCATGTATGTAAGTGCGCCACATGTGTTCACTGCTCTTGGAGGCCAGGAGAGGGTGTCAGATCCCCTGGGACTAGAGTCACAGATGGCTGTGAGCCTCCAAGTTGGTGCTGGGAACTGAACTTTGGACCTCTGGCAGGCCAGAAAGTCCTTTAACTGCTGATTCATCTCTTCAGCCCCCTCTAGGATTAAAAAAGATGTTTAATATCATTATTGTTTCTAGACGTAATTTTGCTATGTATTCCCGACTGGCCTTCAGTTTGTGTCCTCCTGCCTTCGCCCAGATACTGACATGTGCTCCTGTGCAGGTCTGTTTGAGGGTGGTGTTGCTGGCTGTAGATTTCAGGCTAGTGGTGTTCACATGAGCTTGTGTGCCTGCCACAGTGCTGGGTTGCAGGCAAGCAATGCCTTGTGCAGTTCTTTCAGTTGTGAAGGATAATCTGTCTGGGCGTGGATTTGCAGGTTGACTTTTAAGTCCTTTCTTAGACTTTCCCATTATCCACTTAAAGCCAGAGGAAATGCTGGACTCAGACAGCATTCTTCTGTAGCTTGGATTGGGCCGGGTCACTCCTCCGGGAACTCTGGACTTTAGATGACCAGAATTCATAGAGGCCGTTTGCGTATGTTGCTCTTGGCCTTCCTGACCTGGTGGGGTGCCTGATGTTAAAGCCCGTGCAGGTTAGGCAGTTCCCTCAAAGCTGTGGTCTTGGATTTTCTTTCATGCAATCAATCAGTCCATACTAAACAGTTTACCAGCTATTCGGTTTTTCTGCAGTTAATGGCTCCAGACCAGGGAAATCTACCCCACCTGTGACTAGATTCTCTGCTGTCTTTAGATTTTGGGAATGTGGTTTGACCTGTGACCTCAGTTCCTTGGTAAGCTGAGGAAAAGTCCCTACTCTCTGAGACTGCTCAGTTTTTTCTTGTGTGGATGGGATGACTTCCAGGTTCTGCAGGGTTGAGCCGAGGGTGGAAGTCCCCTTTGTGCACTCAGCCTCCTCACCTTCCCACGAGTTGAAGGGGGCAGGTTGATGTAAGACATCCTGACCTTTCAAAAGCACCTGAATCTTACACAGGGAAACAACCGCTCTTTCCAGCCAAAAATCCTTGCTTTTCGGCAGTTGCTGAGTAGCCACCTAGCTCTCCTCTACCCTTGTTTCTGTAGTTCCTTGAGTCCCCCAGGAGGCTGGTGTGATAGCTCGGTGGTAAGTGCTTTGCCTCATGTGTATACAGTGCTGGATTGCCAGTCAAAGAATGAAGCTTACTCGAGGGTTGGATGTCACACCTGGAGGTGCCAAGGATATGCTCAGGTTGGGTGGGAGGGGCATTTAACCACTTTCTAATTTTCCTCAGCTTCTCTGTCACCACCAGACAGATGTGTTATCTCAGTCCTTTTGCAAACTTACCTTTAGCCTTCCTGCCTAACAGCTGCTGCTTCCATTTGCTATTGGAGAGGCCCTGTTCCAGAAGACAGCTGCTCAGTCATCTGGAATGTGGGGGCACCCAGGAAGGAGGCGTGGGTTCTGAGTAGCCAGTGTAATACTGGGTGTACAGCCCCTGTGTTCCTTATCCCTCTCCGAGAAGGCCATTAAGTGGAGGTAGAGCAAGGAGGTACGGGATAGTTGGAGACTGGGAGGTTATCTTGCTTGCAACAAGATTGATGAGTAAACAAACATGTTAAGAGTCAAGAAAGCAGCCGGGCGGTGGTGGCGCACGCCTTTAATCCCAGCACTTGGGAGGCAGAGGCAGGCGGATCTCTGTGAGTTCGAGGCCAGCCTGGTCTACAAAAGCGAGTCCAGGACAGCCAGAGCTGTTATACAGAGAAACCCTGTCTCGAAAAACCAAAAAAAAGAAAAACAATTAAAAAAAAAAAAAAAGAGTCAAGAAAGCCAGGCTTGGTGAGGCATGTCTGTAATACTTACGCAGAAGGCTGAGGCAGGGAAATGGGAACTTAGGGGCTACTGAGCTTGTTCAAAAGGATTGTCTGAGTGTTGTATTTGAAGTTACAAGTTGAAACTTTTGTGGAAAGAATAGTTTTATAGTAGATTGTAATAGGAAGTAGTGCTATAACGCTTATGTTCTAAATGTCATATTTTATATATATACATGTGTGTGTGCACGTATGAATACAAATGGAAATGTTAAATGTACATAAATATATGTGCACATATTATGTAAATATATGTATATCTATGCACACATCTGTGTGTATACACAGTCACATAAATATGTGTGTGTATATATATATATGTATGTATATATGTTTCAGTTTTTGTTTTTGTTTTTTTTTTTTTTTTTAGACGAGGTCTCACTATGTAGCTCTGGCTGTCCTGAAACTCACTATGTAGACCAGACTGGCTCTGATCTCAGAGATCCACCTGCCTCTCCCAAGTGATGGGATTAAAAACATGTGCCAGGGGCTGGAGAGATGGCTCAGAGGTTAAGAGCACTGACTGTTCTTCCAGAGGTCCTGAGTTCAATTCCCAGCAACCACATGGTGGCTCACAACCATCAATGATGAGATCTGGTGCCCTCTTCTGTCCTGAAGGCATACATGCAGACAGAACACTGTATACATAATAAATAAATAAATGAAATATTAAAAACATGTGCCAGTATGATGCCTGGCTTTTGTAGTCATATTTTTAAAAATGTTTTGCCTGCATTCATATGCACCAAATTGCAGTACCCATCAGGGCCAGAAGAGGCGCTGGACACCCTGGGCTGGGCGTTATGAACAGTTGTAAATGGCCACTGGAACTGACCCCCTAGTCTGCAAAGGCAGCAAGCAGAGCTCTTTACCAGCTCTCCAGCCCCCACAGACATAGCTTCCTCCACTGAGATCCTGATGTGAGCTCATCTGAGATGCAGTTCCTCACTAAAGCAAAAGTTCCTTGGAAAAAATAGCCAGTGCCAGGGTGGGAGGAGGGATGTTGCAAAACAAGGCCAGGATCTCTTATTGTGCTACAAAGAACAACGAAGACATGTTCAAAGGACACAAAAACCTGCTAGAAGGGGTTCACTGGGACAGTCTGAGCATCCAAGTAAGTAACGATAGTACTAGATTCTAACTCAGGTGTGAAAGTAGGAAATTAGAGGCCGTATCGATGTAAACACATGAATAAACTGAGGAGTCAAGGAATGGAGGTTTGTAGTTTGACCACAGAATGCTTGTCCATTGCAGAGGAAAGCAGGGTGCTTTTGTGGCGCTGTAGCCTGACGACTCTGCTGCTTCAGACACTTCTCTGTGTGTGTGTGTCTGTGAGTATACACACACCTGTGCAAAGCTGCCCCTGACGGCATCAGATCCCTTGGAGCTAGAGCTTCCGGCATTTGAGCCACCCAGTGTTCAAACTCCAGTCTTACAACAGAGCAGCAAGCTCTCTTAACCAGTGAGACACTCTCCAGTCCCAATCTCTGCCTTAGTCATGTGACTAAGCAAACGTTACCAAGAATGAATCAAAATTGTCCTTTGTGTGATGGAAAGGACATTTGTAACCACTGTGGTCATCATTACAGACTGACAGCCACATCAGACAAACCAGAACTGTGGAACATGCTACTGAAAACAGGTCTATGGTCCTCAAATGTCAAGGCCATGGAAATCAGAGTTCCCAGATGCCACAGAAAATGGCTAAATCCATCATGCGACTCTGAACGGAACCCATTGCAGAGGACAGTGCAGTTGATCCCCACATCTGAGAGTTGGGCTCTGGTGTTTTTTTCCTCTGTAGTGGTGTGGAGTTGATCTGGGAATTTACTTGGAGTTTTCAATTTGAATCTCCCACTGGACATGTGCTACAGTCCTCATGGGAACCAGGCAGTGGCAGGCAGCTCCAGTGTCCAGTCAGCCCCAAGGTTATGATGGAGTGGTGTTCTCATGTGAGCTGTGCTGCTGAGCCAGTTGTGAAGTGCATTGTGTGGTCAGGAAGTCTACACCCAGGCTTGCTCCTGTGTGGGAGTGGGCCATTAGGTGGGAGCAGATGCACTTGGCTGCCTTCAGCTCAGGTTACATCCATCCCAGCAGAAAGCTAATCCCTCCTTTGCATGTGTATGTATGTATGTGTATATATATATATATATATATCACATGTGTGTACATACACACACATGTATATATGTGCACATCTGTCAAGGGTTTGATGGGTTGTGTTCTCACAGCATATTTGTAAAGCAGGTAGAGATATCATTCAATATTTGGGATCAGACTGATGACAAAGTAGTAGTGGAAACATTGCTTACACTGTGCCTTTTATGGTCCAGGCATCACTTAAAGTATCAGACATGTTAACTCATATAATTCTCTAAATTTTTTTTACAAAGCAGTTCTTCCATGTTTTCAAATAAGGAGACTAGTGACACATAAGTTTAAGCAACTTTGAGTCACATAGTTTGAAAATGTTAGCTCCAGATTGGAGTCAAAATATGGTGTGAGGGATACGTCTCTTGTTTCATAGGTTGTATTAACTTAGTTGATGCCTGTGGTCTCCAGATGTTGGGGAAATGGGTGGGGCAGTCTCTTGTGAGAATCAAGGAGTGGTTGTGATTAGACACCATGACCAAGGCAACTTTTAGAAGAGTTTATTGGGACTTACAGCTCTGGGGTCTAGAATCCATGACCATGGACTAGTGGTATGGCATGGCACTGGAGTGGTAGCTGAGCGCTTACATCCCTATCCGCAAATTGGAGGCAAAGAACTAACTAGGAATGGCGTGGACTTTTGAACGTTCAAAGCTCACCCCCCCAGTCAAAGCCACACCTCCTAATCCTTCCCAAACAGTTCTGCCAACTGATGACCAAGTATTCAAGCTTATGAGCCTCTGGGGGCTGTGGAAGAACTTTGGAACCTTGAGTGAGAAAAGCCACTGAGAGTTCAAAGCTTGGTTAGCTGTTCTGTGGGAGCTTGGGAGATAAGAATGTTGAGAGACATGCAGAGGGTGGAGGCTTGGATTGTGAGGTTTCAGAGGGAAGCAGACTCTACCAGACCATTTGTGTGGCGAGCCTGTGGTGTCTGGTCAGCTGGAGCTGAAGAAGGGGCTGTGATTAACGAGACCAGAACCACCAACATGAAGCCTTTGCTTTGCTGGGAGGATCGATGCTGGTCAGCTGGCCTGAGAGATTAGCGATGAAGATGCCAGCAATTGAGGTGAAACCTTCTGGGGAGTGTTCCCTGAGAGTCTCACACACACAGCTGTGTTCCTGAGGTGGCCGTGGTTGTACCTCATGCTGGCAGCCGAACTTGGTAGTGTGAGTCACCCAGGTGGAACTGGTTTTGAAGGCATGAAGGGTCCTGGAGAGCAGCTGAGGCTTGGCGCCGGGAGAGGCCATTGGTGAAGGGGCAGCTGCCATGGCAGATGAGGGCCCTGGATTGAAGGGGACATGGGGAGAAGTTGTGACTTGCACCACGAAGAGAGCCGGGGAGGATAATGGTGAAAGAACATGCCAGTAAGCAGCAGGCCTGCGTGGCCTCTGCATTAGCTCCCGCCTCCAGGTTACTGCCCAGCTTTGAGTTCCTGTCCTGACTTTGTTCTTTTTTTTTTTTTTAAGATCTTATTTATTATGTGTACAGTGTTCTGTCTGCAGGTATACCTACAGGCCAGAGGGCACCAGATTTCATAATGGATGGTTGTGAGCCACCATGTGGGTGCTGGGAATTGAACTCAGGACCTCTGGAAGAGCACTCAGTGCTCTTAGCCTCTGAGTCATCTCTCCAGCCCCCCATCCTGACTTTTTTGGTGATGAATTGTGACGTGAAAGCTTCACCCAAATAAACCGTTCGTTCCCCAAGTTGCTTTGGTCATGGTGTTTCATTACAGCCATAGCAACCACACTAAGAAAGGGACCATTCTCATTCCAACCACCAGCTTCCACCATTGCTCAGCCTGGCCTGGGCTTCCCTGGACTTACTAGCGTCCTTTCTTTTGTCTCCCTTTGAAGGTCGTCTTGTGGGCGCTCTGGACGCCATGTTGGATTCCAGTGCACGGGTTGCTCCATTTCGGATTCTGCTTCAAGTTCCTGGGTCCCAGGTTTATTCTCCCATAGCATGTGGTGAGTTACTGAGTGGATCAGACATGTACTGGGCCATAGCCGCTGGTGAGTTTTGTTCCTGTTGGAATGGTTAGCATGCTGAGTGTCTGCATGTCCGTGGTGACTGACAGGTAATGCCTCAGAGCTCTTAGTTCTCTCCTGCACTTGGACTGCTTCTCCTACACTCTCCCTTCCCTCATCTGCACCTACCTTTCTCCCTCTCCCCACCTCTCCTAC